>OX465296.1:87195196-87795196 GCA_949987735.1 Leucophora obtusa
AAATAAATAAATAAATAAATAAATAAATAAATAAATAAATAAATAAATAAATAAATAAATAAATAAATAAATAAATAAATAAATAAATAAATAAATAAATAAATAAATAAATAAATAAATAAATAAATAAATAAATAAATAAATAAATAAATAAATAAATAAATAAATAAATAAATAAATAAATAAATAAATAAATAAATAAATAAATAAATAAATAAATAAATAAATAAATAAATAAATAAATAAATAAATAAATAAATAAATAAATAAATAAATAAATAAATAAATAAATAAATAAATAAATAAATAAATAAATAAATAAATAAATAAATAAATAAATAAATAAATAAATAAATAAATAAATAAATAAATAAATAAATAAATAAATAAATAAATAAATAAATAAATAAATAAATAAATAAATAAATAAATAAATAAATAAATAAATAAATAAATAAATAAATAAATAAATAAATAAATAAATAAATAAATAAATAAATAAATAAATAAATAAATAAATAAATAAATAAATAAATAAATAAATAAATAAATAAATAAATAAATAAATAAATAAATAAATAAATAAATAAATAAATAAATAAATAAATAAATAAATAAATAAATAAATAAATAAATAAATAAATAAATAAATAAATAAATAAATAAATAAATAAATAAATAAATAAATAAATAAATAAATAAATAAATAAATAAATAAATAAATAAATAAATAAATAAATAAATAAATAAATAAATAAATAAATAAATAAATAAATAAATAAATAAATAAATAAATAAATAAATAAATAAATAAATAAATAAATAAATAAATAAATAAATAAATAAATAAATAAATAAATAAATAAATAAATAAATAAATAAATAAATAATAAATAAATAAATAAATAAATAAATAAATAAATAAATAAATAAATAAATAAATAAATAAATAAATAAATAAATAAATAAATAAATAAATAAATAATAAATAAATAAATAAATAAATAAATAAATAAATAAATAAATAAATAAATAAATAAATAAATAAATAAATAAATAAATAAATAAATAAATAAATAAATAAATAAATAAATAAATAAATAAATAAATAAATAAATAAATAAATAAATAAATAAATAAATAAATAAATAAATAAATAAATAAATAAATAAATAAATAAATAAATAAATAAATAAATAAATAAATAAATAAATAAATAAATAAATAAATAAATAAATAAATAAATAAATAAATAAATAAATAAATAAATAAATAAATAAATAAATAAATAAATAAATAAATAAATAAATAAATAAATAAATAAATAAATAAATAAATAAATAAATAAATAAATAAATAAATAAATAAATAAATAAATAAATAAATAAATAAATAAATAAATAAATAAATAAATAAATAAATAAATAAATAAATAAATAAATAAATAAATAAATAAATAAATAAATAAATAAATAAATAAATAAATAAATAAATAAATAAATAAATAAATAAATAAATAAATAAATAAATAAATAAATAAATAAATAAATAAATAAATAAATAAATAAATAAATAAATAAATAAATAAATAAATAAATAAATAAATAAATAAATAAATAAATAAATAAATAAATAAATAAATAAATAAATAAATAAATAAATAAATAAATAAATAAATAAATAAATAAATAAATAAATAAATAAATAAATAAATAAATAAATAAATAAATAAATAAATAAATAAATAAATAAATAAATAAATAAATAAATAAATAAATAAATAAATAAATAAATAAATAAATAAATAAATAAATAAATAAATAAATAAATAAATAAATAAATAAATAAATAAATAAATAAATAAATAAATAAATAAATAAATAAATAAATAAATAAATAAATAAATAAATAAATAAATAAATAAATAAATAAATAAATAAATAAATAAATAAATAAATAAATAAATAAATAAATAAATAAATAAATAAATAAATAAATAAATAAATAAATAAATAAATAAATAAATAAATAAATAAATAAATAAATAAATAAATAAATAAATAAATAAATAAATAAATAAATAAATAAATAAATAAATAAATAAATAAATAAATAAATAAATAAATAAATAAATAAATAAATAAATAAATAAATAAATAAATAAATAAATAAATAAATAAATAAATAAATAAATAAATAAATAAATAAATAAATAAATAAATAAATAAATAAATAAATAAATAAATAAATAAATAAATAAATAAATAAATAAATAAATAAATAAATAAATAAATAAATAAATAAATAAATAAATAAATAAATAAATAAATAAATAAATAAATAAATAAATAAATAAATAAATAAATAAATAAATAAATAAATAAATAAATAAATAAATAAATAAATAAATAAATAAATAAATAAATAAATAAATAAATAAATAAATAAATAAATAAATAAATAAATAAATAAATAAATAAATAAATAAATAAATAAATAAATAAATAAATAAATAAATAAATAAATAAATAAATAAATAAATAAATAAATAAATAAATAAATAAATAAATAAATAAATAAATAAATAAATAAATAAATAAATAAATAAATAAATAAATAAATAAATAAATAAATAAATAAATAAATAAATAAATAAATAAATAAATAAATAAATAAATAAATAAATAAATAAATAAATAAATAAATAAATAAATAAATAAATAAATAAATAAATAAATAAATAAATAAATAAATAAATAAATAAATAAATAAATAAATAAATAAATAAATAAATAAATAAATAAATAAATAAATAAATAAATAAATAAATAAATAAATAAATAAATAAATAAATAAATAAATAAATAAATAAATAAATAAATAAATAAATAAATAAATAAATAAATAAATAAATAAATAAATAAATAAATAAATAAATAAATAAATAAATAAATAAATAAATAAATAAATAAATAAATAAATAAATAAATAAATAAATAAATAAATAAATAAATAAATAAATAAATAAATAAATAAATAAATAAATAAATAAATAAATAAATAAATAAATAAATAAATAAATAAATAAATAAATAAATAAATAAATAAATAAATAAATAAATAAATAAATAAATAAATAAATAAATAAATAAATAAATAAATAAATAAATAAACAACTAAATGAATAAGTTAATAAAGTAATAAAGTAAAATGGATATCTGAATTCTTGTTCAATGTTTGATGTGGATTCAATTTAGGTACCTGAAAATACTCGTGCTATTTGGAAAAACCTCCCAGTGCAATATTAGGATAGTAGTATAGTCCAAATTTTTAGTTATATTCTTCTTTTTATTCTTTAGGGTAATTACTGTTGCAATTTCTAGTTGTAGGCCCACTGTGATAATCCATGTAGTGAAGTCCCGTTTTAATTTTTAATTATAGAAGCTAGTAGACAGTTCCTGAAAGAAAAAGATAAGGAAGAAATTTCCACAAAGTAAAAATCTTATTTATATGGAAACCGATAAATATATACATCCCTAATAACTCGTATAGCTTGATGGTTTTTCTAATAATTGCGTTATGTAGCGCTAATTAGTGCCCGGCTAACTCAGATATGAGGATTGTAACGTGGGCGTGGCCTACGTTGGGCGCGTTCAAAATTTGATGCATCCTTGGGAAATCTGTAATCATCAGCCTTGGATTGGCACCACACCCGTCACTGTTTTTTTCAACGGCAGGCCTGAAAACTCTAAAGTTTTGTTGTGGGTGTGAAAGAAACCCAGATCACATTTAAAAAAAATTTTATTGATTTTCAAAATTTTTGTGATTTTTAAAATTGGGTTTATTTTGTTGTTTTTCCGTTTTTTCGTTTCCGGGGTTATGAATCAGAAATCAATTTTTTTTGATTTAATCATACACTAAAATTCTCATTTAAATTTGAATAAAATCACCATCATACTGCTGAACGCGTAGTCGACTGATCGAGCATTTAAATTTCACATGTATAAATCAAAGTATTAGTTGGTTTATAAAATAAAAGAAAAAGGAAATAGAATCTTAGTGTTTTATAATGGGTATGTACACTATCCCATTGAGTAGACGTGTTTCTACAAAATGTGATAGTGTGAACACCCTCTTTATTGTTATAAAATTTTTTCTTTTATTTGGTTTCAATCATGAATAAACACATACTTGTTCACTTTTGTGTTTTTTCTGATTTGTTCTCCGTTAAGACAATCGTGGTTGACCCGAACAAATATGAATGAAATGAATGGTACAAAACGACCAATGATTAAATCAAGGACACAACAAGTCACTTGGGTTGATTGATTTAAGATCGGCAACGAATATGTGTATTTGAGTAAATTCAGCACTTTTGTATGATGGTTTTGCTATCAGCAGTTGCAGTTCCCTCTTGGGTATTCCCTTAACAATCCCTGAAAATATGCAGAGAAAATTAAAACTTGATTAGTAAAACTGTTATACATTTGACGTGTGGAACGTAATAGGGTTAAATGGATAAACTTATTCTATATTTTTTTAGTATGGATTGAAAATAAAATGAATTTAGAAACAAGAAACTTACCTTTATCATTTCCGAAGTTTTCCTGGGTGTTTGTCGTCTGTGGCTTGCATCGATTTGGAGGGGTTCGGATGAATGGGGGTTCGGGGTGTTTGTTGTTGATTTTTATTGCGCGGCTGATGTTGTTGTCTTTTCGGTTGGATATGCATGTTTGTATTTCTGATGGAATGGGTGGGTGTTCTTGTTGTGGATTGGGCGTGTGTGGTTGAAGGAAGGGCCGGTTTTGAGTTGGTGCTATCGTTTTTTTTTTGGAATTTTTCACCCTTATATTTTTTCTTTGCATGTTTTATTTTCGTTTTTCTTTTTTTTTGAGGGATGGTATGCTTGGGTTGCCTGGTGATGAATGTTTTTTTTTAACTTTAATTGTGATGTATTTATTTAACTTTATTGTGTTGTATTTTCTTTTATTTGTGTAATGTTTTATGTTCGTCTGTCTTCGTAATACACGCACATGTGCGCACATGCACATGTGCAAAAATTGATGTGCAGACAAAAGATGCACATGTGCATGTGCAAATTTTTGTTTATACTTCGCATGTGCGAATTTGACTTCATATTTCGCACATGCACATGTGCATGTGCGAAAATATTTTGCACTTCGCACATCAAGATGTGCAAGTGCAGATACTGTTCGCACAAGCACATCTCCATGTGCGATGTGCGAATACAAATTCGCACATGCACATGTGCGAGTACAAGTGCATATGCACGTGCATTAGAAAAACAGCTAACATTAGAAAAAAATCGCTAATATTGTCGAAAATCGCAAATATATAAAAAAAATCGATAATAATTAAAAAAAAAATGCAAAAATGGATACAAAATCGCCAAAATTGAAAAAAAAACGCCGAAATTAAAAAAGAACTGTCCAAATTTTCAAAAAATCGCCAAAAATTAAAAAAAAATTGACAAATATGAAAAAATCGCCAATTTAAAAAAATCTTTAAAATTTAAAAAAATTGCATAATTTAAAAAAAAAATTTCAAATTTTAAAAAAATCGCCGAATTTTAAAAAAATCGCCGATATTGGAAAAAATCGTCAAAACTTGAAAAATCGCCAAAAATTTGAAAAAATCTGCAAAATTTAAAAAATTGCCAAAATTGAAAAAATCGTTAAAAATTGGAAAAAAATCGCCAAAATTTTAAAAAATCGTCAAAATTTGAAAAAAATTCCAAAATTTGAAAAAACACTAAATTCGAAAAAAAAGTAAAAATTTGAAAAATTGTGAAAAATTTGACAAAATCTTCAAAAATTAAAAAAAATCGCCAAAATTTTAAAAAATTTCCAAAATTGGAAAAATCCCAAAAAGTGGAAAAAATCGTCAAAATTTGAAAAATCGTCAAAAAAAAATTTAATTTAAAAAAATTGCCGAAATTGAAAAAATCGTTAAAAAATCGCCAAAATGGAAAAAAATTTGAAAAAAACACTAAAATTGAAAAAAAGTCAAAATTTGGCAAAATCTTCAAAAATTAAAAAAAAATCGCCAAAATTGAAAAAAAATCGTCAAAATTTGAAAAATTTTCCAAAATTGGAAAAAAGCCCAAAAATTGGAAAAAATCGTCAAAATTTGAAAAATCGTCAAAAATTTTAAAAAATCTAAATTTCTAAAATTGGAAAAATTCCCAAAATTTAAAAAAATCGCCAAAAATTCAGAAAAATTGCCAAAATTGAAAAATCTCCAAAATAGTCATGTGTTGAAAAAATCGGCATAATTTAAAAAATTCGCGATTATTTGAAAAAACTGCAAAAATTAAAAAAGTAAAATTTAAAAAAAATCGTCAAAAATAAAAAAAAAAAATCGAAAATGGCAGAACTGTCAGAAATTCGAAATCATGAAATTCTCTCTACGACGCTAAGTTTTCGAGAAAAACGCGATTTTAAAATCTAGCAATGCAAGTCAAAATCTAGTTCCGCTATGGGGGTATTGGTGGCGAGTGTTGAACTTTGGTGCACTCAGTTTTCCTCTAGCTTTTCTAGTTTTCGAGATATGGACGATTTAAATTTTATATAAGCGATTTTCGCACTTATTTTTCCACATATGACTCACTATGACTTCCGTGTTCCAAAACCGTTGTCCGTTTTCATCTAACTCATTTAGTTTTCGAGATACGGGAGATATTCCAAATAAAAGCCCTTTTCTCTCTACGACGCTTAGTTTTCGAGAAAAACGCGATTTTAAAATCTAGCAATACAAGTCAAAATCTAGTTCCGCTATCGGGGTATTGGTGGCGAGTTTTGAACTTTGGTGCACTCAGTTTTCCTCTAGCTCTTCTAGTTTTCGAGATATGGACGATTTAAATTTTATATAAGCGATTTTCGCACTTATTTTTCCACATATGACTCACTATGACTTCCGTGTTCCAAAACCGTTGTCCGTTTTCATCTAACTCATTTAGTTTTCGAGATACTGGAGATATTCCAAATAAAAGCCCTTTTCTCTCTACGACGCTTAGTTTTCGAGAAAAACGCGATTTTAAAATCTAGCAATGCAAGTCAAAATCTAGTTCCGCTATCGGGGTATTGGTGGCGAGTGTTGAACTTTGGTGCACTCAGTTTTCCTCTAGCTCTTCTAGTTTTCGAGATATGGACGATTTAAATTTTATATAAGCGATTTTCGCACTTATTTTTCCACAGATGACTCACTATGACTTCCGTGTTCCAAAACCGTTGTCCGTTTTCATCTAACTCATTTAGTTTTCGAGATACGAGAGATATTCCAAATAAAAGCCCTTTTCTCTCTACGACGCTTAGTTTTCGAGAAAAACGCGATTTTAAAATCTAGCAATGCAAGTCAAAATCTAGTTTCGCTATCGGGGTATTGGTGGTGAGTTTTGAACTTTTGTGCACTCAGTTTTCCTCTAGCTCTTCTAGTTTTCGAGATATGGACGATTTAAATTTTATATAAGCGATTTTCGCACTTATTTTTCCACATATGACTCACTATGACTTCCGTGTTCCAAAACCGTTGTCCGTTTTCATCTAACTCATTAAGTTTTCGAGATACGGGAGATATTCCAAATAAAAGCCCTTTTCTCTCTACGACGCTTAGTTTTCGAGAAAAACGCGATTTTAAAATCTAGCAATGCAAGTCAAAATCTAGTTCCGCTATGGGGGTATTGGTGGCGAGTGTTGAACTTTGGTGCACTCAGTTTTCCTCTAGCTCTTCTAGTTTTCGAGATATGGACGATTTAAATTTTATATAAGCGATTTTCGCACTTATTTTTCCACATATGACTCACTATGACTTCCGTGTTCCAAAACCATTGTCCGTTTTCATCTAACTCATTTAGTTTTCGAGATACGGGAGATATTCCAAATAAAAGCCCTTTTCTCTCTACGACGCTTAGTTTTCGAGAAAAACGCGATTTTAAAATCTAGCAATGCAAGTCAAAATCTAGTTCCGCTATCGGGGTATTGGTGGCGAGTGTTGAACTTTGGTGCACTCAGTTTTCCTCTAGCTCTTCTAGTTTTCGAGATATGGACGATTTAAATTTTATATAAGCGATTTTCGCACTTATTTTTTCACAGATGACTCACTATGACTTCCGTGTTCCAAAACCGTTGTCCGTTTTCATCTAACTCATTTAGTTTTCGAGATACGGGAGATATTCCAAATAAAAGCCCTTTTCTCTCTACGACGCATAGTTTTCGAGAAAAACGAGATTTTAAAATCTAGCAATGCAAGTCAAAATCTAGTTCCGCTATGGGGGTATTGGTGGCGAGTGTTGAACTTTGGTGCACTCAGTTTTCCTCTAGCTTTTCTAGTTTTCGAGATATGGACGATTTAAATTTTATATAAGCGATTTTCGCACTTATTTTTCCACATATGACTCACTATGACTTCCGTGTTCCAAAACCGTTGTCCGTTTTCATCTAACTCATTTAGTTTTCGAGATACGGGAGATATTCCAAATAAAAGCCCTTTTCTCTCTACGACGCTTAGTTTTCTAGAAAAACGCGATTTTAAAATCTAGCAATACAAGTCAAAATCTAGTTCCGCTATCGGGGTATTGGTGGCGAGTTTTGAACTTTGGTGCACTCAGTTTTCCTCTAGCTCTTCTAGTTTTCGAGATATGGACGATTTAAATTTTATATTAGCGATTTTCGCACTTATTTTTTCACAGATGACTCACTATGACTTCCGTGTTCCAAAACCGTTGTCCGTTTTCATCTAACTCATTTAGTTTTCGAGATACGGGAGATATTCCAAATAAAAGCCCTTTTCTCTCTACGACGCTTAGTTTTCGAGAAAAACGCGATTTTAAAATCTAGCAATGCAAGTCAAAATCTAGTTTCGCTATCGGGGTATTGGTGGTAAGTTTTGAACTTTGGTGCAGTCAGTTTTCCTCTAGCTCTTCTAGTTTTCGAGATATGGAAGATTTAAATTTTATTTAAGCGATTTTCGCACTTATTTTTCCACAGATGACTTCCCTATTCCAAAACCGTTGTCCGTTTTCTTCTGACTGATTTAGTTTTCGAGATACGGGAGATATTCCAAATAAAAAAAATATTCGAGTAACAATTTTTGTCGATTTTCACAAATTTTTACGACTTTTTCAATTCTGGCATTTTGCAATTTTTTTCCAATTTTTGGCGACTTTTTGAAATTTTGATATTTTTTAAAAATTTTTCAATTTTGGCAATTTTTTTAAATTTTCCGACTTTTTCCAATTTTTGACGACTTTTTGAAATTTTGACGATTTTGGTAATTTTTTCAAGTATTGACAATTTTTTCAAAATTTTTACGATATTTCGCAATTTTGGCGATTTTGTCTAATTTTTGAAGATTTTTTTATTAAATTTTGACTATTTGGGCAATATTTTCAAATATTGACGATTTTTTCAATTATGACGATTTTTTCAAAATTTTTCAATTTTGGCAATTTTTCAAAATTTTCCGATTTTTTCCAATTTTTGAAGACTTTTTGAAATTTTGTCGATTTTGGTAATTTTTTCAAATATTGACAATTTTTTTCAAAATTTTTACGATATTTCGCATTTTTGTCTAATTTTTGACGATTTTTTTTAAATTTTGACTATTTGGCCAATTTTTTCAAATATTGACAATTTTTTTAAATTTTGTCGATTTTTTCAAAATTTTTACGATATTTTGCAATTTTGTATAATTTCTGACAATTTTTTTTAATTTTGGGCAATTCTTTCAAATATTGACGATTTTTTCAAGTTATGACGATTTTTTCAAAATTTTTACAAAATTTTTAAATTTTTACAAAATTTTTCAGTTTTTACAAAATTTTTTAATTTTTTTAATTTTTTCGATTTTTTCCAATTTTTGACGACTTTTTGAAATTTTTGACGATTTTTTTTAATTTGGGGCAATTTTTTCAAATATTGACGATTTTTTCAAAATTTTTCATTTTTGGAAATTTTTTAAATTTTTGGCGATTTTTGGTGTTTTTTTTTTTCAATTTTGACGATTTTTAAAAATTTTTGCATTTTTTTTCTTCTTTCGGCGTTTTTTTCTGATATTGAAACTTTTATCAATTTCAGAAGTTTTTTGCATCCATGTGCGCGCACATGTGTGCACATTTTGATGTGCATGTGCGAATAGTATTTGCACTTGCACATCTTGATGTGCGAAGTGCAAAATATTTTCGCACATGCACATGTGCAAGTGCAAAGTATAAAGTCAAATGCGCACATGCACATGTGCATGTGCGAAGTATAAACAAAAATTTGCACATGCACATGTGCATGTGCAAAGTATAAACACAAATTTGCACATGCACATGTGCAAGTGCGCACATGTGCGTGCAAATACGAACCCTGGGCTCGGGTAGATGCAGAAATCGTATGCCGATTGCATCGTCTACTGTCAGATAAGTTATCTACATCAGTGTTGATCAGGAGTACAGGGTTGGTAATGGTGTGGCCAGACACCAGAGTTGTAGTTAGTACGCAGGGTATTAATAAGAGAATTTTTTTTTGGTGATTCCCTTTAGAAAAATTACGAACCGCTAAAATATTATAGTCAAGGCTAGAGCAATGTCGTACATTGAACTAAGGTATTGCAGTACTTGTTTTTTCTAAATAGATTTGTTGCTGTAATGGCCATTTGTACGCTTTCAGAAAAAGGCAGACATTGAAAACCACAAGAAGTAACTCCATCTTTTTGTGTTCATTTCTGAAGTTACCAAGCAACAAGAAAGTTCAAGTGCATATAAAAGTGTAAAGTTTTAAACTTTGTAGAAGTAAAATAAATATGGTAAAAATAATATAAATCAATTGAAAATAATTTAAAGAAATCCCATTTCAAATTAGTAAGAACAAAAGTTGAAAGAAAAGTGAGTTCTTAATATAAAATTAGTTGTGAAACAAAAATCGAAAGTGACAAAATTATTTTAATTAGAGAATTGCGACAAAGCAGGAGCTTTATTTTTCATGAGAATCTGTTTGTGGAGAAGCAAGTGCCTATAAAATACATACAACCGAAGGGAAATAGAAATCCGTAAGGGTTTGATAGTTTAGACTTGTGTTTACATAGTGGTTCTATAATTTTCCTTTGGTGTGCGGTTTTTTTTTTTTGTTTATCTATAGTGTGGTCAACGACAAACCAATAAACTAAGGCTTGGACATTACAGAAGCGCTGGATAGTATTGGCCACGGGAAGAGTTTTCCATTTAAATTATAAAAAGGTAACCGAAATTTATTTATATACCAACTCTGCGTGTGTGCGGAAAAAGTGGCAACCAAGTCATCCCGGGTAGTGGTAACTCCCATATAAAATAGATAAAGGGAAGAGCACAGCTGGTGTAGATTGCATCAGAGGGTTGGTGCTTCACTCCTACACGGAGAAAGAGCTTTTTTTTTTATTTGTGTGGAAGATATGAGTTAATAGTTTCCCCGTAATTGAAATTGAGGGATTGTAAGAAAAAGGGGAGAAAAGGCCGAAGTGGTCATACTTTAGTATACAACGCAAATAGAGTAAAATTGAAAATTTTAGTGGCATAAAAATTAGTTAATTTTGAAGTTTAAAGGTTTTCATAAATTATTATTAAATTTGGTTTTGGTATTTTAATTTTTTTTGTTACAAGGTTTAAGTTTTTTTTAAAGTTTTTTTTTAGTTTTTTTATTAAGTGTTTGTATGTAAAAGGGATCTAATACCAAAGTTTTTTTTTTGATTTAAGATTTAATCGCAGAGGCGAAAATAATAGTGTTTGCAAATTACTTCCTTCAAGGTGCACTTTTAGGGTAGATAAAGCAAAACCAAGTATAGAAAATTAATATTTTTTAAATATATTGGGGTTAAGATTTTGACCCATATATCGTGCGTGTTAGGTCCTTTAGTTAGGTTAATTGTGTAGTATTGTAGGTATATATTTTTTTTGTTAGGATTATTTTCTTTTTGTCTAGTTATTAGTCTAGAGCAATTTAATTATTTCGGAAAATTTATAAATTACAAAGTTAGGTAATTTTTATTTTTATTACATAAAAATATCAAATTTCCTAAATTTTGCAAAATAAATTTAGGAAGTGGGGTGAAATTTTACATGTAAAATAATTCAAAATACCGCTACCGGTATAAAAGCAAAGGGGAATCCGTCATTTTTAATTTTTATGATTTATAAATTATTGGTTAATCAACCGTTCGATTTATTTGATACAAAAGTATCTTTGAAAATTTAAAAGGGCATAGGCCAGAAATTTATATTGTTTTAACTTGTGTGGTATTTTTGTCTAAGGTAAACTAAATAGTTTATTTAGAATTTTAGGCTAGTTATTATTTTAAAATTTAGGCCACGTATTTTCATAGACAATTTTAATTTAATTGCGAAAATTCTGTTTGTTTTAAATTTTATTAGTAAAAGTTTTTTTTAGATAATTTTGATTTAAATTTTTTATATGAAACGAATACCATAATTGTTTGAAGAAGAAAAGCCACAATAATTTTAAGATTTTTATAAGTAGTTTTAGAATTTTATTAATAAATGTTTAATGTGAAATTTAAAATTATTTAAAATGTGTTGCTAATTTTGTCAGGGATTTTCAGATACGATGGTGTGATATGGGCAAATAATAAGGTAATTTGGTAAGTGTTGGTAACGTTGAGGGTCATAGGGAAAGTTTAGGAAACTATGGCATAGGTAGGGTGGGCAGCGTAGGTGGGCATAATACCGGTCCCATGGGTAAAATGTCGGGGGGGATAATGGCTGTCTGAGTGTTTTGGTAAAAATTTTTGTTTTTTTTTGTATGTAGTTTAATTTTTTTTTATTGTCGTACTTCCGGTCTATGGTTGCGGGTTGGGAATTCACGACGTGCTCAGAGCTGGCTAAGGTGGCAACCTAGATCCGCATTTGGAAGAGGTATCGTAACATTTTTTCTGTTTCAACAAATTTCCTGGGCCAACTGGTGTTTTTTTGGGTCAACATTGTATATTTTGGTTTTTCAACATATTGTTTTAGCCGGTTAGAGCCAACCAACCAGTGATTATTAGTGGCAATATACCAGAATAATGGTGTCGGTGAGTCCGAAGAATTAATTATATTCGAAAGTTTTTTATGTAAAAAGCAAGGTTGGCAACCGATACCGTTATAATACCGTTATCCGTTTCAAAACCCTTTCAAATTGACAACCGATACCGATACCAATACCGAAATTCTTGATTTCAAAAAATACCGGTATTCAAAAACCTTTTCCCTTAATACCGGTATCGTACCGGTATGGAATCGGTTTTAAAAAATTGTTTTTTTTCACGTTTTTAGCAAAAATACAAATTTTTTTTATATAAAATTGTTAAACAATTAAACTTTATTATCCATTGTTAATAGAAAATCGTGTTATAAATTCAAAGAGCGGTTATCAGCCATTAGTTTGCATTGGCAACATTGTTTTTAATTTATTTAACTTCATAAATATTCTCTAACTTGTGACAAATTTAGTAAATATAATTTAATATATAAACTGGTTTCTTAAACCTTTAATTGAATTTACAGTTTCTTTTAGAGAATCCTTTTATTAATTTTATAAACTTATTTTTTTTATTTTATTATATGATCTCAATACAAATATAAAATATTTGTAGTTGTGTTCCGAAAATCAAAAACAAAAAAAACCACTCTAATATAGGGCCTATATTCTGCAAAATAACCATTGGTACTTTTTTGTAAGAGAGTATAACTTAAATGCCTTTATTCCCTTATTTTATTTAACGACGGTTATATATATCATATTATACATCACTGGAAAGCTTATAAAAAAAATAAATGATCTAATGTGGAAATAAGTATAACATTTTGTATAAAAAAGACGGAGTATGTAAAAAACGCATGTTTTATAAACTTTTTGTATGGGAGCATATTTCAAATTTACGAAATTAAAAAAGAGTATATCACAGGATTAATATATCCATCAATATTTGAAGATTGATGTACATATTTCCTATGTTCAGCACAGAAAGAGGCCTAAATTCTTTAAAAATGTACCAAAAAAGGTGTTTCGGGGAAAATTTTGGCAAACCTGGTGTAGTGCGAATATCGAAAAACGCAAAAACACGTGTCCGCTTAAATTTAATAAGGAATAATATATATGAATTCAGCAGCCATAGCAATATAGTTCTCCATATAAAGTACCCAACATTTTTGAAAATTTTAAAACAGCAAATTCGAAAGAGCCAAAAAGTACCAAAATAAGCTACCAGTGAAAAGCCCTCACAAATTGCTTTCTAACAATACCACACTTGCACATGTTTCCTTTGGTCGAAATATCTTAAAAAGCAAAAAAACCTAAAAAGGACCCATTTTTGAACCCCTTTTGGACCCTTAAAATTCCGAGGTGGCCCATAAGCTGAGACAGGTCGATCTTAGATTTTTTTCTCAATCACATATCCAAATTTCTTCAAAATCGGAGTGTTTAGGCTGAAATACTGAAATAATGTTAGAAATTTTTAATAACTTTAATACTTATCCTTTATAAAAATTTAATAAAATTGAGTTTTTTTATAATTAAGAACGTTTTTTTTATATTTTTGTAAATTTTTTCAATAATACCGGTATATACCGGTATTAATGTTTCGGTTATACCGATACCGAAATGATTAAAATACCGTTACCGATACCGATACCGAAACAAATAAAAAATCTATACCAATACCGATACCTATACCGTTATTCGTTTCGGTTGCCAACCTTGGTAAAAAGTGAACGTAACGTAACATCCGGCAGTGAAAGATAAAGCGGTGTTAGTGTTTTTGTTACAAACACCGAAGAAAAAGAAATTTTAAAAAATTAAAATATTAAAGAAATTAGAAAAAAAAAGAATTTTTAAGAAATTAATTTGTATTTGGAATAAAAACAAAATCTAAAAAAAATTCAGTTTAAGAAAAATAACACAGTACAACAGCCAATCTGGGGGGTGAGAAATTCCAAGTCAGGGTGATGGTACTAGGTCAGTATAGTAAAACCCTCAAAGGGTTTGGCGTTCGTATGTGTCATTTTTTTTTATGACCTTTTAAATTTTTTCCTTATCTTGATGTTTTTTCGCTTAGTTGTAACTCGAGAACCACTTGTCCGATTTTGATGAAACAAATTTAGAAAAATTTAGAATTACAATTTCTTTAATCCGTTCATATAACATTTTTCTTTATAATCAACAGTTTTGCCGGTAAAAATAAATTTGTGGAGAAAAAAAAATATTTTTTTGCCTAAAAATTAAAATTTTTTTTTTTTAAATTCATAAAAAATTTTAATTTTTAGGCAAAAAAATATTTTTTTTTCTCCACAAATTTATTTTTACCGGCAAAACTGTTGATTATAAAGAAAAATGTTATATGAACGGATTAAAGAAATTGTAATTCTAAATTTTTCTAAATTTGTTTCATCAAAATCGGACAAGTGGTTCTCGAGTTACAACTAAGCGAAAAAACATCAAGATAAGGAAAAAATTGAAAAGGTCATAAAAAAAATGACACATACGAACGCCAAACCCTTTGAGGGTTTTACTATACTGACCTAGTACCATCACCCTGACTTGGAATTTCTCACCCCCCAGACAATAATCCCAAAAATGTTCCATAGTGTAATAAGCGTAATTATCAGAAAATTTTATTTAGTGTAGTGTTAAGTAGTGTCTTAGTGTTTTGTGAGCCCAAAAATTTTTTTTATAAAATACCCGTTGTGTTAGATTAAAAGCGCGTGAACGGCAGGAAATTTTAGCCAGAAGGAATATACCAAATATATTAGAGAGCTCTCTCATATAGGAAAACGTTGTTTTGTTGTACGAAGATATACCAAAATTTGGTTAGGGTATCTAGAAAATTATTTTTGGGAGATATATAAGGGTTTTATTTTTTTTGTTATTCGTTTAGAAAATAATATACCATTTTTTTATTAATACTTAAGTTTAAAGTTTTTTGTTATACTTACTTTTGTTTAGTTTTTTTATTAGCGTTTAATTGCCATTTTTTTAGTAAATCCATCTTTGTAAATACTTACGGTTTTCTTTATTCCATTTTAAAATCCTAGATTTTTCGTAATAAAACAAAATTCCATTTTTATATTTTAAATTTAAATTTAAAATGTTTTTATTTAGCTGACATTGATAAGATAATGTGTGGTTAATAATTTCAGTGAGTGTGTTAATGTAAATATGTAGGGTGACCAGTAACTGTGTTATTTGTGGGGTAGCCTACTAGAATAAGGAATAGGTTATCATGGTAGGGAGGGCAACTAGTGGGGCATATTCCATCTTTTGTCCCTAAAATCTATTGTTAGTTAAATATTGCTTGTATAAATGTCTGTTCGTGTTGGGTTAACGTAACTTGTAAATTTTGTGGGTTTTTTTTGTTTGTGGGACTTGTTCCAAAGTGCCCATCGTTAGTTTTCAGTATAGTTTTTTTATTACGTTTAGTTTGTATATGAAATTTTATATACAAAGTTTTTTTGAGTTTTTTTATTGTGGTTTTTGTTTGATAGAGTTTTGTTAGTTTTTAGAAATTTTATTGTTCAGCCCTCTTCCAGATGATTGGTCGATCCCCCCTGACGTCCCTGAGCTAGGCGGTCAGTATGGGTCATTCTGGGAAGCTTAGTTCTAGGGTTTTGCAACACAATATTTAGTTATATTATGGGAAAATGATAAAAAGTTTCATGTACGAGACCCAAAATAAACTTAGGAATTTTTACAATTAATTTATTTGTTGCCAGATGTTTGTACAATGTGTATAATTCCTAAAAATATTAAAATTAAAATTGCTAAAGTTGAAAATTGTTAAAAAAAAAATAAAGAAGATAAAACAATATGGCGAAAAGTAGATGCCATAAGTGAAAAAAGTTAGAAACATGTAAAATAATATAAAATTTTATATTAAATGTCATATGGAATTGTCGGTGAGTAAGGCTAATGGACAATCTCAAACGGATATGGGTTTATCTTCACATAAGACACAACTATCGGAGCGTTTACAAATTTATCGTCCACATTTTCATCAATGAGTTCACCTAAAACTTTTCTGTTAGTAAAACTATTATATAATAGTATAATAATAAAATAGTTAATAACTTTTATTATTATTTGCATTGCAGTTTAAGTTTTTAACAAGTTAATGTCATCTATAACAGTGAGGTAACATGATCAAGATTTTGCTTTCAAGTTGATAACACATACTGCTTGTCAAATTCAGTTGAACTTGTTAGGTGCCCCCAATGGCGCTGTAGTAGTGTTGCCAGCTAGCTCGCGTCGCGTCCACCTAGGGTCGAGTTCCAACCCACCACTACAGCCCAGGGACACAAACAATTAAAAATTCAAAAAAAAACCAAAAAAAAACTAAAAAAAACTACCACAAATCGGAACATCCAAGAGGGAGGACGAGGTGTTAAAATCCCCCACAAATGCCCTCCCAACCATGGTCATCAATTAGGTCCCATAAAATTTCATGATGACCCCAAATCCCCACACACACACTTACCCTACTTACCTCACACCGTTAACTTCACCCTACAAAAAAACTTTACCAACACATTATTTAAAATTTTTCACTTATTTAACATTATTTATTGAAATTAATCTTAAACTACTAAAACAATCTATTTTTGAAACTATTGCGGGAATTAAAAGAAAACTTTAAAAAAAACACCAAAAATTTAAATATTAATAAAAAGAAACAAAAAGTCAAAACACTCGGTATGAACGCTTGTGTTTTTAACCTTATCAAAAATTCCGGCTTAAACAATCAAAAAAAAAAAAAAACCAGAATTAAAATCCCTTTTAAATTCAAATCACAAATTTAAACGCTATCAGAACAAAAAAAAACAATACAAATAAAATAAAAAAAAAACACAGATACAATTTTTTCCCGTGCCAAAATTAATAAAGAAATATCCAAGAAAAACAAAGATGGTTCCACTTTGAACACACAAAAAAAACCGCAAGCCTACAAAGTTTTACAATACTGACTCCATTTGTGAGTCACCGCACAAAAAAAATATATATCTACCAAAAAAAAAACCTACCTAAAGGAGCTCTCTTAGGTGGCTAAAACCATAAAACTTAGGCCACTGGGCCTCTCAGTAAATTGCACTATAACCACAAAACTTTGTAATCCCTTAGTTCTTTTGAATACTATAAACAAAAAATTTAAAACTTTCAAAAATTTAGGCACTTACAATATGTAATAATATTACCAATTAAAATTCCTAACTTACTATTTAGTTTAACTTCTCCTAAAAATTTACACTTTAAAAATTTTACCAATAATTTCACGAACAAAAAAAATTTACATATAATCAAAAAAACTAGCAATTATTAAAAAAAACTCTGGTACGTTTTCTTCTTTCTCTTCCGTTTCATAAAACAAAACTTAAAAATGGACGGTGAATGGCGCGTGAGTATGGCGGCTCAAGGCTTTGCCCCCTTTTCTCTACCAAAAATCAAAGATGGCCGTGGATCTTCTGGCCCAATTTCCACTTGGTATGTATACCCACTTTTCACTAACTTCTATATAAGCTTTTACCTGGAGATTACTTGGGAAACTTTCCTTCACTTTTTCTCCTTTCAGGTTCTCGTGCCAGGGCCACTGATGTTCCCGCCAAGATCCAAAAAAATAATACCGAAAAATTGTGGCTGACCCTTAGCAAGTTGGATTTTCCTTCCTCCTGGTTACCCCAGCGCCAGTTAGAGCCGGATCTTCGTTCAACCGAGGGACCAGAACAAAACCTTTCACCGCCGGCTGTATAAAAAGGACACAATCAAAAGGTATTCACTAACTCTAACACCCACTAATTACTCACATTATGATTTATTTTTGTCACCACCAAAATTTAGTCTTTTTAAAATTTCAATAAAATATTTCACTAACAAAACAATTATGGGTTTACTTTTATTTGATCACACTAACTAGAACAGTTGAGTATTTTCTTTTTATTTTTGATTAAAAAAAAACTTTATTATGCCAGTACGACTATTATACTTGAATTTAACGTTAACAATGGAGTCCTTTTTCCTTATTCTTTACCACGAAACCTCGGTATTTTTCCCTAATATTCCCTCTAAAGATTAATATTTCCAACGGATTTTTAAAACTAAAACAGACTTTAGGATAATTTGACACCAACTTTAGGCGGACAAAACATAAAACATAACTTGAAAAAATGTATACCAATTTTCTACATTTTTATGAATGGGAAACGGTTGCACAGCCAACCCTGCGATCCATTCACAATGACTGTAAGTTGGCAACATTACCACAAAACTCCGAACACTTCCCAATTCGGTAACCATACTCGGTACTAAATCTACCCAACACTACTATGCAGTAGTAACAACATACACATTTCATTCTTTTCCACCAATCCACGCGGCACGTTTACGCATAGTCTTCATACGCTAATTACAATATACATGCATAAATATGGCAAAGAACACGACCATAACACCAAAGACTCCCAATATTGAAATGCTGTGATGATATATCACACAAGAAAGTAATATAGCAGCAGCCTGACGACAAGTCATAATTATGGTAAACACCAGTTGGACCAGTTGTCTTTGGACAACTTTTTTTGTACTTAGATGGTATAGAATACACCTAATGGACCTATGGCTGAACTTATGGATACTATAACAATATCAAACACAAATTCTGGATGCTCTGTAGCACATGTTAATGAATCCAGATAACCCCCCCCCCCCTGAACACTTCGGGAAGCTGCCGTAAACATGGTAGAAAATACGTTAACACCACACATCATTTGTAAAGGAGTCATGCCATAACCTATGAATAAATCTCCCTGCCAATTGGCAGTAAAACTATCAAATACCCTATACATAGCCAATAGGAATATACCCGTCATTGTTGTAACACCGTTAGATTTTGTACTGTCAGCAGAACCCCTCATGAAGAAGATCATCTCGGTTCATATCACTCGCCGTAAAATATTCATAGCATTGATATTCGTTTTTCGATAATATTTTACCCGCTAACATTACTGGTATAATTTCACATGATTTAGCCAAAACTTGTGTGGGAACGTTAACAAATTTTAATGCTTCATATTGAAACCAAGCACTCATTATGTTGGAAAATGAAGCAAATGAATATTTGTATAAGGGAGCCTTATGCCTTGTCGGTGGCCTATTGTATTGTAGCACGATACGAGCTACTGTAAATGCCAAAATTCGATTTGAAAATACTAAAAATTGAGACCCCTTAAAATTCGATTCTACACCATCGAAATTGTAATATTCTTGTGTCATCAATTTTTCTTGTAAAACGCCCCATGTTAAATACGAAACCATAAGACCACCAAAACACCATAACAGAAGAAAAGCTTCATGAGAATTGGACCGTTTTGGTGTTGTGTTGACGGCTGCTGGTGGTGAAGGTGGAGTTGTTACAGTTGTCGCCGATGTGTCATTAGACAGTAAAGACTTCTAGAGGGTCATCACGATCACTTTCTGCACCGGTATTACCGGTAATACACATACTACCCGCAGCATGTATGTAAGTTTTGTCACTCTTTCCCAGATAATTTGTGCGTTGAACATATTTATAAATAAAAAAAAAACCCAGGTACAAAAACACACTATACCCAATACAATTCACTATGAGTTTTAAAATCCATGAATATTCTCGTGACTGAGCCTCTATCAGTTGCGATACTGTTTTATGTGTCTCATCATAGCCGTCCAAGGTAGACCTTAATACATCAGAGAAAAAGTGTATGACGAGTAGGGTAATAACGACAAACTCGCTAAAACAAAAATAGAAAAATTAAAGGCAAAAATGACGGCCATAAACACAGTACCTCTGATAGATAAAATTAGTGAAACATACCATATACTAATATCCGGTATTTTATTAGGCATTTTTAAAAGAAATGCTGTGAATTTTCGAAAAAAGATTTAAAACATCTTGCCATAATAATGCCAAATCAAGTTCTAAATAATTTCCAAGTAACTTTGGAGCCTTTATTTTCATCCTTCTCAAAGTTAACAAGTGGTAATGAAGAAAAAAAAAATTTATCCCAATGGAAATCATTAAGATTTGCGAACATTACCGAATTAAACAATGACATGGGTATAGTTGAATTTTGGGATGACGAATCCAAATACAAAAATGGAATGGATAAAAAAAATGTTTTGAATAACTAATTTATTTTGATCAAAATTCTCTGACATTGCCACATAGTTTAGCTGCACCCGAAAAAAAATGTTCACAACTTATTTTAATAAAAACAAACACCTTTACTATAAAAAAAGAAAAAGTCGATTTTAAATCACAACAGCCGACTATTCTTTTAATTTTCGTACCATACGAAATACCCAAAATATCCCTCAAAATTCTGTTTAAAATTTGAAATTTTCAAATTTGGTTTGCCTTTGTTTTACAAATTTCCCTTTTCATTCCAGACTACCCCGCTTTGGGCTTTCAATAAAAATAAACAAAATTTTTTCCATGTATATGTTTGGCATTATATTAAAAGTTCTACTTCAACTATCTCGCATAGCCCGGTTAAAACAAAACCTTTGCTCCAAAATAAAGTCGACTTTAACAAAAATATACCTTTGATAAATATTGATAGTAAGGCTGAAAGTTTGCAATAAAATGATAGCAAGCAATTGTTACAATTACTCCGTCTCAAGTGAAGACAATTCATTTTTCGTAATATCATGATATCGCTGACATGCAAGCGGCGGCTATTGCAATGATGCCTGCCATCAAATGTCACTTTTCATTTTAATTTTGTAATAAAAAAAAATAACAGACAATTTAGTACACAAGAATGGGAATGAGTTTAATTATTTATTATTTGTAGCTAAAGATTAATGTCCTATAAATTTTTGTGTTTTCCAAAAAAAAATCTCTGATATTTCCTAAGCCCAAATTAGTTTGGAAGTATCGTAAAAAAAATAACGTATCATACTCATAATGAATAAAAAGAGTATAAAAAATACACAATATTGTATCTTTTTTTCCCCTTTTCCTGTGCACAGAACTAAATGTCAAGTAATAAAAATAGAAAATTTCTATTTTCACCAGAGTGTGGTGAGTTCAAACCGATTACGCTACTCACATCACTAAGAACATATGTTCATAAAACATATGTTATATTTAACGAAGAAACCCTTTTTCATTTGTAAACAAATAACAGCTGTTGAATTTAACTTAACGAAAATAAAGATGTAAATAAAATCCTAGACTATAAGTACCGTTAGTTTAGTCTATAAGAAGGACAAAATTGTAAATAAAGACAAGTTTTAAATCAGAACTCAGCCGAGCAATTGGCTATTAGTTTCAATTATTTAAACTAAAATTTAGCACTCAATTGTGCTTTGCCTTGGCGCTCTTTAGTGCCGGCAATCTAAGCCAGTGGCGTTTGAAACGCCGGCTAAAAACCTAGGTAGGGAAATAAATTTAAAACACAACATTACATGGCGATCCTGCCAAATTTGGTATATATGTCCACTGGAAATAAATCACCTACTGGTCAAAAGCAACAGCCACAGCCCATCAGCATTGAAGATTATAGCTGATCTGAAGAGGCGAGTGTCAGCTGAGATTCCACCACCTTCGGAACAGGCGTGTGAATTATGGCAACAGATTGATGCCATAACTGAGCAGTTAAAAACACTTATTACAAAAAAAATTAAATTTTCTTAAGAATTATTGTATCACTAGATACAAAATATAATTATTAATTTAAAAGGAGAACTTGAAAAAGAAAAAGACTTGAAGAAAAAAAATGACAACACAAAAATAATCAGCTGTTATATGAATGTAAAATATAATAGTGTTATATTTTTTTGAGTAATCGGTACCCATATAGTGAAAATTGACACAGGGTGCACACAGAATATTGAAACTAAACGAAATATTGTAGAGTTGTATTTTTTCCAATAATCGGTACCCATATGGTACAAATTAAGTACAAGGTACACACAAAATATTGAAGTAAAAAAAATAAGTTATATTTTTAGAATATTTTTTTACATACATATTTATTAAATATTTTTTTAAGAATTAAAGTAAATGGAATCAATAAATGAATGTATTGACGAGTTAAAACAGCTTAAATCAAATATAAAGAAAAGTAAAAATAGAGTTTACGAAGAGTCTTACAAAGTAAAAAAACTTGAAAGACTAGCAATTTTAGAGCAAACTGTACAGAACTTTTGTGAGGATAGCGACAACGACGATACCAAAAAACTAGAAATAGAATTTGGAGATTTATAGAAGGAATTAAAAGAGACAATAGAAAATTTAAACGTAAAGACCGAAAAGATTGAACAAGTTTGGCAAAGATATAGTTTTCCAAAGATGGCTAGTTTCGATATTTCTATGGTGGCTAAAAACCTACATATTTTCAAAGGTTCATTCAAAGATTTGGAAGATTTTATTGCACAGGCAGAATTACTACATGACCTGTTAAAAGAAGAAGATAAATCGATATTTATTAAATACGTTTATAATTTCAAGCTAACGGCGCAAGTGCGTAGCATTTTAGGTCGTTCCAATCGGCCAACAACATTTATCGAATTGAAAACAGCATTAGAAAAAGCTTTTCCAAATCCAAGAACACTACAATAGGTTCTGACAGAGTTGGGAACTACGGTACAGAGTAATAGTACTATATCTGATTTTAGGGAAAAAATTGCCGAACTTTCTAACCAATTGAGTAATTTTGAAATTGGAGGTTTAACAAACCCCACTCAGGATACTAAAGATGCCATATATAAAATGGGTGACAGTGTTGCACTCAATATTTTTATGAAAGGTGTCAATATTGAATACCAACCACTTCTTTTGGCAAATATGCCAACAAGTTTTAATGATGCAGTAGAAAGGTGTATGACGGCAGAGAAAAATTTAGGTTTTGATAAAAAGAATCTATTTCACGTAGATAGCCGACACGGGAGAAATAATAACCTAAGTCAACATAAAAACAACGTTTATAGAAAAAAATAATAATAGAAACGATAATAATGGAAAAACAATTAGAAAATATAAATAATCCTGACATTACCAATACAAAGTGCACGTCCGAGCAAAAGCCTGATCAACTTTTTGTCTGGGACTGTACATCATTATCGGATTTAAAAAAAATAAGAAAACATTTTAATTGATACATCAAATTATGAAATTATAGCAAAATGCAGTGATAATCCATCGAGCACAAAGTTGACTTTGGAGAAACTCATATCAAAAATGCATAATATAGGAATAAACGAGCTAGCTCTCAGCAAAAATAATGAAATATTTAATACTATGGCCATAGAAGAATTTAAAAATTTATATAACAATTTACAATTAAAAGCAAAAACTAATTTAAAAATATTGCTATACAATGAAACAAAAAGAATAATTTGCAAAGAAACACAGATAAAACTGATTGAAGAATATCACAATTCATTACACGGAGGGCACTTAGGTGTCAGAAAAACAGCTATGAAACTAAAACAACGCTACATATGGAAGAATATGAGCAAAATGATAAAACAATATGTATCAAATTGCAAACAATGCAAGATAAACAAACTAACTAAACATACGAAAGAAAAATTTACTTTAACAGACACTCCAAATACCAGCTTTGAAGTAGTATCCATCGATACGGTAGGTCCTTTGCGGTTGTCAAACTATAACCGATACATACTGACAATTCAATGTGAATTGACAAAATACGTAGTGGCATATCCTATGGAGACCAAAGAGGCGAAAACAGTGGCAAAAACATTGGTAGAACAGTTTATTTTAAAATACGGTAACTTTAAAATTTTAAAGTCAGATAAAGGTACTGAATTTAAAAACCAATTAATGTCAGAAATTTGTAGACTTTTGGATATTAAACAAATTTTTAGCGCACCTTACCATCATGAGACTTTGGGCTCGATAGAGAGAAATCATAGAGTACTTAATGAATTTTTGTTAAATTTTTGTAAAGATAATGAATGGGACTATTGGATCCCTTATTTCACGTTTGCATACAATACAACACCACATGTAGGTTAGACGAGACGAACAATTTTACAACGCGGAAAATTACGCAAACGAACTTAAACAACGGCTTAAATTTTCACTACAAAAAACAAAAGAATACCTAAAAATAGCTAAAGACAGTAGAGTACGAAACGATGCGAACATAAACCCACTTACCATTGAGACAGGAAATCTTGTACTAGTGAGGACAGTTAATAGAAAGAAAAATCAGGCACCATATCATGGGCCATATGAAATAATAGAGAGACAAGGAGTAAATTCTATTTTGGATATAGGCGGTAAGCTAAGAAAATTTCATAACAATATGTTAAAAGGATACAACTGAAAAAAAAAAAAAATGAATATGAATATGTCTTAAAAATGTAAAAATAATTTAATAATTTAAAAATTTTTTTATAAATTTTATTTTGAATGTAAAAATAATTTAAGCTATTAAAAATAATTTTTTTATATAAATATACAAAAATCATTTTTTCAATAGAGGGTGAGGGTGTGGTGAGTTCAAACCGATCACGCTACTCACATCACTAAGAACATATGTTCATAAAACATATGTTATATTTAACGAAGAAACCCTTTTTCATTTGTAAACAAATAACAGCTGTTGAATTTAACTTAACGAAAATAAAGATGTAAATAAAATCCTAAACTATAAGTACCGTTAGTTTAGTTTATAAGAAGGACAAAATTGTAAATAAAGACAAGTTTTAAATCAGAACTCAGCCGAGCAATTGGCTATTAGTTTCAATTATTTAAACTAAAATTTAGCACTCAATTGTGCTTTGCCTTGGCGCTCTTTAGTGCCGGCAATCTAAGCCAGTGGCGTTTGAAACGCCGGCTAAAAACCTAGGTAGGGAAATAAATTTAAAACACAACATTACAAGAGTTTTTTCTTTACGATTTCACTTGACAACATGTTTCAGTGCATAGAAAAAAGACAAAAATATATTTCTATATTATCCCAACACATTGAATCGATTACAGATACGTTTTCCTTCACTTTACGATTAGACTAGTGAAGCCTTTAGCCATGAAATGGTCAAGTGTTCTCCACCACTTTGCACTTGATATCATTTTGACGCTTTCTTCTATTTAATATTTAAGTTGAAGTTAAACCTCCAGTATGAGACCCACCGTTAGTATTTAATATGTAAAAGAATTTTATTTTTGTTTTGTTTTTCTTTTGTTAACTCTAAAATACAAATTTTGCTAATACGTAAATTCAAATAAAAAATATTTATTTTGATATATTTAAATAAAGACTTAAAAACTTTAAATTTTGGTTATTTTCTCTCTCATTTGGTACTTTTTTCCAATATTTTGGTTACAAAAAATTTCCGTTTGTGGCAACACTGATTATTACCGGTAAGATTTTGTGAGTGTCCAAATCGCGAATCTCAGCGGTTGGGTTTTCCAAAAAAAGAAAATGACCCATGCTACGCCTACCCTTTAAGTCCAATGAACCCACAGAACACGACCAGCCTCTAATCGTCAATAAAACTTTCGCTTCCTTTCCCGCAGTCTAGGGTAGCCACTACTCGGTGCAAAGATCCCGAAGCTAGCAACAATTATCCCCATAATTTGCCACTTCGCCACGTAGGCTGCATGCAACTTGATAGTCAATTTTGCTTTCAAGATGCCGTCGTCAAGGAAAGAACTAAAATCGCTCGCCTCTGTGGGCAGTTTCCGCACTGTAGGCTGTTCGAAAAGACTTTATTTTTTTCTTCACATCTTCCACAGACATTTTCATGTCAGCAGAAATTGGTTTTTTATTTATTTTTGAATCATTTCGTCGATATACCGAAATATTCACATTCCGTATTTTATCAATCGTGTTTTATTGCGGCACAATATTTGTAAAAAGAAAAACAAATTTACAAGAAATTTGATCGGCTGTTTAAAACTTGACCGTCAAGTTTTCTCAAAACTTGAAAGCAAAAATTGATATCAAGTTGCTGTTCAATTTTTAAAATGTGAGTGTGTTATTAAAAAAATGTGAGTGTATTGAAACTTGAAAGGCAAAAATTGATCGTGTAACTCCTATGTTAATGGTTGGCCGATTATCCAGAATGTGCTGATTGTTATTTTTCATGATTGCTGCCACAAGCTAGGGGTGATCAACATGTTTTAGGCTTGAAGACTATTATTTATATGACCCAACGATTGAGACTGGAAAATTAATTAGTATTAAAAACAGGACAGGCTGACAGTGCTTTGTGTGGAATGGTAATAAATTAAAAAATTAGTTTTTATGTTGTAATTAAATAGTTTTCCAAATTTAAGATATTAAAGCAAAAATGAAGATTATACTGCTTTAATTTGCATCCAACTATTAATACCAATAATAAAATAAATAATTAAATAAATTAATCAAATTGTTTTAATGAGGGAGAAGGAAAGAGCTAAATAATTTAACAAAAATTAATAAATAAAATATGGCTTAAGTTTAATAAATTAGTGCTAACAATTCCAAAAACAGAATAACAAATATTTACCAAGTTTTTTTTGTATAGTTATTGTTAGTTTTTGTTTTCTTATTTTATACCAAGCATATTATATAAGTTATACCCAAAACTTAGGTAGAGCTATAATACATACTAAAACTAGGTAACTTATACCCTTATTTTATGTGATTTCCCCCTTTTTATTTTTTGCGTGTAGACATTTTTTCTCACAGCAAATTTTACGGAAAAATAAATTTTTTGTTTAAATTAGTCTCAAAAATTGTGTGATGAATTAAATAGAAAAAATATAAAATTAAAAAAAATCTTAACCCGTTCGGGTCCGGTAGCATGTTAATGTTTGAACTTTAATTCCAAATATCTCCGTTAGGGGGTGTTGCAAAGCCACAAAAGTAATAAAAAATATTTATTTGGTATAGATCTACATTTACACGAAGTTTGGTCGGAAAATTCCCAGCCATTTAAAGTTGGGGTCGAAAGGGTTAAGGAGGTAACAATATATTGTAATACAGGATGGCCCGATAAATCAAAAATATCACCAGAAGCGAAATTGTTTTATAATGATCGGTACAAAATAGCTGCTAATAATGGATTCCTAATGTTTGGGGAAAGAATGATAATACCCGCAAATATGCGCCAAGAGGTTCTGGAACGTATTTCCAATGGACACTTGGGCATAAATAAGTGTAAAGCGAGAACGCGAGATTCGGTATGGTGGCCCATCTGCATGGAAAAGGTTTAACTACTCGTAAAAGAATGTCGGATATGTATAGAAAATTTAGTGCCAAGAAGAGAACCGATGATAATATCAGACTTTCCTGATCGTCCATGGCAGAAAATTGGTATTGAGCTGTGTTATTTTAAAGAAAAACAATTTTTGGTAGTATGCGACTAATATTCTCGTTACCCGAAGGCAATGGAACTAGAAAGACAAACAGCTAGATGTGTAATTGAAAAACTTAAGTCGATCTTCATCTGGTATACCAGATGAACTGCGTTCGAACAATGGTCCACAATTTTCTCAAATTATAACATCAGAATTTCATAGATTTGCTAAAGAGTGGGGATTTAAGCATACAACATCAAGCCCATATTTTTCACAAAGTAACGGGTTAGCTGAATCCGCTATAAAGATAGTAAAGCAACTTTTTAAGAAAAACAGATCCGTATATGGCCCTTTTAGAATATAGGACCACCCCACTATCATCAGGATTCAGTCCATTAGAACTATTAATGGGAAGAAAGATGCGTTCAACATTGCCAATGACCGATAGCCAGCTATCTCCAAAGTGCCTACTAAAGGGCTGAACGATTCATCTTAAATGATATTTCAAGACACATGATAGCCTACAAGCCATAACGAGTTGTGTGGTTTTACTTTTCATAACGATTGAATCAGTACAAACAACAACAAAAAAAAACACCATAGCAAAAAGCATACGAATAATGAGACGAATCAAATCATGAATCGTTTAGCGAGGATGACAACAGTACATTACCACATCATATCATTGATAGCATTCGGCAGAGAAACCTTATAATGATACCGGTGACTTGTAGGGCTTTGTGATTACTTACTCTGCTGAACGGTGTTTTCTTTGTTTTGTTTTTAATACACTTTTTCTATAGTTTCCTTTTATTTTTTTAAAATATTTGTTTTCGAATTATATTTGAATGTTTTCATTTGTCATTCTTACAAAACATTTTTTATTGTAAATGAACAACAACAAATGTATCACTTATTGATCAAAAGTAGCAAGCATTTTTTACGCTACCAAAATATGACAGCGGTTAGTGATCAGGTCATTCAGCAGATAGTTGTACAACTGTTGTAGAACGTTGACTATTAAATTGTATCTGCCGTACGCACCCATTGTGAACTTAAGCAATGAACACCATTGTTGTAGTGTTCTGAAAACTTATGTATAACAGTGTTGCCAGTTTGAGGGATT
Source organism: Leucophora obtusa (assembly GCA_949987735.1). Classification (NCBI taxonomy): domain Eukaryota; kingdom Metazoa; phylum Arthropoda; class Insecta; order Diptera; family Anthomyiidae; genus Leucophora; species Leucophora obtusa. The sequence continues at coordinate 87,224,643 of OX465296.1, forward strand.
TATCCCCAAATTGGGAATTTTATCATCAATGTCGATAAAAATTTCCGTTTGTAGAACTGGGGATTTATTGGGGATGATACGAAATTTTAGGGGATCATTTGGGGATAAAATATATTATTGCTTTTTCATATTTTTATGAATTTAATCCTGATAATTCTAAATATTTATATATTTTTTTAAGAATGATGATAATAGTGAATGATTTTTAGCTACAAAAATTTGAGTCTGGCAAGGTAATGTTCGTAGAAACTTTAATTCCTCTTGGTGAAAATTCAAATTCTTTTTGGTTCTTAAATTTTTAAAGTTATTTAAATTTAATAGGAGTTATAAGAAGCTCTTCTTAAATTAAATGTATACTTTACAAGTTACTCAATTGTCAAAAGTTTAATCCATCTGCTGAAATGCTAAAACTTTTTAATACAGTACCATACGCAACAAAATTTCTGAAGCTGAGGAATCAGACAATTTTTATTCTTAAATATTTAAAATGAAAAATATTGGTTCAAATTTTCTTTGCTGTTATTTAAATTTATTTGTTCTTTTTTATAATTTGTTGCAAGCACAAATTTATTGAGTCTGAGTGTACAACTTAACTCAAAAAAATAAACAAATAAGGTATTTTTCCACTAATTTCTCGAAAAAATAAACGAAAACAAATTTTTCCAGAAAATAAAAGTTGGGAATTTTTTAGGATTGAAAAATGGGGATAAGGTATTAAAAAACTGGTATGTAACCGAAATACGTACCTACTTTGTTGAAAGCTATCATGCTAATGAATGGAATATTTTTATTTGTTATGCTCTTAGTTGAGAGTTTTGTTGTCATTCGTGTTGTGTACGTATGAAAAGCCGATTATGATCGGCTATTGGTGGCTATGGGTGCCGACCACTGATATATATATATATAATGAAAAAATTAAAATAGACAAATGTCTACCCCCAAAAAATTCTTTAGTTGATCGTAATGAATATTTCAACTATTTAATATGTGAACTACTCTAAAGGCACATCTACACGAGAGAGAAAACTTCTATAGATAGAGCAAAAACACCTCTAATTAGCTCTATTGTGAATGATTTAAACTATTTAGAGGTATTTTTTGCTTTATCTCTAGTAATTTTCTCTCTCGTGTAGATGTGCCTTAATGATACCACAAAAAGCTCTAAAGCGGCGAATACATTAAGGAACATTGAGTAGGCTTTTTAGCAAACTCTACTAAGTATTGGTTTTATTATATTATTTATTTTTAATTTTATTTTTCAATATTGTTTAATTATACCACCGATTTTCTTTAAATATTTTTGTTTGGAATGAATTTGGTAGATTTTATTTTATAGAATTTTGTGTGTATATACCGCTAAAAATCAGGGTTTTATAAAGTTAGTGGTAAGTGATAACGTTATTTCAACAGTATTTCGTTAAGTTATTTTAAGGTTATCGGTATTTTAAGTTATATCGTTAAGTTATTTTAGGGTTAACGGTATTTTAATTTATTTCGTTAGGATATTTTAAGGCTAACGGTATTTTAAGTTATTTCGTTAGTGGTATTTTAGGGTTAAAAATAGTTCGTTGAAAGGGTTTCGAATCGTTAACGGTATTTTACGGTTAGTGTTTGCCAACCATGCTAAAAATTTTAAAAATTGCCAAAATTAAAAAAATCGTTTAAATTTAAACATTGTCAAAATTTGAAAAAATTATAAAAAAACAGCCAAAATTTTGAAAATATCAAAATTTAGAAAAAAAACAAAAATCGGCAAAATTAAAGATACCCAACAAACAATTCGTTCCGTTTATGCACGGTTTTCGGTCCGTCATAAACGGAATCAAACTCCGTATACGTACCGTTTTCTGGTCCGTATACGGATCCATGTTTGAATTGACCTGCATACTGCCAAAAATAATTTCCATTTGGACTTAAGAGACACATTTCGCTTGCTTAGAAAATTATTCCATGTAATATTAATGCTATTTTTTGCTGCTACGTTTCTATTTTCCACATGTTTTCTGAAAATCATTTTCGGTGTCAATATAACCCCTAGATAACAGTATTCAGACGCTATTTTTATCTCATTACTATTCAGAAACCATTTCTCGTTATTCGCCAGTCTGCCACCTTTTCTAAAAACCATGATTTCGGACTTGTTTAAATTTACCTCAACATTACACATTTTACAATATTCTTTATATCATTTTCTGTATCACTTGTATGTTGTCAGCCAGGATCACTATATCGTCTGCATACATGAGTAGCCGTATGTTCAAGTTGTCTAACTGTATTCCACCTTCCAAGTGCTCATACAAATCATTTAGATATATTGCAAACAGTAATGGTGAGAGTAAACATCCCTGTTTTACACCTGATTCTGTAGAAAAACTTTTAGAGAGCTCGCTGCCTGTCCATACTACGGATTTGGTATTGCTGTAAACATTTTCTATAAACATAACCAGCTTTGTTGACACACCGATTGTGTGCAGTTTATAAATTAATGCTTTGCGAGACACTTTATCGAAAGCTGCCTTAAAGTCTACAAAAAATGCATACGTTTTTTTATTCTTCGCAAAGTTTATGTGAACAATGGAGGAGAGGTTGTAAATATTATATGATGTGGAATAATTTTTTCGAAACCCAGCTTGATATTCGTTTAAAACCTTGTTCCGTTCTGTCCATTCTGTTAGTCTTTCTGTAATCAAACCCATTATTACTTTTGGTAGACAATTCATAAAGGATATTCCCCGGTAGTTACTTGGAACCGTGTTGTCCCCCTTTTTATGTATGGGGAATATAATACTTTGTATAAAGGAAGCATCCACTTTACCACTATCATACAGAACATTGCTGCTTTTTGCCACTTCCGCTAATAGTTCATCTGGGGCATTTTTTAAAAATTCATACGGAATGCGATCTACTCCAGGTGCCTTATTCAATTTTGTTTTAGCCAACATATTCTTTATCTCGCTCATTGTAATTGTTTTATTAAGTCTTCATCACTTCTATATAGAAAAGCATATTGGAAATCTAATGACATTTGTGGTGGATTCAATAAGTTTTGAAAATATGTCTAATTAATACAATTAAAATATTTAGCACATCCGGCTCGGTTTACCTATCTATCCAGCGCTTAGGGACCCAGAGTAAAATCCAACATCTATATGGAAAAGAGACAATAAATTAGTTATGGTTTAATTGACTGCATTGGCGTACCTAGACCATTTTTCTGGGGTGGGCAAGTGACCCATTCATTTTCTGCTTTTTATTTGCCCATTCTCACACTCTTAATCCCAACAAACACTTTCGGCATTATGCTTACAATTTTTTCACACAAAAAAAAACTTAAAAATGATTCCTTCCCTTCTAATAAAATCTTCATACATTTTCCTATCAAAATCGCCATATTTTTATACAAAACTCTGAAAAGTGCATCTATTTTTCTGAAGAAAACCTCGTACAATGAATGTGTTCCAAGCTATATTTTCAGATTATTATGATAGAGAAAAGAAATCTAAGATCAACCTGTCTAATTCTACCTCGGACGAATCCTTTCTAACCCCATATTCTGATCACTTAAATTACCGAGGTGGTCAAAAACAATGAGATGTTCATCTTACAATTTTTTTTTCTACAAAATATTGAAATTTCATTAAACTAACATAGTAATGCTTAGTTAGAAGAAACTTCCTAGTTAGATATCAACTAATTATTCATTTAGAAAACTATGAAATCTAAGATATTTAACTCACCAAAAAAGATTATGCGTTATATTTCTATTATTGAACAACTTTGCGATTCTAATAATTTTTCTTAAAGAAAAACTCTTATGGTCAATTTTATAATCAGAACTAAGATCGGACAACTGCAGAGTAGAGTGATGTCTACGAAGCAATTGTATTGTTTATCATGAAAATGATCAACCCTTTTTGAAACAACAAATAAAAATCTAATATGACAATATCATATTAGAATTTGGACTTGAGGTAGAAAAATATTCTAACTAAATATATGAAAATATAGAAAGTCCGAAAAAACAATTTTTGTATTTTTAATGCAAAAATTAAGATAATTGTTGAAATGAGCATACCACGGATAAAATCTCATTCAAATTTTTAATTTGTTTTGAGTTTAAAGTTAAGTTGTTTTTACAAAATGTATTGACAACAAACATACATATAAATAGTACCCAAATGGTACTTTTATGTAATTGTTGCTTTCAAAAAGGAGTTGATTTATAGCTGGTTTTACCAAATCAGACAGTTCAGATACGAAAGTACAAAATTCTCGTCCCTTTGATTTTTGTACCTTATGTAATATCTCGGTTTGAGTAAGAAATTTATCATTTTCTTATTGCGGACAACTGAGGAGTAGAGTGATGTCTACGAAACAATTGTATTGTCTATCATGAAAATGATCAACCCTTTTTGAAACAACAAATAAAAATCGAATATGACAATATCATATTAGAATTTGGACTTGAGGTAGAAGAATATTCTAACTAAATATATAAATTTTTTTTTTTTTGTCTTTTTAATTTATTAATATTAATAACATTATTAATTAATTTTTTTACCAACTTTTTTATCTGGGTGTACATTTATACTTTCGCGTTTCATAGAACCTTTCACTACGAAATTACTACTACATATTATAACACAACACACCATAGCATAGCGATACTTCAACACTAGTTCAAAGCACTAATTGCTATGTTATGGTAGCGAACGATCGTATGTCACAACAATCACTTATTGTTTTTTTTTTGTTGTCATGTCGAATGCTTAAGCTCGCTTACGTTTTAATTTGTTATCTAGTCTTAACAGTGTGGTTTGAATCGTAATGCACACACACTTGCACCATGTGAATTAATGAATACAACAAACCGAATGCACTCGTTCAGGCCTTAAGTGCCTACAGAGAATGAGGAAGAAAGACAAGTGCGTCAAGCAAATAACTAGAATCAACACCATGGGGTCCATAGCCGTCCAAATTTGGAAAATAACTCCGAAGTTTGGGTTCGGGACTTACGAAAATGGGGTAATATTGAATCAACAGCCGATGCACCCCGATCGTATTGGGTCCAAACTAATGGTGGCCGTTATATACCATCTTAACAAGTCCAAGACAAATGATAAGATCAACATTTTTTAAGGAAGGAAATGAAAAGGGAAATACATCTGTATCAGCTGTTAGTACTCCAATAACCTCAAATGATACTGCACAGACAACGGTTCCAGCGCAACGTTTAGTTGAGGAGGATGCCAACTCAGAAGGTCCCCCCAGGAACCGATAATAATAAGAGGAGGTCGTATGGTTAAGATACTTTCGAGGTTTGATCAATATGTTTCAGACTTTGATGAGAACAAGTAACAAAAGACGTACTATCTCTATAATCCAGAGCTTTAAAGAATTAATTCCTTTTTGGAATAAATTCCCAAAAATTTAATTCAATTTCTTAATTCAAGGAATGAATTCATCAATAAGACATAAGCAGGAATTAATTCCTGTGAATGAATTCAAAGAATTCAAATTTATAGAATGAATTCCCTGACCAAAGCGTAAAGAATTAAAATTAAATAATTCATTTACTAAAGAATTCATTCAACACTATTTAATTCAATTTGAAGTCAAGGAATTCATTCAATTCTAGTTAATTCAACTTTTGGCTAAGGAATTCATTCAACTGTGCACTTAATTCAAGGAATTCATTCAATTCTAGTTAATTCAACTTTTGGTCAAGGAATTCATTCAATTCAAAATGTATAAACATTAAAATAGCTGATCATGAATCTATAGACATTTTTATTAATAGCAAAAATACTGATCAAGAAAACCAAACTAAGGAAATAGAAATTTTTAAATATAATAGAACCAAATTCAATAATGAACTAAATGCAATATTAAAATGTGATAAAATTAATAATTTAAATTATTATGTACACAATTTCGATACATGTTTTGAGAAAACAATAAACAAATTTAAGAAAAAAATTAACGAAAACAGTAATAATAAATGGTTTAACAACGAACTCAAAATATTAAAAAGGGAAAAAATTTTCAAATACCAATGTGCAATTAATGAAAACACCTCTGAGGCATGGAATAGTTATAAAATAATAGGTGTGTTTGGGTACTTTTCCAGTAAAGTCCAGTAAAAATTACTCAGTAACAAATTTACAGAGAGTAAGGCAAAATTTACTCTCAAAAAGAAAAATATCTAAAAATGTACGCAAACAGAAAAATTGTAAGAATTAGTAAAGTACTGCTGCCAACTTCTTCCCTAAAAATATCGCTAAATCAAACTAAAAAATCACTAGAAAATATCTAAATTATAAAAAAAATTAAATAGCGATAAATCCCTAAATTGCACGAACTTTTTAGGTTCTGTTGAAAAATTTCACAAAAATAGCTATATTTTTCAAACTTCTTAAAACTTTCTTAAAAAATTATTGATACATCGCCAAAATTTTCGAACTTTTTTGTTTTCCATAAAAATTTACCGATAAATCGCTGAATAATAATGATTCAAAAATTCTGTCAAGGAAATAAATGTAAAAAAATGCTAAGAAAATGTGAAGACTGTCTTAAAAAGAAAAATCGCTAGTTTTCCCGCTAATAACTAAATTATATTTTATCCCCCTAAACGAGTTGAAGTATCGCTAGATTTGCCGAGAAAATAGCTAAATTGGCAACAGTTATTAAAATAGCTGATTGCGAAATAACCCTTTTCAAATTATTGGATTAATAAATAAAACCTATTAAAATGATCACTTACTTACTCCTTCCATCGTAAATAAGCTTATATTTAAATATTTTTTATTTTTACAAAAAATTATTTCAAAATTATTTAGACAAATGTTTTGTTTCTTCAATCATATGTTTTAAATCATATGTTTTTTTTCTTACAAATTCTTACTAGCAAAAATTCATCCAGTAAAAACTTGTAAGTTCTCTGGTATTGAACTGTCACTTTACCCTCTATTTTTCCTCTCTCCTTACTGAGTAATTGTGTAAACAAACACCTTCCAGTAAAAACTTGTACAAATTTGTACGAATTTGTACAAATTTTCGGGTACGCAAACACACTTAATAAGAAATGCATACAAAGTAAAACTTCAAAATGAAAAAAATAAATATATAAATTACAAAATATGCAATACAAATAATCAGAAAGAAATGTGGAGTAAAATAAAAGAACTAGTAATAGGAAACCCCAGAAATGTGATAAAAACAATGATATTTAAACAAATAGAATATAAGGACAATCTACAAATAGCTGAAAATTTTAATAATTATTTCGTAAATAGTATTAAGGAGATAAGTAATTCAATTGAATACGTGCAATATGAAAATAAAATACCTGTGATAACCAATAAATTTAAATTCCGTGCAACATCAATACAAGAGTTAAAAATTATATGTAAGAATATCAATAATAAACCAGATTACCATCGAATAAGTAACAAAATAATTTTAGAATATAACAGGCAATATTATGCTTAATATAATTAATAAATCGCTTGAGTCTGGAATTTTCCCGGACAACTGGAAGGAATCGATGATTACACCTATAGAGAAGATAAAAAATACAGTAAATTGTGAAGAATACCGACCAATTAACAGCTTAAAGACATGCGAAAAAATTATTGAAAAGATAGTTAAAAATCAATTTGAAACGTATATGGAAGGAAACAAACTATTGTCAAAGTATCAATCTGGTTTTAGAAAAAAATATTCTTGTGAAACTACGTTATAAATAGGTGGAAATGTAAGAAGAAAAATAATAAAATAGCGGCTATTTTTCTAGATTTCAAAAGAGCATTCGAAACAATAGATCGAGATATTCTGCTACAAAAACTACAAAAATACGGTATTCAAGACAATGAATTAAAATGGTTTCAGTCCTACCTAACCAATCGCAGACAAATGACAAAAGTTAATAATGTAAAATCAAAAGCGATAGAAAATGACTTTGGAGTACCACAAGGATCAATTTTGGGCGCCTTTCTATACATTATATACATCAATGATATGGAAAAGGTGTTAGAAAAATGTGAAATAGTAATGTATGCAGATGATACTCTAATATTCACAGAAGCATCAACGGATGAAATGTGCTGTGCGAATTTAACAATAGATATGGATAATAACAATAAATGGTTAAAAATGAACAAATTAAAATTAAATGAGAAGAAAACAAAACTAATGGAAATAAATATGGACAATAACATAATATTTAAAATAAATAATGTAATAATAGAGAAAGTTAATAATATAAAATATCTGGGTTTTATAATAGATAAAGACTTAAATTTCAAAGAACATATAGAATACATTTGTAAAAAAATTGGAAAGAAAATCGGGTTTTTTAAACGAATAAGAAATAAATTATCACTTATCACAGCAATAAATATATATAACACAATCTTAAAACCACATTTTGAATATGGATCAACCGTGCTATACACATGCTGCTCAGATCAACAAATAATGAGACTACAAAAATTGCAAAATAAAGCGATGCGGTCAATACTACAATACAATCGATTTACCTCAATAAAGCTTATGCTGGATACGCTACAATGGATGAACATACACCAAAGATTAGAATTCAATACGATTAATTTTATAGAGAAAATGAAAATGGGAGATGCACCAGATTACCTGATAGAACATTTAACATATGTTGGGGATGTTCAACCATATGTCTAAGAAATGCTCACTCTGAGTCTTGACGAGACATTGATTTGTTTGCCCAAAAACTAATCGTCGGCAGAATAACGGGAAAAAATTTGTCCACTTGTTTTGGGTGGAGAATACATAATGTCAGACAATTCATTATTTTTTGTTTTTTGTTGGAGTAGGTCACAAATGAAACTATTTATTTTCATGTTTTCAATGTATTTTTCACTAATCTTTTTCCAAAAATAAAAAGTAAATTGCATTAAATTCAATAATAATGCAAATTCTTTACTTTTTCTCAACATTTTATTCATTTTCTTTTATTTTCTTTAGTTTTTAGTTATGCCACTAAGTAAAAATTAGATCTGCCATTGTGGTTGATGTCGCACATAATTGTGAGAACAATTGTGCTGACAACGTTGTCTGATCAAGAACAAAACATGAACAAGAGTGGTCCATACGAGACAAATTCATGGGTGATCAAGAAATTGTTCATTGGTTGAACAAATCGATGTCTCATCAAGACGCTAAGTCAGGACTTCAGAATACAACGTGCAAACACGAGTGCTATACAACGATCACTATTTTACAAAGGACTGCAAATATACAACATGTTGCCAAATAACGTTAAAAATGAAAGAAACCAAAATATTTTCAGAAGAAGTATTGTAACTTTTATAAAAAATCATAATATAAATAGAGCTTAATGATAATGTATTTGATAATTTTGTAAATTGCTATTTAAAAAGTATTAATAAGTAGTATTATTATAATTTATTATAATTTTATTATAATTATAATAAAAAAAAAAAAATAAAAAAAAAATTCCTTGTTGAATGAATTCATAAAATTTTATGAAGGCATTAGAAAAAAATGAATGAATTCCTTTAATATAAATCGAATGAAAAAAAAGGAATTCATCCAATTCCTTAAGTTTGGTCAGGGAATTCATTCCCAAAATATAAATTCAGTTCAAAAAAAGGGAATTAGGGAATTCATTTTTCGAAGCTCTGCTATAATCATTGGTAGTATTCGGCAGAGAAACCTTAAACTGATACCGGTGACTTGTAGCGATTTGTGATTATTAGGGCAAGGAATTTCATGCACTTAAAAATGGAAAATATGCGCCTAAAATATGCGGTTAAAAAAGAAAAATATGCATTAAAAATATAAGAAATATGCACTAAAAACAATTATTTTTGCAAAAATAATGCACTCTAAAACTTAAAAATGTATTTAAGTTAGTTATTTTGCAAACAGACACAGAACTCGAAGATTTCCCATAGGTCAATAAGGTTTTAAGAATGTTTATTTTGATTGAATCATAATATGAAAACGTATAAATTTTTTATATTTTTTTACAAAATAAAAAATGCTCCTAAAAATGAAAAATATGCACAAATATGCATTAAAAAGCACAAAATTTGCATTAAAAAGCACCAAATATGCATTCAAAGTCAAAATATGCAAAAACATGCATTTATGACAAAATATGCAAAAATATGCAACAACAAATCGATGCCATTTTGTTCTAAATTCAATGATTCGGATAAATATTTAGTCCATATTAGTTTTGGACTATCGAGAAAAAACATGTATTTGCATGAAATTCCTTGCCCTAGTGATTACTTACTCTGCTGAACGACGTTTTCTTTGTTTTGTTTTTAATACACTTTTTTACAGTTTCCTTTTATTTTTTTTTAATTTTTGTTTTCGAATTATATTTGTATGTTTTTATTTGTCATTCTTACAAAACATTTTTTATTGTAAATGAACAACAACAAATGTATCACTTATTGATCAAAAGTAGCAAATATTTTTTACGCTCCCAAAATATGACAGCGCTACCTGAGCGCTCAGACCGAGCGTTTAGTGATCAGGTCGTTCAGCAGATAGTTGTACAACTGTTGTAGAACTGTTGACTATTAAATTTTATCTGCCGAACGTACCCATTATTTGAATTTGTCTTAATATGATTAACATAGGGGTTACACGATCAATTTTTGCCTTTCAAGTTTCAATACACTCACATTTATTTACTAACACACTCACATTTTAAAAATTGAACAGCAACTTGATATCAATTTTTGCTTTCAAGTTTTGGGAAAACTTGACGGTCAAGTTTTAAACTGCTGATCAATTTCTTGTAAATTTATTTTTCTTTTTACAAATATTGTGCCGCAATAAAACACGGTTGATAAAATACGGAATGTGAATATTTCGGTATATCGACGAAATGATTTAAAAATAAAAATAAATAAAAAATCAATTTCTGCTGACATTAAAATGTCTGTGGAATATGTGAAGAAAAAAATAAGGTCTTTTCGAACAGCCTACAGTGCGGAAACAGCCCACAGAGGCGAGCATTTTTAGTTCTTTTCTTGACGACGGCATCTTGAAAGCAAAATTGACTATCAAGTTGCATGCAGCCTACGTCACAGCTTCAAGTTCAACTGAATTTGACAAGCAGTATGTGTTATCAACTTGAAAGCAAAATCTTGATCATGTAACCTCACTGTAATGTAAAAATTGTTATGGGTGTGAGTGGTGGTAGTGGCTAGATAATGGGAGGAAGAAAAGTTTTTTTTTAACTTTTGAAATAAATTCTATATAACCGTTTTTTTTATTTCGTTAGTAGTAAATGCTCGAACTAGTTCTGACTAGTTATTGCGAAACTAGTTCTTTAAAGAATTTTTTGTTATAAAGCAACTGTTTATACCGTTTACCTAAATTAAAAATCGAGTTTTGAAATTCTAATTTAGATTATCTTTGAATAAAATAACACACTCCGCGTTTGCAAATAAACACTAAAATTTTTTTTATTGTGATTGGAAATCTTAAACACAAAATATTTTAAATTTCATTTGGTATTTACCAGCTTCTCAAATTGTCTAATATACGTTTCGTCACAGAGGATGTTCTTTTTTCCTTTTGATCTGTGTAATTCAGATCTTAACCCACTGGTTCCAAACTGGTGTTTTCTGCTGCTGTCGTTAGTATTATTTCCTGGGGCCAAAGCTGGGAGTGCCCTTAATAAAATCTGAAGAGAAAAAAAAATGAAACTGGTATACTGCCAGATGGAACGTAACTTTTATGGCATATGAAAATAAAGCTTTTAATTTTGTATAATTGGAAATTAAAATTATTAAATAAAATAATTAGAAACCTACCTGGAGTTTTTCCAGTGGTTTGTTGTCGAGTTGTTTTCTTTTCTCTGTGCGTTGCAAGTGGTCTGTTGAATGTGGATTGTTTGTTGTTCATGTGTTTTGTTGTTGTTGTTGTGATTTCTTATTTTTATAGTTGGTAGAACTATTTGATTTTTTCTTTTTTGCTTGTTTAATTTTTCTTTTTGTTTTGTATTTTTCTGCCTGGATTGTCTTTATTTTTTTTTAAAGGCTTTAAATTATTTTATAGAGTTTAATGTTCGGTTGTGGTATATTTGGTGGCTGAAATTTGGATGTGGTATGAATGCGTTAGGGATGAATGATTGTGTGTTGGCTGGATGGGTTTGTTTCCATATGTTTATGGGTGTTATCAAATCTTTTTATTTTATATTTTTTAAAATTGTTTCCTTGGTATTGTTTTAGTTGTGGTTTTCTTTTAATTTTCTAATGGTCCTCGGTTTATATAAAAATAAAGAAATAATATCCTGACTCCCAATGTCAGCTGTCAAAGAAATTATCAAATAGGATCAGAGTTGATCAGTAGTACAGGGTTGGCAATGGGGTTGCCAGATACCAGGGTTGTATTTATTGGCCAAGTTCTTAAGAGAATTTTTCGGAGACTCTCTTTAAAGATTTGCGAACCGCCAAAATTTTATTGTTCCCAAATTATGCTCTAGGCCAGAGAATATAGTTCGTTGAACTAAAAATATGGCGATATGTATGTTTTTTTTTAATAGATTTTGTTGGTAGGAAGGCCATTTATGCACTTGTAACAGGAAAAATAGGAAGACATTAAAAACCATGTAATGTAACTCCATTTTTTTTGGTCAGTTCTGTATCATACGAGCAACCATAAAGTTGAGAGTGAATGGTGATAAAAAAAAGGACAAATCAAATAAATTCCAAGTTTGAAATTATTGAATAAGGAAAGGAAGTATTTAAATTACCATACAGTTTAAATTCAATTTAAAATTAAATAAAGAACAGTATTGTGTCAGTGAAAAATAATAAAAGCAAAGTGAGTTTTTTTATAATTAAATATAAAGGAAAGAAAAAAATGTACAAGTGTATAAACACCTTTTTAGATAGCAAATTCTGGGAAGGCAAGATCTGGTGTGCGGCTATATATATTGGAAAGGAACAGGGGCCTTTAAATATAGGATAAAAAGAGTTTAAATCCGTAAGTTTTATAGCTTTTTTTTAGTTAAAATGGCGGGTCTTAATTTTTCCCTGGGTGTATGTTTTTTTTTTTTAATATAGTGTGGTCAACAGCAAACCGTTTTAATAGAAAGTAAAAATCCTAGGAGAGCTGGAAGATATTGGCCACAGGACTACTTTTCTATCCCCGGAGTATAAGGTAACCAAATCCCATTAGTATATGCCAACTCTGTGTTTGTGAAAGAAAAGTGGCAACTTAACCATCCCGTATAGTGGGAACTCCCATTAGTGTCAGACAAGGGTAGACGAAGATAACTGGTGTAGGTTGTGGTATAGGGCCGGTTCCTTCCACCTAAAGAAAAAAAAGAGCTTTCAAGTGGGTTATAAAAGCTTTTATATATAATCCACTTTCTAAAGCCAGGATACCAACCACCCTAGTAACTGGCATAATAAATGTAATTTTCTAGCTCCCACACTTTATGGTATTTTAGAGCAACTTGCCGGGATTGTGAAAATAAAGGAGAAACTGCTAAATTCGGAAACTATAGTTGCTTATTAGAATTTTAGTTAGTGGCAAAGTTAGTATATTGATTTTTTTTTATTTTAAATTAGTTTGTTTGCTACAGTTCTTTTTTGGGTATTTTAAATTTTGTTAGGGGTTATTAGTTAGGTGTATTTAAGGTTTTGTTTTTTTTTTTTTGTCTTTTTAGTTATTTTGTTTGTGTAGACCTTCACAAAAATATTTAGATTTTTCTGACCTTCACAAAAATATTTAGATTTTTCTGATGGATTTGAATTCTGTCGCCAAGGCAAAACTGAACAGCATACCCTCAGAGTGCACTTTTAGGGTAGGAAAAAGTGAAGAGAAATTGTTAATAAAGTTAGTATTTGCATATATAGAGGGATCAACAGTTTGACCCCTATATTAGTTGTGTTCGATCTGTTAGGTTAATTGTCGTATATTTGGTATTAGTTATGATTAGATTTAATTATTTTTAGGTAAATTTAACATTGATTATTTTTTTTAGCGAACAATATTTTGCTGAACATTTTATTTTTCAAACTTAGGTAAATTTTATTTTTATATACAGTAAAAATACTATATTTCCTAAATTTTGAAATATAAATTTAGGAGGTGTGGTGACTACTGACCTAAAAAGAAATATTTTAAATCAGTTATTGCTTATCTGGATAAAAGCATAAGTTGAAGGAAAATTTTGTTTTTGAATATTTATATATTGGTTGTTAAACCGTTCGATATAAAAGATACTGAGTATCATTCAAATTTAAAAAGGGCATGAGTGCCAACATTTGATGTATATATATATTTTTCATTTCTAGTGAAAAGAGAAAAAGTAAGAAATATATTTTAAAGTTAAGATAGTTAGACATCTGGTATTAGGTCTTTAGTAATTGTGATATTTTTTTTTTTTGTTAGTTCGTTTTTAGTACAATTTTATTAAAGTTAGTTTTACATTTTATTAGGACAGATACCCAAAATTTTAAAGCCACAATAAGTTTAAGAATTTTATGTTTAGATTTAGTATTTTATTAATTAAATTTTAATGTGAAATTTTAAATTGAACATTATGTGTTGCTAATTGGTGTTGAGGGTATTTCAGATACGATGGTGTAATATGGGCTGACGATGGAATAAAATGGTAAGTTGTTGGTAACTTCAAGGGTCATAGAAAGAGTGAATGAATCTATGGCTTAGGTAGGGTGGGTAGTGTTTGTGGGAGTGATACCGGTCCCACAAGTTAATAATGTCCTTGGGTAATGTCTGTCTGTGTGTTTTAGTGATTTTGGTTTCCTTTGTAATTCTGTTTTGTTAGTATAAATTTTCTATTGTTTTACTTCCGGTCTATGGTTGCGGGTTGGGAAAACACGACTTGCTCAGAGCTAGCTGAGGTGTCAACCTAGATGCGATGTGGACGAAGTATCATAACAAAATATCTGGATGTAAATTTACTTCTTATTTTGAATTAACGTAGAACATTTATTTACCTTATAATTTCAATTGATATTGCTTAACATGAATATTCTTTGCTTTAATTTTGTGAAATTGAAGTTAACGTATATATACGTATTTGGAAAAGGGAGATGTGTACACCCAAAAAAATACATAGTTACTGATCACTATTCTTTCAACTATGTCATAGGTGAAATAACCCTCACTATGCCATAGTTGATATTAAATAGTGGACAACAACTATGTTTACTTTCAATCAACAAATCGACTATAGAGGAAGTTATAGGCAACGTTTTGCTAGTGAAAACAAAATAAAATTTTTTTATAGTAAGCATCGAATATGTTCAATTAAAAAATGGCCAAAAGATTTCTTTTACATTTACAACAAAGAAAAATCATACAATCATAATCAGTCTAAATGTGTTTCTTACAATTTATCCTGTGCTTACATTTCAACACTAAAATATTCATATTAATTGAATTTGAAAAATTTTTTATATAAAAAACTGAATGTACAACCGCCAAACTTTAAAGACATTTAGCGAAAAATCTGTATCATTGATCGAAAAATAAAGTACGCCATTGTAATCAGCATGTCCGAAATATATAGAACTGATTGTCAGATCTCCATTAATTTTTTGAGTGTCATGCAGTGTTATTATTGATTATAATAGTTGATTTACATAGTTCACGTTCAATTTTTGCATTTCAAGTTTCAATACACTCACATTTTTTTACTAACACACTCACATTTTAAAAATTGAACAGCAACTTGATATCAATTTTTGCTTTCAAGTTTTGAGAAAACTTGACGGTGAAGTTTTAAACAGCTGATCAAATTTCTTGTAAATTTGTTTTTCTTTTTACAAATATAGTGCCGCAATAAAACACGTTTGATAAAATACGGAATGTGAATATTTCGGTATATCGACGAAATGATTTAAAAATAAAAATAAATAAAAAATCAATTTCTGCTGACATGGAAATGTCTGTGGAGGATGTGAAGAAAAAAATAAAGACTTTTCGAACAGCCTACAGTGCGGAAACTGCCCACAGAGGCGAGCATTTTTAGTTCTTTCCTTGACGATGGCATCTTGAAAGCAAAATTGACTATCAAGTTGCATGCAGCCTACGTCACAGCTTCAAGTTCAACTGAATTTGACAAGCAGTATGTGTTATCAACATGAAAGCAAAATCTTGATCGTGTAACCTCAGTGTAAAAGCAAACAGACGTGTTTTATTAGTAAACAACACAGAGATTTCCATTGAAATCTCCAGATTTGAAAACAGATGTAAACGCAAGTTAACTCAAAATTTGAAATACAGTACTAAGTAAAAACTGCCAAGTTCGAAGTCGTTGAGCGACATTTTAAAAAATCATGTTGCTCCTGAATCATAATATGATCAACAAAAAAATATAATTTAGAAGTTATGGAATGTTCAAAAAGTCTAGAGATGGTTGAAAGTTTAGAAATAGGTCTATAATTTCTAATATTACGCTTGTTTCCAGATTTAAATACAAGAGTAATATAAGACAGTTTCCATTTTTCCAAAAATATGCCTCAGCGATTGATCAAAAATTAATTGGAGTGGAAGAGATAAAGAAGAGCTACAGTTTTTAATAAAAAATGAACATAAGCCGTCTGAATCACACCCAAGAGTGTTTTTCAAAAGCGAAATCCCTGAAGTTACGTCAGAGATGGACAATTGATGATTAGCAAACTGACCAGTAGTAGAAACATTAGCCGTTTTCTCTAATCACTTGGATTTAATAAATCCAAAACGTATTCCTAAAAGTCCTCCACAGATGGGGTTAGATTCTCCCTATTTTAAAAAGAATTTTCTGTCCGAAACTTCTTTCACCCTAATTTTTAATACCGAATTCGATGATGAAGGATTTTACTTTAACTTTTAATTTTTAATTATATTTTATATAAAACAGCGATCGACAGTCTGCCTTTTCAGTTTTATCACTTCAATTTATTTGTTTACACAACTGAAAAATTCCATTGCAATATTTAATATTCACTAATTGGATTTAATTAACTTACTTACTGTAGAGTGAAAAATTGCCGTTTCTATTTCAGCTATTTCTCCATGTCCAAGATGGAAAATATGTATTTGGTGAGGTGTAGTTGTTTTTTCTAAACATATTTCATAAAAAAAATTTAATAAAAACCTTTTATTTGTTAGTTTTTAAATTTTTTTTTCTCTTTTAATTTTCATTCGTATTTTTTTCTGACATTAAATTAATAGGCTGTTTCATATATTTGTGCTTTTATTGTGGATTTATTAAATCCAGCTTTTTTTGGATTTAATAAATCCACTTTTTGTATGAAAAATTCTAAATCCAGGTAATTAAAAAAAACGCTTATTATCTAAAATTGAACTCTCGAAAACGGAGGAAAAACAGGCAAGATTAGACTTGAAAAATTCAGCAAAAAGATTAGCAGATTGAATAGTTGTATCTGAGACTGTATCGCCATAAAAAATTGAAGAAGGAATTGAAGATTTACCACTCTTTGAACGGATAAATGACCAAAAAGATTTTGGGTTTACATTAATTGGGTCCTCAAAGCCCAGAATATACTGATTATAGAAGAATTTATCTAAAAAGTTAAACTCCCTAAGATAATGTTTCTACAATCTTAGATGTTCTGGATTATTAGTGTCCTTATGTTTCCTAAAGAATTTGTTGCTCAAATTTTTTTAATTTTTTAAACCTCTAGTATACCAAGGCAACTATAAACATCGGGTTTTACCCATGGTATATTATATATAACAAGCATATCTTATAGATATTCAAAAGGAAAATTTCATAGGAATCTGAAAGATTTTTTCCACTAAAAAGATTAATCCAATCTCTAGAGTTTAAAACATCATAATTACAAGCTTTAAAATTAAACGATACATATCATTACAAATTATATTTTCATAAGCATAGAGTTCAACTACAATACTTAAGGGATTATGATGCATGTCAGAGTTGCATAGCGATTGAACACAATCTGTAACTGAACAATTTAATTCATTGGAGACAAAAACTAAGTCCAAAATTCTATTGAGCATATTAAAAATTTGTTTGATTTGTCTTAAATTAAGACTTCAGAAGGTGTTAATTAGATTTATTTTATGTAATTCATTAACATTAGCCGGTAGAAAGACTGTTTCACTCCCCGGAATATTTGACCAACTTAATTGTTAATTCATTAAAAAATATGTAAAAAATTAATGTTAATAATTGGTCAATTTAGTTAGATATACAAGTCCGTAAAATCCGAGTTACTCCGTTATTCACATGACATAACGGTCCGGAATTGACGGACTTTCCACGCTCTAGTCCGTTTTTTACATGACATTACGGTCCGAAAACGGTCCGTCATTGACGGACTTTCAACGGATTCGAATCAGTTTAGAAGTTCCTTAAGTTCCGTTTTCTGGTCCGTATAGGGATCCAGAAAACGGTACGTAAACGGAGTTGGATTCCGTTTATGACGGACCTAAAACGGCACGTAAATGGAACGAATTGTTTGTTGGGACAAAACCAGTGACGGTCCGTGAAGTTGTCAAAGGTGTGTGCCTTTTTTTTAAATGTAAAAATTACGTATATAATGAATATTTTCCAAGGACCTGTCATATCCCACTATAAACAGAGTTCAGATTATTATTGGTAGCATTCGGCAGAGAAACCTTAAACTGATACCGGTGATTTATAGCGCTTTGTGATTACTTACTCTGCTGAACGATGTTTTATTTGTTTTGTATTTAAATACACTTTTTTCTATAGTTTCCTTTTATTTTTTTTAATTTTTGTTTTTGAATTATATATGTGTGTTTTTATTTGTCATTATTACAAAACAATTTTTTTTTTAAATGAACAACAACAAATGTATCACTTATTGATCAAAAGTAGCAAACTTTTTTTACGCTACCAAAATATGACAGCGCTACCTGAGCGCTCAGACTGAGCGGTTAGTGATCAGGTCGTTTAGCAGATAGTTGTACAACTGTTGTAGAACTGTTGACTTTTAAAGTGTATCTGCCGAACGCACTAATTGATTTTATATTTTTTTAATTGATATGCAATTCAAATTCTATGTAGTAAGCATTTTAAAACGGCATATGAATTAAAAATAAATCAAATCTGTGCCCATCATAAACACATGATACGTACTGAAAACACACAAATTATAAAAAAGACAACTGCTTACTGTTTTTTCAAGGGCTATTTTCTTCACTTTCGTCGATGTTGAATAACATGCTTGACCGTCTATAGGCCACTTAATGTTTTTTTAAGGAATGAATGGTTTTGAAACAAACTTGTTGGTTCATCTTAGCTATCTTGCCGTGACAATTTTGTAAAATACTGATTGCCACATATTTGATAGCCAGTACTAAGGGATTAAATAGTACATCACTAAAACAACGATTCGACAGTGCAAAATTCCTATACGCCCGTTCATTAACTAGTTAATGTGATATATACAAAATTGAATCGATTTTGCAACATTTTTTATTTTTAAAAAGTGAATTCTTATCAAGTAAAATATATTACAATTTGCCTTCAGCTTTGAGCTGAACGGTTGTTCTCACCAAGACCAAATTGTTAAACTGTAGATTCAAAAATGTGTTTAAACCAGTGAGACGATGAAGTGAAATCCAAGGAACAATGCGTTGTGAATACAGTAATTATCGCTTATGTGCATTTCTCAATTGTCATTTCTTTAGTGTATATAACCGGGAAATGCATTTACAAAAACTACCTTATATGCATTGCCAGTGCTTGTAGAAACAATTATGTAGTTGCATATATTGTATAAATGTTGCTTGCATAAAATGCACATACAAAATTTAATTATAAAACTGAATGTGTACGGAAGTTTGGTTTTGTGTTTTTTGAACCTTTTTATTGATGCAACTATTTTAAAAAAATTATTTAAAATATGATTTCACAATATATACGTGTGATTTTCCTCTAAATGCAATTTCTTGAACAAATGAATATGAAAACTCAGTTTTGGCATTTTATTTTATGGAATGTCTGGCCTTTCAATATGAATATAACGTATGACTTATTGATTGTGATGGAACAATTTTTGTACACTTTTTTATGGTTAAAATTTGAATATGCATAAATTAATATTTTTTACATTCAATTAAATTTTATTGCGGTGCATAAAAGCGAGCATAAAAGCGAACGCCATATACATAAAAATATTCGGTATATTAAATAACAAAATAAAATTGTTCACGTTGGTGTGCATATAAGCAATAAATACTGTAATTGAAAACGATATAAGTAAATAAATGAAAATACATTAAGGAAAAATTCCTGTGTGTATAATTTAAATAAAGCTTTCAACTTCATTCAAAGTGAAAAAAGAATAAAAATAAAGGCGAACATAGCATGTTAAAACAATAAGTCGATCAGAGAATTTTATAATAATTAAGTCGAGCAGAATATATCAAAACTTTATTTAAAAATTTAAAGGACAAAATATATCTCAGCCCCCTTGCTTAAAGGTAAAGAGAATTTGAGTTATAAATAAAGAGATTCTTGGAACAAGTTGAGTTTAGGGGCACAGCTCCAATTTTTGATTTTTTTTTCCCCCAGATAGTACTTTTTGGGTTGAATAGGAACATTTTTTTTTGTTGGAGACCCTATTTTGGGTGTTATTTGGGGTCACATTTGAAATATGGACTTGCCCGTATCTTTGCTATTATCGGATTTGGACAATAGGACCACCATTGGAAAGGTAAATGAAATGGTTTTAATATGCCGTAAAAACCTTTAATATTTATTAACCCATTTCAAACAGGTTCCGATTTTTTGTATTTTTAGAGCGAGTTTTTCGAGAAAATCCTTTGAATATCAAAAATGTGTTTATATAATGGTATGATTTGTTTACACAAAATTGTATGTAAGATTACAAGATTTAAGGCTCGTTTCTGTAATGTGCCGGATGGCTATTTTGTGTAGTTAAGCCCAAATTACTTGAACGTAAATGTAACGTGATGAATCAGCTGATTTAACCTGCTTAATGAGAAACACATAGTGCGGAGTACTAGACGTAAACGAGTCGTAACGTGCCGGACATTTCTGTTGAAAACAGAATTTTTTCTTCGTTTTTACGTGAGAGAGCAAAACAGCTGTTTTTAGTTGCATATCAGTGATGGAATTTGTGGCACATTTGTACAATGTTTGGCACAATCAAAGTTTGATTGGTACACTGCCACATTTTTGTTATTTCCAAATATTCTTTAGAAAAGAAATTAATTGGCAAAAACAATAAAATTTTTTTTTTTAATTTTCATACAAAAACTTTTGTTTAAAACGAACACATAAAATATTATATTTGAAAAGTAAACAAATTAAGTAAATAAAAAATAAAAACTAATTTAAAGATTCAATGAATCAAATGAGCTAAATCGACTACAAATTATTTTCGATTTAAAATGAAATTGAATCTGATTTTCAGGGATAAAATATAATCCACAATTAATTTTTATGAAAGTTCTTGCTTGTTATTTTATAAAAAAGTGCAAGTTTTGGTACTATAAAGGTCGAAAATGTACTATTTTTAAACTGCTAAATCAAATTTATTAAGTTATAAATTTGATAAATCAAATCTATCTATCTATAGCGGCCCTATGCTCCTTGCAGGAGTAAAAGGAACAAATATATATATATAAATCTATCCATCCTTAATAGCACCTTACATATTTTGAGTAACTTAGCAAAAATAAAATACCACGTTACGACTCGTTCTCGTTACATTTATGATCTAGTAACGAGACCTTTAAGGGCGGATTTTGGGATCGTAAACGTAAATATGATGTAACTGTCCGTGCCGTAGCTAAAAAGTACACTTATAGATTACCATAAACGACATTACTATTTAGCATCCATTTCATGTGGTTTTATATTTCTAAATTTTTCCATTTATTTGTGAATTCTTATTCCTTAAGGCTCAATTAGACGTGCCATAACCATAACCATATAAAACAGCTGTTCAAACCAATCTTATGGGCTACAATGTATACGATTATTGGTGACATGCCATAACGCCATAACCGTAACCATAGAAACCAATTGAATTTTGGTTGTCTGCTATGGCGTTATGGTTACGGCTATGGCGTTATGGCACGTCTAATTTAACCTTTATTTGTTGTTTGAATCAATTTTCTTTATTAATTTTATATTTTTTTCAACTAAAATCATTTAGCTGTTTCGATGCCGGATAGAAAATTCTGATTTCAACACAAATGATCCGGCAAGTACGTTTACATTTACGTGTTAGTAACCATTCGTATACATTTCTTCTTGTGGTTTCGAAACAGCTGATTCGTTACAGATACGTTTACGGTTGGGTAACTCAGCCTTTGGGCTTAAGGGTTCATTAGCCATACGTAGACGTAACGTACCCTAACGTAACGGGGCAGAAAATCTGTAGTTATAGATAAACGAAAACGGATCATATGTTTTTAACAAAAACTTTTAATTTTCACTGTTAAGGCTGAGTTACCCAACCGTAAACGTATCTGTAACGAATCAGTTGTTTCGAAACCACAAGAAGAAATGTATACGAATGGTTACTAACACGTAAATGTAAACGTACTTGCCGGATCATTCTGTTGAAATCAGAATTTTCTATCCCGCATGAATAAAGAAAATTGATTCAAACAACAAATAAGGAATAAGAATTAACAAATAAATGGAAAAATTTAGATTAAAATATAAAACCACATGAAATAGATGCTAAATAGTAATGTCGTTTACGGTAATCTATAAGTGTACTTTTTAGCTACGGCACGGTACAGTTACATGACATTTACGTTTACGGTCCCATAATCCGCCCTTTGTTCATTATTAGTTTTGCACAATTTTCAAATTTTATCACTTAATATTGTTTGTATTATCCCTTTTGATTAGTTTTTACAAATTTTTTTAGTAAACACACCAGCTGTCACCTAAATACGGAAAGAAAATCAAATTTCAACAGGTTCTTCCGTTCCGACTCGCTACGTTTACGTAGCATAAGTGCTTCAGTGTGTTTTATATAGGATAGGTTGAATCAGCTGATTCGTCACTACGTTTACGTATGACTAATTCTACCTTTAATCGTTCTTTTTGGTGACTGTCATATCGTTCAATAAAATTCATTGAACTAGTTCGTTCAAATCGTGCAATCGTTCTCTCTTGTTATCGTTCTTTTTGTCATGAGCTGTGTCTGAACAGTGATTCGTGAAAGGCGCACTACATGTTACATGTTTATATTAATTTTATTGGGCATATACTAATAGTGTCACAAAATTACAATTTTATTAAAAATTTGAAATTATTAAGAAAAACATTTAATTCTGAAATAAAATTAATAAGAAAGGGATACAAGTTTTCTATGACTAAAAAAACAACGAAATGAACGATTGAACGAAATGAACGATTGAACGAATAACAGGGTTCCAAGCTGACCCAAAATTTTCGGCGGCGGCGGCGCAACCAAAACAACTACGGCGGCGGCGGCTTTGTTGTATATAAACCGGCGGCGGCTGGATTGACGGCTCGAATTGTTTTCTATGCACTGTTAATAACAGAGCTTTGAAAAATTAATTTTTTTCTGATTGAATCCGCTTAAGACCTGTTAACTTATCTCAAAATAAACTGAGTTTAGTGCTTAACCATAGTTACCAGTTAGTTTAGCCATACAAAATATATGAAAAAGCAATTGTCGTTGTCGACCCAGTTCTGATTAATCTCTAAATTAAGAAAAATAAATTTAAAAAAATGGCGGCGCGAAAAAAATTCGGCGGCTCTTGTTTTAGTCGGCTGCCCTTTGGAGCCGAAGCGAGTCGTTTGAAACGGCGGCGGCTAATAAAGTATAAAAGTGGTTGGCGGCGGCGGGCCGCCGGTTTTGCGCTGGTCGGCTTGGTACTCTGACGAATAATGGTGAACGACGTCATATCAGTGTTGCCACTAGTAAAACAATAAAATACACAGCTCTAGGTCAAAAATTATCCAAAACTGTATAAAATTACACAAAAAATTAATATTCCTTTATTAGTTTCAAATAATCATTATTTTTGTTAGAAAAAATTAATGCATGCATTTAGACTCCAGAATCGAAATAATTTGGAAACAATTCAGCCAACAACAATTCAGTTGGATGGCCATGAAATTTCACATTGTCGTAGAGCTTAACAAGTATTCTACTAAATTAAGGAATTGTGCGAAATTTTCAACGGAAAAACCAGTACCCAAATTATATTTTTATACACTTTCTATTATTGCACGCACAGCTTTCTCTATCGGAGATATTAGCAACCAAATTCGAAATGTTAACCCATTCCTAAATGGGTCAACATTTTTTTCAAAATAAGGCGGAATTAATTAATTATTTAAAAGATATTTGCCTCTGCCCCATTATGCTGCCATAAGAAAATGTTTGATCAAAGCTCACCAACTGTTATGAAAATTAGTAGTCTTTTTCAGTCATGAGAAGGTCAAAATCTTAAAAAACCTAAATTTCGAAAGATAAAAATATTATTTTGCATGCAGTTAGACAAATATTTCTCAAAAAATTAACAAAATACGGGTTTTATATGCAAATAAAATATTAATCAATATTTTTGAATTTACAAAAATAATACGTCAGAGATCATTTTATCTACTGTCGGACTTCAAAGCATGGAATTTCTTATATTTTTCAGTAAAATGTGAAATTACACAAAAACTACACAAAAATGTCATTATTCAAAAATTATCCAATGAATGTGTTCAAAAAGTGGCAACACTGCGTCATATCGTTCAATGAACTGAACCGTTCAAATGAACTAGTTCGTTCATGAACGACACAACTCTAGATAACAAAAATTCTGTTTTCAACAGGTTCATCCGGCACGGCACGTTACATTACAGACAAACTAACGACTCAAATGCTTTTTCATAGAACAAAAACAAATCAGCTGATTCGTCACGGCACGTTACGTACAAACTAATTATGCCTTTAATTTGAGGTACAATTTTTGCTTTTAACCCTTATTCGGGCAAAGTTGTAGGGGGTTAAAGTTAAGTTTTTTTTTGTTAAGTAGGGCATACTAGTGTTTCCAATTCGGTTAATCGATTAACCGATTCCTCGATTAATCGCCTCTATTTCGGTTAATGTCGAAACAAATAATTTAAAACTCAAATAATTATTCGATCCGAATAATCGGTTAAAACAGGTCGATTAACCGGTTACAATTTTAGTATGGAATTTTTCCCTTATTTTTTTCCCAAAACTTCATAATTTTATTAACTTTGGCTAAAAAATTACAAGAAAAGTTTAGAATAAACATAAAATTACTAAAATACCATTAAATTCTTTTAAAATTGAGTGAAAGAGGTCTTTAAGCCTTTAGATACCTTTTTTAAGAAAAAGAAAGGTGTTTCTAAAACTACCTAAAATACACGAAGTGTCTGGCTGGATCAGCGTCGAAGTGCTCTATAGGCTTTAATCAATACAGTCGGCGATTTTTGATTCTGTTATTTTAAAAATTAAAACTAATGTAAATTCTATTCCCATGTCCTTCAAGGCAAGGTTGCATTTTTTCAAATATGTGTCCCACAACTGTCAACTGACATCTTAATTCTGTAGAAACTCTACCTTTTCTCACATCTCCAAAGAAAGTGTGTATAATCGATTCAAAACCACATCAATTCTACAACATCTCCAACTACACCATTTTCAGTTTTATTTCAAAATTGTTTGAAAATGTTTTAAAATTATCCAAATATATTTCAAAATTGTCTAAAAAGGTTTCAAAATTGTCTAAAATGTTTACAAATTATCCAGAATTTTTTAAATTCTTCCAAAAATGTTTTAAAATTGTCCAAAAATCACTCAAAAATGTTTTAGAATTATCCAAAAATCTTCCAAAATTGTCCAAATATTGTTTAAAATTGTCTAAAAAACTTTGATATTTGTCCAATTGCATTTCAAAATTGTCCAAAATGTATTTTAAAATTTTCAAGATGTATTTCAAAATTACAAATATATTTTAATATATTTTATTTGTGGTTAAGAAATTTATATTTGTATTTTAAAATTGTCCAAATACATTTCAAAATTATTCAAATGTATTTAATAAAATTCCAATTGCATTTAAAATTTTTCCAAATGTATTTCTACTTTTATTTTAAAAGCATTTTTACAAACATACATGTTTTCTCTTTCATAATGAAAATTTTATAGGAATTATGAGACTTAAGAGAAAGAGAAAGTATGTATGTTTGAAAAAATGCTTTTAAAATAAAAATAGAAATTTCGGAAATACATTTGGAAAAATTTAGAATTTATTTAAATACATAAATACAGAAGGGAATGTTAGCTCAAACTTTGGATAATTTTGTTTATTGTCAATGGCCCTTAAAAACGGAAAAGACTGAGAAATTTAACAATTGTTTATGATATTCTTTAGTCTACTAACTCTACTATTCAGAAAATTTTTTTGCAAATTTTTGTGGAGTAAATTGGTATTTTCATTAACTAATATTTTACTCAAATGGAACTAAATTTTTTTTTTATTTCTTCAGGGGAGGAGGAAGAACTTTGAACAATCATTTTTTTAAATGCAATATTATATTTATTGTAGTAATGATTAAATTTGCATTCAAAGAAATTTTGTATCCAAAGTTTTACAGATTAAAAAAAAATTTCGTAAGAAGTAAAAAATCTACCTTGAGTTATGCTATTTTTAACTTACTAATATTTATAAAAAAAATCTCCTAGTTTTAGCAGTTTTTTTTTGCCATTTTTAACTAATTTTTAATATATATATTCCCATCGTTCCTATAAGGAGCATAGGGCCTTAATTTTTAATAGCTTCAGCTATATTTTAAATACATTTTTCTACTAGTATAAGAAATGTTTCAATTTAGATCTCAGATTCCGAAACTTTTCAACTTTAAGGTACATTTACTCGCGAGAGAAAACTGCTAGAGATGGAGCAAAAACACTCCAAAATACTACTCATTCAAAAAAGAGCTAATTAGAGGTGATTTTTGTTTTATCTCTAGCATTTTCTCTCTAGTGCTTTTTTAATTTGAAAAAAATTTTAAATACATCGTGTTCATGTGTCATGTTGATATTTAAGAAAAACAGGAAGCTGTTAGTGTTTTTGTTGGTAAAAAGTTAAGGAAATACATTAATTTTGTTTTAAACGATTAATCGATTAATCGCCAATTTTCTCGAATAACCGACCCGAATAACCGGTTAATCAGTTTTAGTGATTTTTCGAATAATGCAATAACCGGTTAACCGCCTATGTCGAATAATTGGAAACAGTAGGGCATACACGTTCAATATTATTCATCAATTTTTGATTGTTTACAAATTAATTGAAGGTCTGTAACCTATATTGAATGTGTATCAATTAAATTGAAAAATTCAAAATGTTTTGGATTTTTGTTTTCCAATTTCATATTGAAAAGTATGTGGCCAATATTGAAATGTTGGTTTTTTTAAATTTGTTTTTACTTGTTGAAAAATAAATAAAATTAGAAAAGCATATAAATTATTGCAAAATAAAAAAGTAATCACTTTAAACGTAGTTTTATTTCAAAATTTGCAAAATTTTGCAATTTTTCATAGGATGGAAAATATTGATCAATTTAATTTTAACTTATATTTATCTAATAACATTAGAAAACATCGGCTTTAAATAAATTGAAAGAAAAAAGTAGTAGTAGTAGTGTGTGTATGAAACGATAGCAAAGTATAGTGATGAAAAACATTCGCACTTGATCAACAAGAGGGTTTTAACTAAAAATTTTATAATTTTCAGTAGAGGTGAAAAACTGTTTGTAGTTACATTATGAGAGAATTTGAAAATCCGAATACGTCATAGCAAGCAAATTCCATTTGAAAATATATTTACATTGTTTTTTTTTTTAAATTTTTGCAATTATTGCAAAAAATCTATTTTTTACATTGTTTTTCTTTTAAATTTTTGCAATTATTACAAAAAATCTATTTTTTTGCGTTAATACCATTTTTCTGAAACTTTTTATTGATATAAAGATAGCTACTACACTATCACGAAAATGGTCTCAAATGTTGTTTTCGAGATGAAAGAGTAACAGGAATACGCTGAAATTTTTACTGTATATGTTATTAGTTGATTTCCTGCAAAAAGTGAAGTGTTAAAAATTTTGAGTTAATACCCTCTTGTGGACCAAGTGCGATTTGCTCTATAGTGAAAAAAATTTAAATTTTACTGTGTGAAATGAAATCTTTTCTACAATGTAAAACTTTTGGCAATTTTAAATAATAATAAAAAAATAAATAAAAGGAAACAAATATTTTTAGGAAATATATGCGTTTTTTAATTGCAATTTTAGTTTGGATATCAAAATATACGAAGCCGAGAAGTAAAAATTGTTACCTCCATGTAATGTAATTTTCTTCTGCCTCTTCTGGTACGTTAACTTTAAATCTGTTTTGTTTTTGTTCAGAATTTTTCATTTGTACATACTGTTTCTTAATTTTTCTTTTATGTATATATACCCAGGTAGAAAATTACAAAGGGGCCAGCACTGGCAAAGCACCGAAATGGGTGGTATGAGTGCTTGTTAACAGCGCTTTCCCAACGCCTAAATGATAACACCGTTCCACGGTGGTGGCAATGCTTTACAAAGCCCTGGGAAAGCACCCATAATCATGAAAATCAAATCTTTGCCAACGCGCAAATAAAAAATTAAAGTGCTTTCCTGACACCCAAATGATAACACCGAGCTATTTAATGCTTTGTAAAGTATTGAGATAGCACCAAGAAACATAAAAATCAAGTGTATTCCCTGCCACCAAATTATGAGCCCTCATCACTGAAGAATTTTAAATTACTCTAAAAATAGACTATTCTTGGAGTTATTGTATTGTGGAGTAAAAATTATTCAAATATTCACTCTTTTAGAGTTTCTTTTTCAAAACCAAAATAATGTTATAGGAAAACAAGCGCTGGGAATTCACCCTTTTAAAGCGTTGGGAAGGCGTCCAAATTTAGAGCTTTGCCAGTACTTCTTTTTGTAAGACCGCGGTCTACTTGCGCTTTGCCAGTGCTTCTTTTTTGTTACCACACATAATTTCCACCTGGGTAAACTTTCACATTTTAAAATGTCAAATTTTTCTATGCTTACGTTAAAAATTCTGTAGCCCTATGGGCTAGTGAAATTTTATTCACCTCAAAACTGTCAACAATTTACTATAAAGAATACGTTATTACCGTTTCACACAGAGCCTTGAAGAATTAATTCTTTTTTGAATGAATTCACTACCAATCGAATTCAATTTTCTCTAGAATTGAATGAATTCCTTTTTTTAAGTAATTCACTGAATTTGTTCAACTGAACGCTTTCATCAAACAATAAATTCAAAGAATTAATTCCATTGCAATAGTTCTCTTTAATAAATCAAATGAATTAATTCACTGGTGAACGCGTTCAATTTTATAAATCGAACGGAAAAAAGTGAATTAATTCCTTACTGGGTTAAAGTTGAGTTTAGTGGCACAGCTCCGATCAGGTCAAAATTTTTACCACAGGTAAAACTTTTTATTGGGATTCCACATCATTTTTTTTTGTCGGTCGGACCTATCCCGGGAGTTATTTCGGTTCAAAGTTCGAAGTTGGACTTGCTTATAACTCAGTTATTTGCGGTCGGATTTGGACAGTACGTACACCACTAGAAAGGTATTTAAAATATCTTTCATATGGCATTAAACATTTTTTAATTTTTAGAACGTTTATTTTAACAAAAAAGGGTTTTATTTCATAAGATTGCGTATATAACAATATAATTTGTACTTAATTATTTATTGTCGAGACTTACACCTTTCATTCAAGATATAGCTCGACCTCTTAACCCATCAAACAACAAAGTTATTGGGGGTCAAAGTTTTAGTTTTTTTTTATATTAACTCAAAAAAATTCATGTCAATTATAGAGTTATAGAAATATCTTTCACTAGGACCAAAAATAAGTGGCTCCCACTAGATCCATTTAAGACCCCCGGGAGTCTAAAATAGCCACTTAATGTACTAATTATAAAGTATGGGTACTAAAATAAACGGAAATTTTCTTAAGAATTCAAACATGACCACAACCAGAGCTTTGAAGAATTAATTCCTTTTTGAATGAATTCACTACCAATCGAATTCAATTTTCTCTAGAATTGAATGAATTCCTTTTCTTAAGTAATTCACTGAATTCGTTCAAATGAACGCGTTCATCAAACAACAAATTCAAAGAATTAATTCAATTGCAATAGTTCTTTTTATTAAATCAAATGAATTAATTCACCGGTGAACGCGTTCAATTTTATAAATCGAACGGAAAAAAAAGTGAATTAATTCCTTACTGAATTAATTCACTACTGAATTCGTTCAATTTCATTTTCGTTCAGTGAATTAAAAAAAAAATAATAAGTTCACTGAATTGAAAAAAAAATAAAATAAGTTCACTGAATTGAAAAAAAAATAAAATAAGTTCACTGAATTCAAACTTGTTTTCTGCCGTTCAGTAGAAGAAAACAATAACGTACAAATACAATTTTTAAATAAGCAATTTTGCAGCGTGTGCTAGTAAAAATAAACAAATTAGAAACCGGATGCTGTTTATCAACCTACATGATTAAAAAATAAAGCCTTTTACTATTAAAAATAAAAATTTTACTTTTATAGATAAATTTGGAAAAAAAAAATATAACTATTAATTTTTCAAACCAGTTATATAGTTATATTTTTTTCCAAATGTATCTATATCTGTAAAGTTTTTATTTTTAATAGTAAAAGGCTTTATTTTTGAATCATGTAGGTTGATAAACAGCATCCGGTTTCTAATTTGCTTATTTTTACTAGCACACGCTGTAAAATTGCTTATTTAAAAATTTTATTTGTACATTATTGTTTTCTTCTACTGAACGGCAGAAAACAGGCTTTGAATTCAGTGAACTTATTTTATTTTTTTTCAATTCAGTGAACTTATTTTATTTTTTTTTCAATTCAGTGAACTTATTATTTTTTTTTTAATTCACTGAACGTAATTCTATTTTTTCTTAATTCACTGAACGTAATTTTATTTTTTTTTAATTCACTGAACGAAAATGAAATTGAACGAATTCAGTAGTGAATTAATTCAGTAAGGAATTAATTCACTTTTTTTCCGTTCGATTTATAAAATTGAACGTGTTCACCAGTGAATTAATTCATTTGATTTAATAAAAAGAACTATTGCAATTGAATTAATTCGGAACAAAATAAATCGAACGAAAGCAAATATGAATTAATTCCATTCAATATATGGTACTTAGTGAATTAATTCATCGAATTTTTAATTCAGAATTGAAAAATTGAATTAAGGAATTAATTCTTCAAAGCTCTGACCACAACGTACCAAAAATTTTTCCCCTGCGGCGCTTGTCCCGCAAAACATAAAAAACCCCCAACATTCATTAAATTTTAACACCAACTTTTACCAAAATAAAGCTTATGTACGCTATGTACTAAAAATTTTTCGACTGCGCTATGTCCCACAATACCCCCAAACATTCATTAAATTTAAATTTTTTCCAAAAAAAAACCAACTTTTACCAACTTATGTACGCTATGTAACAAAAAAACCCCCTAAAATTCGTAAAATTTTCACTTTTTCCCAAGGTTGGTTACCGAAACGAATAACGGTAAGGGTAACGGTAACGGTATGAGATTTCGTTTATTTAGGTAACGGAAAGGTAACGGTATTTAAGACTGTTTCGGTAACGGTATACCGTTATCGAAACAGCAATACCGGTACGTACCGGTATTAAAAATTATGTTAAAAACATATAAAAACAAGTAAAAACATGGCATATTTTTAATTTTAAGTGCTGAAAATACAGATTTTAAGCTATAAATTCAATACTGGTAGTTTTAATAAGTAAAATTATTATCTATAAATTTTTTGTAAAAAAAAAACACTCAAGATTATAAAATAAAAAATAAAATTGTAATTTTTATATAAAATAATAAATACCGGTAAAATGCCGGTAACTACCCATAAAAATAACGGTAACGATAACGGTATTTAGAATTTTTTTTAGAGGTATCGATAACGGTAACGGTATTCAATTTGAAACGGTATTTTAGCGATAACGGTATTATAACGATAACGGTAACCAACCTTGCTTTTTCCTAAAAAAATCCCACACTTTTATCACCAAAAAGTTTACGTACATTTTTCAAAATACTATTTTTTAACACCTAAAATGACAAAAATGCACCTAGCCCGAATTCTATTTTCCGGATCTTAAAACAAAATGCATATTTGGAATCGTGAGAAAATTTTCTTTAATTTGAGTCGTCACACGTGCCATTTTGGGCTTGTTTCGGTTTTTCGGACCTAGCGGGTCCTGGGGGCCCCGGCCCCCTTAACACCATATAGAAAAAAAATTTTCTTTTTTAATTCCAGAGGGGGTCATATTTTTTTTTTAGGGGTGTCCCATAAAGTAAAGTTTTGCCCAATTTTTACTTAACAAAAAAAAAGTTTAACCCCTTACAACTTTGCCCGTGTAAGGGCTAAATGCAAAAGTTGTACATCAAATTAAAGCGTATATTCTCTATTACAATTATGTTGAAACAAATCATACCATTATATAATCACATTTTTCATATTCAAGGGCTTTTCCCGCATAACTCCCTCTAAAAATATGAAAAACTTGAACCGGCTCGTAATGGGTTAATAAATATTAAAAAAGTTGTATGTCATATTAAAGCCATTTCAATTATCTCTCCAATGGTGCTCATATTGTCCAGATCCGATAATAAAAAGCGGAGATACGGGCAAGTCCATGTTTCAACTTTGACCCGAAATAACACCCGAAATAGGGGTCTCCGACAAAAAAAATTTTTTTTCCTATTCAGCCCAAAAAGTACTATCTGGGTGAAAAAAAAAATCGGAGCTGTGCCCCTAAACTCAACTTGTTCCCCTTACTGAATCAATTCACAACAGCATTCGTCCAATTTAATTTTCGTTCAGTGAATCTTAATGTTGTAAGGTGTCGTCTTGAGTTAACCAAACAACGTGTAAGTTTTGCTGGACCTAACGAATATAATAAATTACCAGTTTGGTTAAAAAATATTGAAACCTTATCTATCTTTAAAGGAAAATTAAAACAATATTACTTCAAAATGTTGAAATGCGTCTAACAAATTAACTTACAAATTAAAGATGATATGCATATTTATATTATGAATTTTTTATATAGGTATTGTTAATGTTGAACAAATTTAATTTTTTTTTATTTAGAATGTTGCCAACTTGGTAGCCTCTAGTTGGCGCTGAGGCAAAAACTTGTAAATTTTGTAAATAAAATATTGAAATATTGAAAAAAAAAAAAAAATAAAATTACGTTCAGTGAATTAAAAAAAATAAAATTACGTTCAGTGAATTAAAAAAAAATAAATTACGTTCACTGAATTAAAAAAGAAAAAAATACGTTCACTGAATTGAAAAAAAAATTACGTTCATTTAATCGAAAAACAAAAATTACGTTCGCTGAATTCAAAGCCTGTTTTCTGCCGTTCAGTAGAAGAAAACATTTATTTACAAATAAAATTTGTAATTCCATTAGGTGTATGTTATAAATGCGAGTGAAAGTTTTTCTTTTTTTTGAATTTCTCTAAGAAGTTATGCTTTACGCGCTCTACCGCGGTTTTTTACTTTCTTAATTGATAAACCGTGTGATTCTTAGTGAAATTAAAGTTATTCAAGTAAGTCGCGCGTATACGTGATTGAAAAAATATCTGTGAATCAGCTACAAAGTTAATGGCACATATTTGAGATTAACGCGATTTCTTTGTGCTTTTACAATTAGAAAATAACTTGTTTAACTTTTTGGTTCAACGCGTAATCAATACAAGATTTGCGAAAAATCTCACTTATGCAAACCGCGAAAGTTTCGTATCACTCAACTTTAAGCAATTTAGTCGCTGAACGAACAAATTAAAAATAGAAAAGCAGGGGAAATCACGGTAATCGCAAAAATGTGCCACTGACTTTGTAACTGATTAACGGTGATTATTTCAAACTCGAACACTTACAACTCACTTGAATAGCCTTAATTTCACTACCGATCCAACAGTTTCACAATTACAAAAGAAAAACAAAAACCGCGGTGGGGAGCGTAACGCCTTTGAAAACACTTAATTAAATTTTAAGTCGCTTTTATTACATACACTTACCTTATGGATTATCTTATAATACTGCTATAGGGTGAAAAAATACACATTGAATTTAACGCATTTAGGCTTTCGCGATTTAAAAAAACACTATATGGAGCGGTATTCCATATTTTTTAAGCCCGATAGCATGCAAAAAACCACGAAAAAAATTCTAATTCGAATGTTTTCAAAAAAAAATTTATTCCTACAAATGTTGTTTTTCATTTTGTTTTTTATTTACAAATACTTTTTGTTTGGAATTTTTTATTTCTACCGAAATTTGTCGGTAACTTTTTCTAGCGAATAATATCGTTAACTAAAATATAGTGAATCACTCTTTCGGTAACTCAACCGACAATTATCGTTAGTTAACGAAATCGATAAAATCGTTAAGAAAGTTAGAGAATCGCACTACAGGGCGCCCTCATCTTTATAATATGGTTTGAGTTATAGTTGCACTGGTACAGTATAACTGTGTCCATACCCGCTATCTGCGACGAACACCCGCCCAAGCCCGACGAGCCTTAGCTGTGCACTTGTAGTAAGTTACCAGTGTGGCAGGGAACGGATATGGCATCACTCGCACGGGTGAAACATGACAGTTATTGGCGCGGAACGTGGGGCCCGAAGGGAATTTCTTTGTAAGGTTAGTTAGTGCATAGAGTAACGTTTGAGTCAGAGGTAATGGGGTTTATCGAAAAGGAGCAAGATATCCATTCACGGGGTGAGTGAATTTATCTTGTAAGTCACGTTCAGTTATTGATAAAATAGTCTGTCCGTTTGCAACATAATAGATACAAGTCACCCGATTTTTCTTTATTCACGTAAGTCTTAGTGGGCTGAAATTCAGTCATGCTAATTGCGAACTGAGACGAAGTGAAGAATCGATTATAGTTTTGAACCGAATGTGCGTCCGGATAGTTTAGTACAAAACTTTGCCAAAATCCCGAATATCCCGTATCAAGTCAAATTGTACCTTTCCATAAGCTTCACCGTCCAAATACCTTCCTTATTCATTCTTCATCATCTGAGTATTAATTTTTCATTCTAAATTATAGTACGTGTCAACAGTTTTGTCAGTTGCCAACGCTTGTCCAGAGGTAAACACTTTTGATTTTCTTATTCTAGTTAGTTCCCATTTTCATCATTATTTTTTTCTTTTTATTTTGTAATTCTTAATCATTTAACCTTTTATTTTGGGTAGCTGGTCTACTTCATTGTTTTATTTTTTTTTTTTGATTT
This sequence comes from Leucophora obtusa, assembly GCA_949987735.1. Taxonomy (NCBI): domain Eukaryota; kingdom Metazoa; phylum Arthropoda; class Insecta; order Diptera; family Anthomyiidae; genus Leucophora; species Leucophora obtusa. The sequence goes on from OX465296.1 coordinate 87,260,079, forward strand.
TTTCCATACGTTTATTCAAAATTCTTACAATTTTTATATTTGCATTTTTCCAAATCTTTAGTTTATCTTTATAAGATTCATAGTAGAGTTCAGTAGTTTACTATCAACAATATTTTTTTTAGTTTCCCATGATATCGTCAGAGTATAATCATTGATAATTCAATTCTGATCTAAACCCCTCGATTTGAAATTGGCATTTGAACGTTGCGATATAAACATATCAATTTATTTTACGTTACTTATTTGAAACATCTTTTAAGAAAATATTTTGAGAATTTATGCTATTTTGATTATAACCGGCAACTATCGGATACAATTTTTAATGCTTTCACGTGTCAGTAATCTTTTTGAAAAAATAAACGGGTTTTTTGATATTAATTTTAATATTACCCGTATACATATACATTAGGTATATATTAGTTGAATTGAATTTCATCGAAATACGTTTTGAATTTTTGTCTGGTCGAAATTGGCGATACATTGCTTTCCCGATGTCGCAACACTAAGTTCAGGGTAGGGCAGGAAGTGTACCGAAGGAATTTTCAGTTGTCTGATTTCGCTAAACAAATTTCGGCAAAATTGTGCCGGAAATACATAAAGTGTAGGATTGCTAAAGTTATTGGGAATTGTCTCTACGAGATCGAAAACTTACAGGATAAGCCCGTCGGAGTATTCCATGCAAAGGACTTGAAGGCATAATTGAGGCTTCACTATACAACTTTATCATATCAGCAAATCATATTTAGAATACCCCCACTTGAGAGGGTGTGTACTATTTCACCATGGTCTGTAGACTTTGGTTTTGCCCATACCCAATTATTGAATGCACGTCATTGCCATATTTATGTTTGACTTGCATTGCAACTCTGCATGTCAAGTTGCATTATTTGACATGACAGGTCAATGGCGACACTTGTCAAAGTTTTAAAGTTCTAGAAACTTTATTTCTTCCTGTGATGGCCGACCTGACAACAACTGATCTTCTCGAGTCGGAATATAATCCTTGAATTTTTGCGAATCAGAAGGTTTTTGAGTTAATGGTAAATATTTTTGATATTGTATAATCAGTTGTGATGGTATTGACTAATCTTTCGTCCTTAGGTTCCCAGTAAAAATATGTTTAAGTCATTCAAAACAAACAACTTTTAAATTGGTTACAATGGAGCGATAAGTGCTCTTTTTCTGTTTCGAATGTATGTGCTTTAAAACAAAAATGTATATATAATGTTGTTTTTTTCTTTGTAAATTCATTTGTTTGTAAATTACGAATTTATTAGAGATTCCATTTTTTATCTCTAAAAAAACAAAATAGTTAATTTTATTAACGACTTGATTAATTTACGATTATTTACATATTTTTTAATTATTCGTACATATTTTAAAAAATACTTCAATTACAGTTCCCATTGCGAAAGGGAAGGAAAAATAATTGGATCCCATTGAACCTCCTGGAGTATGACCCAAATATGAATTCTTCTTTTCGCTAAAAGCAAATATATAAAAGTTAACAATTAAAATGTATTGTTTAGGTTCTATGAAGTCGCTCGCGTGCTTTTGCACCGTGCACCAAAGAAATATGTTAATAAAATTTGTTGTAATGTTAACACATTTTATCATTTAAAACAGACCAATCAAGAGGTTCGTTAACAGAGGTTGTTCCCTTACCTTTGCTTATATGTACATTAAAAGTTCTATAAATGTCACCTGCTTTAAATGTCGATATGCTTTAATTGTTATTACACCTTAAAGTAGTAAAATCAAGCTAAATAAATAATTCTATAGTGACAAAAAATATATTATTTCTTCAACTCAAAAATAGATTTAAAAAATAACTGCCGTCAACTTTAAAATATCCATTAAAGTTCCAAATTTTAATTAAAGTTAAAATTTTGCTAAATGAACTTCTTCAACATAAGAATTTAACTAATCACGATTGCAAATTATAGCATTGGAACTTAATGCATCGTTTAATGAAAACGTTGATTTTAAGCTGACTATGGTTGACTTGCAAAATTCAAATGACGAAATGGTATTCGCCTTCGAAATATGTCTGGGAAAAAACTGTCCTCCAACGGTTCTCAGATTTTTTAATGAATTTAAAGCTAAAATTTCAATCATAGATCTGCGGCTTCAGCAAATTTATATGATGGCCTTATTATTGTAGTGTTGTAAAATTAAAAAATAGTTTCCTAGTACGCTTTAATATTCTCAAAATTCCTTGAGTAATGTTGTTAAAAAGATTAATCAGAGGGTTACATATAACTTTTAGGCCCAGCTTTTAGGATGTAGAATATCTTTAAACTTAGTTTAACGCAGTTCATAACTGGAATACTGCTTTTAAATCTATTTTATTTTTCGTTTTCGGTTTAACTAAACCAAGTTTAACCGACATCTCAAAAACTCGGTCTTAATATATTAATCTTATTTAATTCAATATCGTATCTTTTTCGAATTTAAAGACTGAAGTAAACATGTAACAAACTTATTAAAAAAAAAACTGTTGAACAAAAATTAAAAAAATTTTGGTTTTGTCTGATTTTGACTTAATCGAATTGATTCAGATGCAAAAGAAGTGTTTCCTTAATATTGCCCTACAAAAAATAATAAATTGAATCTTTTGTTACACAATAGGTTCAGAAATGGGCTCTGTAAAGGCTAAACATTAAAATTGCCTCTAAAATATGCTATTTCAGACATATAAAAAGCACATTTAAATCACTTTGAAAAATGTATTATATTATATATTCTAAAGAGTACTTCTAAATCACTCTAAAAATGCAAACAAAATGTACTCGTATTGATGTGATGAAAATGTATACCTAAAAACCATACTTTTATTAACATCATGTAATCACTTTTAAATTACTAACAAAATGCTTAAATTGAACTACTGACAACATGGGACATCACCTGTAAAATAAATCAGTGTTACAGCTAAATTGTAACTACTTCACAATCAGTTGATGCTATTCGGAGTGCTTTTAAAATAACTTTTTTGTAATGACTTTTTTTGCTGGGTTAACATAATAAACTTGAACGAGTTACTGGGCGAAAACTATAGTTGGTGGTCAGATTAATTAAGCTGAAGGCAGAGAAAAAGATTGGTACTAGTGTGGCGTAGCTGTTATCTTTGTAAAAAGGTGCGTGATTTTTATGAACCACAGGAATTTTGTAGCAAAATAGCGAGCCTGAGCAAGTGGCCTAGCTTACTGGCACGCGCCGCAGCCATTTTGAAAGTTATCGGAGCACCTGGGGTTAGTGGCTACAAGTGTAGCGCATATCTCCGATTCACAGGAGGCAAAAGCTTACATGCACGTTTATACTGAGGAACCGATGTGAGGCAACGAAGGTTTATACCTTAAGAAAATTTACATAATCGACGGAAGCATCCTAACACAATCATCGGAAAGGATCCAGGTTGTGGTATACCAATCACATTGCCAAAAGCCAACATTAATATTATAGCCTGCACGATTAATAGTTACATCACCAGAAATTAGTCAAGCCTAAAACGAGGAAAAGGAGAGCAATTAATCTGCCATCACTATAGATTTTCAACCGGTAAGTTCTTTAGAATAGTATTTCGTCTAGGTAATCTAGAAAAATCAGTTGAGTTATGTACAGGGATTATTTATAGTCCCCTTTGAAAAGAAATAAGCAGGCCTTATATTATTAAACATCGTCACCCGGAAGAAGAAAATCGCTAAAACATCTTCATAGGAAAAAACATTGACAACACCGCACGGCAAATAAAACGAAAAATTAATATTTTAATCATCAACACGTCACTAAATTGGAAGATCGAGAAATATCAACAAGAAAACCTCTGCAGATAGTGGAAGCAGAATTACCGACACAACTGCAAACAGGATTCATCATATTGGGCTAATCCATGGAAAACGTAGGAATAAAAAAAAACAACGTGCCGCCGCAGAAAGGTAAAGTCGCGGTATCAGATCTACACAGCAGCAGAGCTTTGAAGAATTAATTCCTTAATTCAATTTTTCAATTCTGAATTAAAAATTCTATGAATTAATTCACTAAGCACCATATATTGAATGGAATTAATTCATATTTGCTTTCGTTCGATTTATTTTGTTACGAATTAATTCAATTGCAATAGTTCTTTTTATTAAATCAAATGAATTAATTCACCAGTGAACGCGTTCAATTTTATAAATCGAACGGAAAAAAGTGAATTAATTCCTTACTGAATTAATTCACCACTGAATTCATTCAATTTCATTTTCATTCAGTGAATTAAAAAAAAAATAAAATTACATTCAGTGAATTAAAACAAAAAATAATAAGTTCACTGAATTGAAAAAAAAAATAAAATAAGTTCACTGAATTGAAAAAAAATAAAATAAGTTCACTGAATTCAAAGCCTGCTTTCTGCCGTTCAGTAGAAGAAAACAATAGTGTACAAATAAAATTTTTAAATAAGCAATTTTACAGTGTGTGCTAGTAACAAATTAGAAACCGGATGCTGTTTATCAACCTACATGATTCAAAAATAAAGCCTTTTACTATTAAAAATAAAAACTTTACAGATATAGATAAATTTGGAAAAAAATATAACTATATAACTAGTTTGAAAAATTAATAGTTATATTTTTTTCCAAATTTATCTATATCTGTAAAGTTTTTATTTTTAATAGTAAAAGGCTTTATTTTTGAATCATGTAGGTTGATAAACAGCATCCGGTTTCTAATTTGTTACTAGCACACGCTGTAAAATTGCTTATTTAATTAAATATTTTATTTGTACATTATTGTTTTCTTCTACTGAACGGCAGAAAACAGGCTTTGAATTCAGTGAACTTATTTTATTTTTTTTCAATTCAGTGAACTTATTTTATTTTTTTTTCAATTCAGTGAACTTATTATTTTTTTTTTCAATTCACTGAATGTAATTTTATTTTTTTTAATTCACTGAATGAAAATGAAATTGAATGAATTCAGTGGTGAATTAATTCAGTAAGGAATTAATTCACTTTTTTTTTCCGTTCGATTTATAAAATTGAACGCGTTCACCCGTGAATTAATTCATTTGATTTAATAAAAAGAACTATTGCAATTGAATTAATTCTTTGATTTTGTTGTTTGATGAACGCATTCAATTGAATGAATTCAGTGAATTACTTAAGAAAAGGAATTCATTCAATTCTAGAGAAAATTGAATTCGATTGGTAGTGAATTCATTCAAAAAGGAATTAATTCTTCAAAGCTCTGCACAGCAGAGCCAACAACGTCATTTGTTGCAGTAAACGACCAACTTTAAACAGATAGTTTGATGACGTCACCGTTCGGGAAAAAAATGCAGATAAGTAAAAGAGTAGAATGTTGAAAATTGTTTGGTGATAAAAAATTGTCAGGGCATTCGTGTTGACGTTTCAAATTTATAGTCAGTGATAAATTAATCGGTGCAGTGTTGGTTAGTTAATATTAATAAAATTTTTATGAATAGAAAAAGTTAAAGAAAGCCAAGTTTTGGAGTTTTAAATGCACAAACATAAAACGTAATTTCATATAAACCTTAAAACATATCTGAGTCAAAGTTTTTGTTTCCTGATTGGAATCTCTCATGATTACCACTCTTAATTTAACCACCGATCGGGTTAAACTAGTGTAATTTGTATCCAGTTAAAGCCATTTTTATTCTTTTCGTCAATTTAGACGTATTTGAAACTTAAAATACTAATCGGTTGCCGGTTATTTTGAGTTTTTATTGAGATCCGTCTTTCAAGTACTGGTACTGATTGACCAGGCTGGTTTATACGACTAAGTTCAGCTTATCTAGTTTTGATTTAAAACCAAGGTTGGCAACCGATACCGTTATAATACCGTTATCCGTTTCAAAACCCTTTCAAATTGACAACCGATACCGATACCAATACCGAAATTCTTGATTTCAAAAAATACCGGTATTCAAAGACCTTTTCCCTTAATACCCGTGTCGTACCGGTATGGAATCGGTTTTAAAAAAATTGTTTTTTTCACGTTTTTAGCAAAAATACAAATTTTTTTAATATAAAATTTACAAAATTGTTAAACAATTAAACTTTATTATTCATTGATAATAGAAAATCGTGTACTAAATTCAAAGTGCGGTTATCAGCCTTTAATTTGCATTGGCAACATTGTTTTTAATTTATTTAACTTCATAAATATTCTCTAACTTGTAACAAATTTAGTAAATATAATTTAATATATAAACTGGTTTCTTAAACCTTTAATTGAATTTACAGTTTCTTTTAGAGAATCCTTTTATTAGTTTTATAAACTTTTTTTTTTATTTTATTATATGATCTCAATACAAATATAAAATATTTGTAGTGAATCAACTTGTGTTCCTAATATATTTAAAAAAATGTTTGTGTTTAAAAAATAAAACACGGTGGGTCTCATACTTCAGGTTTAAACTTTATTTAATAGTTAACCCAAAAAGTTGTTGTTGTTTCGTGTATATTTTTTGACATTTTCTTTTGTTTATAGTTAAGTTAAAGTTAAACCTACAGTATGAGACCCACCGTTACAATTAGAAATTTTTAATAACTTACGGTGGGTCTCATACTGTAGGTTTAACTTTAACTTAACTAAAAACAAAATAAAATGTCAAAAAAATGTGCACAAAACAACAACAAATTTTTAGGTTTACCATTAACCTAAGTTTAAACCTGCAGTATGAGACCAACCGTTATTGTTTTTTTGTTCATATTATAAAAATATTTCCATAAACTATACTTATCCTTTATACAAATTTAATAAAATTGAGTTTTTTTATAATTAAGAACGTTTTTTTATATTTTTGTAAATTTTTTCAATAATACCGGTATATACCGGTATTAATGTTTCGGTATCGGTTATACCGATACCGAAATGATTAAAATACCGTTACCGATACCGATACCGAAACAAATAAAAAATCGATACCAATACCGATACCTATACCATTATTCGTTTCGGTTGCCAACCTTGTTTAAAACTCTAAACACAAACTTGAAAGTTTGGCGAGTTAAAGTTTGTGTGGGAAACATGTACACGGGAGTTAAAATTAGGAAATTTGTTGAAATAAATGAAAATTACAAATTAGTAATCAAACGCTGATTATCGAAACCTTTTAAGGATAATTTTTTTTGTGGCTTTCTAAATTATAACGCTGAAACACTGCAGTTTTGAAGAAGTTTTTCGATTTTAAGATTTGTTGTGTCAGTAAATATTTAATTCACCGAATTTGATATCGTAATTTTAATTTTTTTAAGCATTATAGTATTAGAATATATTATATTTATTAATTCTGGAATCAAAGCCTAACTTACCTTACACTTTCGAAATTAGTTGTTAAAGTTTTTTTTATTGCCAATGGTTTAAAAGTGGAAGCCTTAAAAATAAATTTGTGTGTGGCAAAGTTCTTAACGTTTTTTAACTACTCGAAAAAGGAAGGTAAATGCCAAAGCATATTTAGTATATTATTTTAAGCTGTTAAATACACATTTATTTAGGTTTCGTTTGTTTCGGCCATAGATTTTTAATGGATTATTTACTGAACTAAAACTTCGATATGATTATTATATTAGATTACATTTATATCTTAGTCTAACTAAGAGTTGATTGTTAAATTTAATTTCGTAATAGTGTCAAATAAGCATAAAGCTACATTCACAGTGATGGAGTACACCACTCTGCAGAGTGGAGTGTACTAAAATAGAGATGGCATGATACAAAAAATATGTAAGTGCGAAAAAGAAAGGAACAAAATCCACTCTGTAGAGTGGAGTACTCCATCACTGTGAATGTAGCTTAAGTTCATTGCGCAATTTATTGCCTGTGTTTTTGAATATATTTAAGGTCTTTCACTGAATTTTGTCTAATGAATAAATATCTGAAGATTTGGAATGATAATGAAATTTTTTGGTAGTTTTTCTGTGCTAACGAAGATGGCTGAGTAGAAGTGGAGAAGCAAACGTTAGGGGTAACTATGATATTTTGGCTAAATTGTTACCATGGTATAGTACCTCGCTGGTACTGCGGGAGGGCAGCCTTGGATTCTCAACAACTGAATCCAACATTTTAAAATTTGACTTGAACAATCAGGGCCCCAACATCTTTTATAATATGGTTTGAGTTATAGTGGCACTGGTACAGTATAACTGTGTCCATACCCGCTATCTGCGACGAACACCCGCACAAGCCCGACGAGTCTTAGCTAGTGTGGCATGGAACGGATATGGATTCACTCGCATGGGTGAAACATGACAATGTTTGTAAAATGTGTATAATTCCTAAAAATAGCATTAAAATTGCCAAAGTTTAAAATTGTTACAAAAAAAAAAGGAAGATAAAACAACATGGCGAAAAGTAGATGCCAAAAGTGAAAAAGTTGGAAAAATTTAAATAATATAAAATTTTATGCTAAATGTCATATGGAATTGTCGGTGGGTAAGGCTAATGGACAATCTCAAACGGATATGGCTTTATATTCACATAAGACACAACTATCGGTGCGTTAACAAATTTATCGTCCACATTTTAATCACAATCTCTGAGTGGGGTCGCGTGAATAGGGTCGATTTTAATCCAAGTAAAACCCAATGTTGTTTGCTGACTCATAAAACCGCGGAGCCATCATTGTCATCTGTATACATGGGTGGTATCAATATTAAGGAATCAGAAGCTCTTGATGTTCTGGGCATGAGAATCCAGTGTGATGTCCGTTGGAAAGATCACGTCATTCAAGTGTCGAAAGAGGCATTCAAGTGTCTTGGCTTTCTTAACCGGTGTAATAACTACTTCACTTCTTCTGATCTCCTTTCTATTTATACCACCTATATCCGGCCAAAGATGGAATACAACTCCCATATATGGGCAGGGGCTTCAAAGTCTATTTTGGAGCTTTTGGACCGTGTACAAAGGAGGGCGTCGGCGCTCATTAATGACAGTAGGGTATCCAGCTCTATTGACTCGTTGGAGCATCGTCGGAATGTGGCTTGTGTAACACTGTTCTATCGTTACTACCATGGGAGGTGTTCTGCTGAGATAAGTGCACTTATCCCGATGCCCCGTGTTTTTGGCCGTAACACGCGCTTGTACAGTAGATCTCATCCGTTTGTGGTTGATTGTCCAGTTAGTCGCACAACGCATTATAGAGATAATTCGTTCATTAGTCGAACCGCCCGTATGTGGAATAAACTCCCCGCAGATGTCTTTCCTGATACTTACAATTTAGGGAAATTCAAGTCAAACGTTCACAAACACTACACCCTCTTTCCTCCTTACCATAACCTATTTTCCTGATATCAACACAATGCATTGCATTAGTAGGGGGCATCCCCTGAGTGTTGGTCTATAGTAAAAAAAAAAAAAAAAGGGTTCACCTAAAACTTTTCGGTTAGTAAAACTATTATATAATCAAATTAAAATAGTTAATAACTTTCATTTTCATTTGCATTGCAGTTTAAGTTTTTCACAAGTTGATTCCATCTGGAAATGGTTGGCTGATTATCCAGAATGTGCTGATTGTGATTTTTCATTTTTGCAGTCATATGCTCAATATGCTTTAGACTTGAAGGCTGTTATTTATATGGCCCACCGATTGAGACTGGAAAAGGAATTAGTATTACAATAGGACAGGCTGACAATGCTTTGTTTGGAATGGTAAGAAATTAAAAAATTAGTTTTTATGTTGCAATGAAATAGTTTTCCAAATTTAATATTTTAAAGCAAAAATTAAGATTGTAATGCTTTAACTTGTATTCAACTATTAATACCAGTTATAATTATAAAATAAATAATTAAATAAATTAACCAAATTGTTTTAATAAGGGAGAAGAAAAGAGCTAAATAATTTAATGTAGATCAATAAATAAAATATAGCTTATGTTTAATAAATTAGTGCCAACAATTCGAAAAACAGAATAAGAAATATTTACCAAGTTTTTTTTTGTATAGTTATGGTTAATTTTTGTTTTCTTAGTCTTTACCAAGCATATTATATAAGTTATACCAAAAACTTGGGTATAGCTATAATACATACTAAAACTAGGTAACTTATACCCTTGTTTTATATAATTTCTCCCTTTTTATTTTTTGCATGTACCATCGACCATTCTGCATTTTTCCCATCCAATATTAATTTTTTGTTCCTTCATAATTTTTTGGTACGATCTTTTGCCATAAAACTCTATGGAGTATCTTTTGAAAGTCTTCTAAAAATTCGAGTACTTTTGTTTTATCACAAAATCATTTATACAAAAAATTCTTTATATCTTTTTGAAATTATTCAATTTGCATTATCCCCAAGGGGTAGAAAGACTATTATACCTGAACATTAGAGCGTACCACCTTACAGGAAAAAAAAAATAGTGCGCCGTACACCCTCCAATATGAGGTATTTTTGCAAGGAGCCCAGGTAGAAATTGCCGACGTTACAACAAAAGTTGTACTGGGAGAGCACTGTTTTTACGAAATGCCGGTACTACTTAAAACGTGCTTTGCCAGTACTGTTTTCTGAAAATTAACGAGCTTTTTTTAATTTATTAAAATTAACAATTTTATAAATTTTACGTATTTTTACATCTATTACACAATTATTTATGTAAGAGAGACATCGCCATTCTTTTCTTGTGAAGTTTCGAAAGAATACATTTGAAGAAATTCCATCAAGTCTCAAGACATTGCCAAAAAAAAAATAAAAATAAAAAAAATCTGTGATGTACACTAAGAGGACAATAAAGTTCTAGCAAACTACTAAATTTGTTATTAAATGTACTGGAATAATACCCAAAAAATAAAATCTCAAGCCTGCGCCAACGTTGGGAAATAACTACGGCCAAGCGTTTATTGGTGTTATCATTTCGACAACATGGCAGTACAGTGGAAGTTAAAAATCCGACGCATTGCCAGTACATGTACTACCGCCTCCAATACCGGGCCAACATTGTGCCGTTTGTATTTTTCTACCTGGGAGGTTTCAAAAAAATTTTTTTTATTTTATTTTTTTTATGATACATCGATGTTTTTCTCTCGAGGAGACCAGTGTTTTGCTCTAAGGACATTTTGAGCTCAAGTATCCCGTTCTAGCAGTTACCCTCCAGATCTCAGTTGCTACAACCCTAATGTACAACCCTAATGTCAGAAAATTAAAGCTCGCAAAAAATCATTAAACTTTTGCTAAGGAAGTTTTTCGCTAAACCCAGTAGAAATTTTTTTCATATATTGGTTGCCGAACGTAGGGGTCGCCTCTTTAAATTTTTTTTAATTGGATTTTTACTATATAGCAAAACACTGGCCTCCTCGAGGAAAAAAAATCGATATATCACACTTTAAAATCCGATTTTAAATGCCAAAGCTATAACAAAAAATTAAAAAAGGCGACCCCTACGTTCGGCAAAAAAAATAAAATTTTTTTTTTTGAAATCGCCTTCCAAAAATACTTAATTTTAGAGGGTGTACGGCGATTTTTTTTTTTGAGGTACGGTCTACTAAACATAGTTATTATGTGTTTGAATGGCACTTCTTCATAAATGCCGCACGTCTTTCGAGAGATCTTCCATCCAATCAACAACTCAACAGCAAAAAAAATAAAATTTTTTTTTTTGAAATCGCCTTCCAAAAATACTTAATTTTAGAGGGTGTACGGCGATTTTTTTTTTTTGAGGTACGGTCTACTGAACATAGTTATTATGTGTTTGAATGGCACTTCTTCATAAATGCCGCACGTCTTTCGAGAGATCTTCCATCCAATCAACAACTCAACAGCAACGCAAACAACTTCAAACAATTTCTATCTGAATTTTTTAAACAGAATTAATTTTGTTTTCTACAATATTGACAATTTGTTAGTGTAATTAATATATTTATTTTTGCAACAATTTGTGATTTTTAGATAGTCTACGTTTCTAAAGCATATTTAGTGTAATTTTAAGTTTTTCTTTAAATATTTTGCAATATTTGTTTTTCACAACCTGCTTTCCTGTACTTTAATTATAAGATTTAATCTTGTTGTACAGGATATGAGAACACAACTAAATAAATAAATAAATAAATTCATTGTCAACTTTTAATTTAGCATTAAATATTGTTCTATTATTTCTTTTATATTCATACAATTTTATAATCTTGAATTCACCTTCTTTCAGCATGGGATTTTTTTTTTTTTTCCAGCAATTCAGATTCGTTGTGTTTAAACGTCATGTCCGATATATCTATCCTCATTTCCATTAGATTGGGAATCTTTATTTCGTATCCTTCACTCATTCCATTTTGAATTACCGTTTTTATTTTTTCCCTTTCCTCATAATTTTCAGATTTTTTACACTTGTTATTTTCAAATTCACTGGATCAACTTTATTGTTCAAGTCTTCCTTAGTTTTTTCTACCCCTTGCCTTTCTTTCGGTTTTATTATTAGTGCGATTTATTTTTTAACATCTGGCATCACTATTTTGTTTTTCGCTGTTTGTGCATATGACATTTGATTTGCCTTAATATGTACTTGTTTCTTTTAGGAATTTCTTAATTTCATTGCACATTTTTTAGGTTATTCTCTATTGTACTACACGCAAAAAATAAAAAGGAGGAAATCACATAAAATAAGGGTATACGTTACCTAGTTTTAGTATGTATTATAGCTCTACCCAAGTTTTTTATACATAAATATGCTTGGTAAAAATTAAGAAAACAAAAACTAACAATAACTATACAAAAAAAAAACTTGGTAAATATTTCTTATTCTGTTTTTGGAATTGTTAGGACTTATTTATTAAACTTAAGCTATATTTTATGTATTTATTTATACTGAATTTAGACTGATCAAAAACTACCTAGTTTTTGTACAAAACTAGTTTTTTTGACAAGCGAAAACTATCACGAGCCAAAAACTTGGTAGTTGTTGCTCAGTCTAAAGACAGTATTACACTAAAGTATTTAGCTCTTTCCTTCTCCCTTATTAAAACAATTTTATTAAATTATTTAATTATTTAATTTATAATTATTACTGGTATTAATAGTTGGATACAAATTAAAGCACTATAATCTTCAGTTTTGCTTAAAATATTAAATTTGGAAAACTATTTAATTATAACATAAAAACAAATTTTTTAATTTGTTACCATTCCACACAAAGCATTATCAGCCTGTCCTATTTTTAATACTAATTCCTTTTCCAGTCTCAATCGTTGGGCCATATAAATAATAGCCTTCAAGCCTAAAACATGTTGATCACCCCTAGCTTGTGGCAGCAACCATGAAAAATAACAATCAGCACATTCTGGATAATCGGCCAACCATTTCTAGATGGCATCAACTTGTTAAAAACTCAAACTGCAATGCAAATAATAATAAAAGTTATTAACTATTTTAATTTGATTATATAATAGTTTAACTAACCGAAAAGTTTTAGGTGAACCCATTGATGAAAATGTGGACGACAAATTTGTAAACGCAACGATAGTTGTGTCGTATATGAATATAAAGCCGTATTCGTTTGAGATTGTTCATGAGCCTTACCCACCGACAATCCATATGACATTTAGCATACAATTTTATATTATTTTACATTTTTCTAAATTTTTTCACTTTTGGCATCTACTCTTCGCCATATTGTTTTATCTTCTTTATTTTTTTTTTTTAACAATTTTCAACTTTGGCAATTTTAATGCTATTTTTAGGAATTACAAACATCTGGCAACAAATAAATGAATAGTAAAATTTCCTAATACTACATTTATACTTGAGCAAAAACCACCTAGTTTTTGTACAAAACTAGTTTTTGCTTGTTTTTTTGTATGAGTTTTGACAACCCGATCAAAAAACATATATAACATACCCAGTCAGAAAAATACAAACGGGAAAGCGGTGGCAAAGCACTTTAACACTTGTCTGGATGTATGTCGTAGTACAGACAACGAAAATGATAATAAGAAAAAAACAACTCTACACAGTTTCTATATTTAAATTTTCAGCAAATAAATTAACTAAAGTAAAATTTCTTTACAAATTTTTTGAGTTTTTTTCAGTCTTCTAATATTCAGCAAAAAGTTTAGTGATTTTAGCAAGGATTTTTTCATATGCAATCGACTAAGTGCTAGCAAAACTTCTGCTGAGATTACTATTTTTTTGGTAAAAATCAGCTCGCTGATTTTCAGCAAATACCTTTTGCTGAAATTACCAACTTTTTTGCAAGCACGCTCCTGACTAAAAATTTGCTGAAACAGCAACATTTTTTGCTGACTTTACTGACTTTTTTTTTGAGTGTACTATATTGCAAATACTATTAACAATCAATAAGTTTTTGTTTTTTGCCAAAGGTTTATTATGTACATTTAATATTGCTATAAACTTTAGTTGAAATTCATTAATATAAATGAAAACTTATCATTACACTCATAAAAAAAGTTAGTACAAAAGTCTGTTAAACTCGTTCTAATTTAATTGAACTAATTTTTGCTGTTGTTTTCGTTTAAATTTGTTTAGCTAAAGTTGTTAGTTATCAAATTTCACCACAAAAACATATTTCTGCTGTACTTGAACTAATTTTTCCTCCTGATATTTTGGTAGTTTTTTATAATTGATTTTGACAATGTTATCAGCTAATATAGATAAATTTATTGGCAACTTTTTAATATTTGTATTTTCAAAAGAAAACGATAGGGGCGCTAGTGTATAGTGATTGATGGTGCTTGATGGCGCTTGATGGTGAAGTGTGTATTGGTGAGTTTGCCGACCAATACAAATTAGAAAATTTCTAGTAAGTGTATTTTAATGTGTGTGATGAGTCATCACTGATGACGCTTACCAATTCAATCTAATATTATACAATTGCATATACTCTGATGCAATTGCATCCCAAAATTGGGCACATCTAATTGAATCGTATTATAAAGGGTTCTTCAACAGGGACGCTACAAAAGTAGAAAGACAGGGGCAGCAAACGACGCCATATTTCTTGCCGCTCTTTTGACATTTCTCTTCAGTAAGGTTTGCCATTTCATGATGGAAAGATATACGAGCCAACAACGAGTCGAAATTATTAAAATTTACTACCGAAATTCGGAGTCAGTGGCCTCAACGTTAAGAGTGCTACATCCAATTTATGGTCGTCATAATGAATGGCTTCGTCAATAAACAAAATATGCGTTATTGGTCAGACAGCAATCCACACGTACTCCATGAATCATCATTGCATCCCGAAAAAATTACGGTTTGGTGCGGTTTATGGGCCGGCGGCGTCATTGGGCCGTACTTCCGTGATGATCAAGACCGGCAGGTTACTGTGAATGGGAATCGCTACCGTTCAATGATAACCGAATATTTTTGGCCCCAATTGGATGATATGGACTTGGAGGACAAGTGGTTCCAACAGGACGGCGCCACAAGCCACACAGCGAATGTCACAATCAATTTATTGCAAACCAAGTTTGGAGAACGTGTTATCTCACGAAATGGTCCAGTCGATTGGCCGTTTTGGTCGTGCGATTTGACGCCGTTGGACTATTTCCTGTGGGGCTACGTCAAATCTATGGTCTATTCCAACAAGCCAGCGACGATTGATGAACTTCGTACGAATATCGGCCGATTTATGATTGAAAACCGTCGAAAATTGGGTTCAGCGTCTGGACTTCTGCAAGCGTGCCCGTTGTGGCCATGCAAAAGAGATCGATTTCCATATATAATGGCATCGAACGTACTTTCACAGGAATAAAGAATTTCATTGATATCCAAAACCGTTTTTGTTTTATTTAAAAAAAACTTTTGTGGCGCTCTTATTGAAGAACCCTTTATCCGATCTAATATAGTTATATACTATTTAATACAATTAGATTTCAAGATTTATACCCAAAATATGTTGGGTTTTGAAATATGTTTGAATTGTAAAACTGACATAAAAAATATTTTCCTTTCGAAATTTTTTCTGATTTAAAATAATTTTCTGATTTTTATCAAAAATTGACTCAGAAAACATTTTAAATTATTTAAGATTTATCTAAATTTATATATAAAATGACTTAGAAAATGTTTTGAAAATATTTTTGTTTTATCTAAAATGTTTTAGAAAATATTTTTGATAATTTATCATATAAAGTTATGTATAAAACAACTTATAAATTTTTTTGATAAAGGTTTATATTAAATTATATCTAAAATGAATTAGAAAATTTCTTCGATTTGGGTTTATATGTGATTATGTATTGGGTTATATCTTATTGTATATTAAGCCTCAATTTATGGGATCAACCATATCTGATTATATATAGTTATGTGTATCATTAACATTAACACATTTTTAGTATATGATTTTATTTTATTTTTTTTACCATTAAATGGTAATGAAATTTTTTTCATTGTCATTAGTATGACCTAATGGTAATGAAATTTAAATGATAATGAAAAATTCCCATGTATGGTATAGGCTGTGATTGAAAAAACTTCAATTAGCCACACTCATCGCTATGCCGACCTGTAGCCTATGCAGAGGGCTGCCGGTTCAATCCACGGTCATGGCAATACACAAAATGTTTTTCATATAGAGACAATTAACAATTAAAAATTACTTTGATCAGTTGACGAAACTGCGGCAGTCTGGTGATTCCCTTGTGTCTGTTAAATTTTTCAATAAAAATGTTTTCTTCTTCTTCTTCCTATAAAACAACTCTAGAAAAAAATTAACTATTTTGTTTTTTTTTAGAGATAAAAAATGGAATCTCTAATAAATTCGTAATTTACAAAAAATGCAAAAAAACATTATATATACATTTTTGAAAGTTGTTTTAAAGCACATACATTCGAAACAGAAAAAGAGCACTTATTGTAACCAATTTAAAAGTTGTTTGTTTTAAATGACTTACACATATTTTTGCTGGGTAACAACTCAACTTAGACTAACATCAACGAAATCTAACAATGCTATTTTTATCCTTTGTTATTATTGTTTTTGCTTTGAACTTTTATTTGTAAAGTATCTATTCAGCTCTGTGTTTGATAAACTCAAATTTTTATGAATTACAACGAACCGTTAAATTTAAATGTGTGTTATTTTAACCCTTTGACACGGGAATTTTAATGGCTGGGAATTTTCCGACCAAATTTCGTGGAAATGTAGATCTATGCCCAAGAAATATTGTTAATTACTTTTATGAATTTGCAGCACCCCCTAGCGGAGATATTTGAAATTAAAGTTCAAACATTAACATGCTGCCGGCCCCGAGCGGGTTAAAATTTTTTTAAAATTTTAATTTTATATTTTTTCTATTACTAATCTCTACATAAAATACTTAGCATTTGATTCATCACACGATTTTTGAGACTAAAATTTAGCCTTTTTTAAAATCCTAACTTCCAACACATTCTCAGTAGCGTTGATGATTACAAGACAAAGCGCACTCTACTGATCTCATGTTGTTTTGAAATTTCACAGCCTGCATAAAATTTTAATAAGAACAAATAACGAACCGATAACAGTAAATGAATAGCGCTTTAGTTACAATTCAAATCAGTGACGAGTTGATAAAGTCGACCTACATTATAATGTACGCCACTCGCCAAAGGGTCAAAAAGAGTAAATTTACTTAATTTTTTATAAAAATCATACTTTTCTCGAAATCCACAAAAAATAAGAGCTTGTAACCGACAGGTCCATGGAGGAATTTACCTCAAAATTGGCATACTTCATCTCTGAACTGAAAGGTAATAAAACAATATTTCATATCCTGAGTATTTGTAAGTATAGAGAGCAAAAAACAATTATGGCTTTTATCAATTTCTGAAAGTTTAAAAAAGTGCCATCAAATTTCATGACCTAGTGTTTGTTGGCACAAAATTGGTCTGGGGCATTTGCATTTCTTGGCGAGTTCTTAACCGATTTTGAAGTTATGTAGCTTTTTGAAAAGCTAATTTTATACTGAAATCGATTCATAACACAAGTGGTTGGAAAAATTAAACTATAGAACGAAATTTTCCTAAAAACTGAAAAAAGTCATATTTTTCCTATATATGTACAGTAGTGGACTAAAGTGGATACATATTTGAATATTTTTAAATCTGGATTAATAACTTTTGTTCAATTTGTGATATTCAAGTGTAGTTTTTCCAGTTTTTGAAGTGGCCAGGTCAGAGCCCGGATTTGAATCCCATCGAGAATTGGTGGGCAATTGTCAAAAGAAGTCTCTCCCAATGCGAATGAGCACCGACCAACTTAGATGATCTTTGGTCAGGATCTTCAGCGGAATGGGCTAATATTCCACCTCAAACTATTAAAAATCACGTGGAAAGCATTCCTTCTCGCATAAAATCTGTTTTAAAGAACAAAGGACTTTCGACAAAATATTAAAGAAAGAACTTGCCGAAAATTTCAAATATGAACAATACTGGATAAAAGCGGTCACAATTTGCAATTATTTTTTTCATTAACTTCTTAATGATATAGTCTACTGTATTTAGATTTTTATTGAAGAAGAATGTTTCAGTTTTATGCTTTAAAAAAAATCATTTAAGTTTCTATAATAAAATAAAAATTATAAAAAATTTCGAAAAATGTTGAATTAATGTATCCACTTTAGTCCACTACTGTAAATACTCTTGAAATTTTCATTCGATTTCCGCCTCGACTTTTCTTTATTCGATTGCCCCCAAACTTCCTATTCATAAGTTTTATATAGAAAGGAAACAAATTGGACCCCGACACTCTTCAAATTCGCCTTTTAAAAAATTGCCATATAACCTTGGACTCCCCTAATGCCCCATTTTAAGGGATATTCTATAAAAAAAAAGAATTTTTAAATTTTTTTACGGAGAGGTTTGTAATTTAAGTGTCAAATTAACACATCTTAATCTCTAATCGATTTAAGTGAATACGTGTTTCAAATTTTTTTTGGAGTTCATGCTAGTTCGCGTTTTACCAAAAATACGATTGGTGGTAAACTCTATGTTTTAAACAGGGCAATATGGATATCAAAATTTTTCTTTTGACAAGTACATCCCGATGTGTAGAAATAATTTAAAATTTTGCAAATTTAATGCATTTTTCAAGATGCTCTGGACCAAATTTTGCCAAAATTTTTGTGTTACTGTAATCTGTATGTGGATTTTGTTTCTAGTTTATGTAAGTATAAAAATGTGGCTTAACAAAGAAATACACTACGTGTTTTTTCTTGGGGCATAACATTTTTTGCGAATTGAAAAAAATTAATACAGTTTTGTGTTTTACATATACAAGGTGGCGCAAAATTCATCACCCTATCGAAAGATGCTATAATTTTTGCAAATGGCCGTAGATGTCAGTTTTGCTTTGACATTTGTGAAGTAAACAGATACAAAACACACGTCAGTAAGACATGAATCGCTATACTCCTCAAGAACGGGGAATCCAAAAGCAAAACTAAAGTTTTTCATTTATTAAAAAAATTACAGTTAAAGAATGTCGGGTGACAACTTTTGCGCCACCTTGAACATATATTGAAGTAATACGTACATTTTTTTTCTATTTTTTGTGTATTTCGCGAAAAAAAACTGTCACATTTTCTTTCATTCTCATATAAACTAGAACCTGAATCCGCTTGCAGATTGAAGTACCGCAAAAATTTATAAAAATTTGGTCCAGATGACCATTAGGGTTTGGGGTTCGGGAATTCCCGGGAAATCCCGGGAAAAGTTTGCCGGGAATTCCCGGGAAAATAATATATTTTTCCCGGGAAAACGGGAAATTATAAAAATATTAAATTTTTTAAATTGTTTTAGTTTCGAATAGGATTTTTCAATTTTAGTCATAAAAAACATTTTAAATACCAAAACAATTTCATTGTTAAAATCTTTTAAAAGGGAATACATTTATTTGACACACAAATAAAATCCTTGCAAAGTAATTAGGAGCATTTCAACTAATAAAGATTTTTCGCATAACTTATTCAAAATTTAAGTAGTAAAGCCTAAAAACTTGGTAAAATGTTTAAAAGAAATATGAAAAAAAAGGTTTGTTTTTTACAAATAATCGCCCTTACTATCTAAATTTTTCAAATGTATAATTTAGGTAAAGTCGACGTTAGTTAAAATATTGGGTGGGTATACCTTGACTTGGTTTATTTTTGGAGCATTCTGATTGGTTAATTTATTTTCAACCAATCAAAATATTTGAAAATATAAATATTTTTGTAAGGTTTTCATACACAAAATGAACAAAACCGTTTGATTAAAAATAAAGTCGACCTTAAATTTAAAATACACCTTTATATTAAGGGTCAATAATTTTATAAGTAACGTTTTCATTAATAAATGTGAAAAGAAAAGACTAATGGTTAACGGTGGTATCTAAATTTGGTTATCCGACATCTAAATTTGGTTCACAAAAAAAAAAAAAAAAATTGATGGTCATGCAACTTCTCTTGAAGAAAACAACAACAAGCTCAAATTAGCAAAGTACCCGAAGAAAAAAGTGTAAGCTGAATAGGCATTAAAGGTTTTATGGTAGGGCAAACATTTCCTGAAATGGTATCCAAATTAGCCGCAGTCAATCCGCACCATAACTAGATCTTCGTTTATTCGAGAAAGTCTTTATAATAAAAACCTGGCATTGCAAAAAAATAAACCGATGTAAAGAACATTATATTAAATTTCTACAATCATGTAAAAGATATCATGATAAAAGAAATATTGAGCAATATTTCTAACAATAGGAGATTTACTATAATCTTAGATGAATGGACAAGAATATCACAAAAGAGATATTTGAACATAAGTATAAACGTAAATAATTCATTTTATAACCTGGGGTTGGTTTATATATCAGGAAGATGTAATGCTGATGAAATAAGAAGAATTGTAGAAATAAGACTAGAAGAGTTTTAATTGTCTTTGGAAAATAACATTGTGGCCACCATATCTAATGGGCCAAGTGTGATGAAACGGTTTGTTTCCGACAGTCCAGTAGTAGGTGCTTTCTGCTGGAATCATGCAATTCATTTGGCAGTGAAATCAAATGTTCAACATTCTGATATTTTTTACTTTGAATTCTCACTACACAGACTGCATTTGTACTGAAATAGTGTTTTTTTTTTTAACAAAAATTATTTATATAGGCGGTTTTCATTAACAATTCTGTTTAAAAACATTTCCCGGGATTCCCGGGAATCCCGGGAATTAAATTTTTTCATTCCCGTTTCCCGGGAAATAAAAAAGTCCGGGAAATCCCAAACCCTAATGACCATGGACCATGCATTTAATTTCCAAAATTCCAAATTACTTCCACCCAACGATGATAATATCATCGGTAAACAAAGAGTTTACCACCAATCTAATTTCTGATAAAATACGAATTAACACGAATTTCAAAAAAAAAAAAAAAAATCTGAAACACATATTCACTTAAATCGACTAGAGGTTAAGATGTGTTAATTTGACATTTAAATTACAAACCTCTCCGTACAAAAAATTAAAAAATTCTTTTTTTTATAGAATATCCCTTAAAATGGGGCATGTCTGGACATGCTATATATACCGTTGGACGCGCCTTGCAAAACCCTTTCATATGATACCCATATTGTGTATATAATCGTTAGCTAAAAAGCTAAATTCTTCCAAAAACTAAAAAAAGAGCTTTTTTAATAACGGTCCAGCTCGTGAGATCTCACTACTAGACCCGAAATATTTTGAGAATCATTATAAAACAAACCAAGGCATGTTTTGAAGGGTACCCTTTTTTTACTATGTTTCTGTCAATATAAGGCAGTGGTCGGCACCTATAGCCACCAGTGGCCAATCATAATCGGCTTTTAACACGTACACAACACGAATGGCAACAAAACTCTCAACTAAGAGCGTAAAATTTATTCAGTAGTATGTAGGGTTTATGTCCCGGGAATCCCGCCCTTTTTTCAATCCCGCAATCCCGGGAATTTTGTGCGGGATTTCCCGGGATTTTTTTATTCTTTTACAGAAATTTTAGCTAGTATATTGCAAATTTGGAAGCTTTATTTAAATTTAAAGCATTGATTTTTTTTAAATTAATTTAAATAAAATATACATTTAAAATTAAAAAATGCGATTTAAAATTTAACAAACAGAATTAGTATTAAAAAAAAATACTATTTAGGCCGAGTTTTTTTTTGATATCAGTTGAATTTAGTTTAGTTAAATTGAAAACAAATTTTACCAGCCATTATCAAGTTTACCAATAAAATTTCTCGTACCTCGGAAAAACCTTGTTCTTTAAAATTATGATCTTCCTTTAAATAAAGCAATATATACAACATTTCAACATCAGTATTTCAGTTCTAAATAGCTCCAAAAACTCGGCATTAAAATTAAAAAAATAGTAATATTTTCGTATTTTGAATTGATATACATAAGTATTTTTTACTTCAAATAATTTTATTCAAATTGATGTTCCTTTATTTAAAACATATTTTTTAAATTTTATTTATTTTAAAATAATGCATCAAATGCTTTTTTAAAATTTTTGGTGGTTTTTTTGTATGTTAATTTAAAATGCAACTATGAAAATTAAATAATTTATTTTTAAGTAGTTGCGGCATAAAAAATTGCTATTCAAAAAATAGCAATTGAAGTTAAAAAGCTATTCAGGCCCTGTAGAAAGCGGATAATTAAATTCTAAACTACATACAAATTGAAAAAAGGGATTTAAATTTCTTTGAACATCTCTTGAAAACTTTTTAAAATTTCATATTTTATATTAGCCAACAGTTAAATTCAAATTTTATATGGGAAACAACAACAAATCTGTCAGTTAAAGTCCCAGTTAGTAGCTAACTGAACATTCAGTAATCGTGCCTTAGAAATCTGAATTTAGTTTTGATTTTATTTAATTAATTTTTATTTTTTATAATATTTTAGTGTATATTTTTATTAAGATTCAGGGGAATTTGCCTAAAAATTTTTGTGAAAAATACTAACTTTTAAATTTTTTTATAAAAATAATTCTGGGCGAATAGTTCTGAAAATCTACATAGAAGCAAAAAATCTAGAAAAATAAATTTTTTGGTTCCATTAGTTCTAACTATAAAACTGGACCTAAGTATCGGTTTTTATCGTAATACATAAACCAGGGCTGAAATTTTAAATTTGTGTAAGACACAAAACGAAAAAATAAAGGACATGGTCCAGAATTACATAGAAGAAACGACTAAATATATTTTAAATCTCTCTAAAACTTCGTTATAATAAATTTCTTATTTCACCGACCGACACAAAGTTGCACCCACTAACAATTCCAATATATCCTGAACGAAGGGATGAAAAAATACCCATGTCTTTTACTTTTTCTAAATCAATTCGCTTCTCGTTTGAAAAGAGACTTAATACATAGTTAATATATTTTAAAGAGTTTTTTTTAAATTAGGACGGCCTTCAATAAAAATACATTACCTAATATTAATTCGCGACTTAAACTGTTAAACGAATTGATCTAGAAAAAGTGGCTATTTTATATTTAGCCCTTCTTTCAGTAGATTTTCTCATGGGTACAACCAAAAACTGGACTTTGTCCGACGATGTTTTGATAGAAATTGAGTTTTTCAAGTACAATATAGGTCGGATTTATTTTTTTTTTCTAACGAGCGGGAATTCCCGGGATCCCGGGAAATTGTAGAAAAAATCCCGCTGTCCCGGGAAATGAAAAACTCCGGGAAAAGAAAAACCCTAGTAGTATGGTAGCTTTCAACAAAGCAGGTTGACGTCGCTTTGTTTAAAAAATTTTAGAAAAATATTACACTCTTAAAATTTTACAAGAACAGGAAATTTATTATGAATTATTTTTATTTCTTTAGTTCATTAAAATTTACTAACTAATGGAATTCTTTTTTAAGAATAAATAATTTATATACAAAAAAATAAATATTTTTTAAATAATGTGTATAATAAAATTTATTATGAATTATTTTAAAAAATCAAAATACTATAAATTATTTTTTTTTATTTCTTTAAATACATTCACATTCTCTGTTTGTGCCGACCACTGATATAAGGTTAGTCGCTATAATGTTTGTGTGTTCGTTGTCAATAACATTTGTAAAAACAACGAAATTTATCCCAAAACAAAATAAATTTTTTGAATGAGACTTACCCGTGGTATGCTTTTATTCAACAATTATTTTAATTTTTGTATTAAAATATACAAAAATTGTTTTTTCGGACTTTCTATATTTTTGTATATTTAGTTAAAATATTGTTCATATTATATTTTATTTTATTTGTTGTTTCAAAAAGGTTGATAATTTTCATGATAGACAATACAATACAATAAAATCTAATATGACAATATTATATTAGAATTTGGACTTGAGGTGGAACAATATTTTAACTAAATACAGTAAAACTCCTATAATATGAACTCGGTTAAGACGAATTCTCGGTTAATACGAACCAGTTTGAAAGTCCCGACCAGAGATACAAGCCAGCCGACTTCAGCCGGTTAGCCGCCTCCAGCCGACACCTTTGCCAAGCCGATTCAGCCGCCGACAATAATCGGCTAAGCCAATTTTCGGCTAAAGCCGGTAGAAAAATGTAAAAATATTTTTTTTTTTTTAATTTATAAAATTTGTTTAAATATACACAATTATTTGAAAAGTTGAATTTTCTTGTTTTTAGATATCGTTGATTTTTAAAATGTTTTGCATCAAACTGGCGGTAGCACAATCAGGCGGTTTTGTTGATACTACAATTCTACAGGTTTCCGCATTATAAGCACTGCGTTTGAAAAAAATTTCCATCACATAGTCCAAAAAAACTGATGAAACAGTCATGCAATTTTAAAAATAAAAGCTATTTTATAACCGTAATTTTTAAGATTATTATAAAACTACTACCTCCGTTCCGAAATGAGGTTAACATTTCTATATTTTTGCTGGGATTATGGAGGTTTTTTAAAAAAACTTTTTTTTTTTTGGATAGTTGTTAAAACATATCAGTGATTCTGAATTTATAGATAGCTTTCCAATTTTTTTTTTAAATTTATTTTTAATTCGATGTCAAAGTTGAAAATTAGAATTAAAATAATTCATTGATTTTGTGTGAAAAAAGTAACAGAATTTAGATAAATTATAAAACATATTTTTGACATTACAAACATGTTTAGAATCTATAATGATTAACTAAGATGGTAATAATTACAAAATTCGCCGAGATGGCCTTTTACTGGTTTCTATTAAATGCAGCGAAGAGACATTAGCAACAGCTCGTCAAAATATTGTTCAATAATTTTATTACAACACAATATTATTTTTTCTATCACAATAGTGGCACATGAACTGTTATTTTAATTTATTTTCTTTTATTTGAATAAAAACACTTTGCTTAGTAAAATGTTAACAAAAAAAAAATCAATAGAAATGTTAACTTTTTTTTCGGAACAGAGGTAGTATATACAAATTATTATTATTTTTATTTTACAAAATTTTTTTAATTTTTCTGATGCCTTTCCATCAACGTTTTTATGGTATTATTAAATACCTTTCGAGCTGCTAAATACCACTTTCCTCGGAAATCTTTGACATCGTTGACGACTTTGTTTGTTACCTTAGTTTCTTTTTTAACGAAGCCCAGAATTAACGAATTAACTCTTCAAAGCTCTGTTAATTAATTCGTAACAAAATAAATCGAACGAAATCAAATATGAATTAATTCCATTCAATATATAGCCTTTTGTGAATTAATTCATTGAATTTTAAATTCAGAATTCAAAAACTGAATTAAAGAATTAATTTTTCAAAGCTCTGGGTGAGGTAAAGCTAGGAATAGTCGTATTTCATTTTCATTTTGGTCTACTTCTCTTAGTTTAGTAGATATGTACTATCTACTAAACCGGGAGGGAAAGAAATAGGGATATCTTTAAAACATCGGATATACTGATGGGGCCATCAATAGGTGATGGCAGAGAGTTGAAAATCTTATATTTTAACAACAAATTGTGTAAAATTTAACAAATGTATGTATAATTTTATAGACATGTTGGCTGAACCGAAAAATTTGTTACTTTAACAAAATTTATTCCTGTTTTTGGCTTAAAATAAAATTTGTTGATTTTAACACTTTTTTTTGTTAAATTTAACAAATCAAATTAAGTAAAAAAATTGTAAAACTTTAGTTTTATCTGCAATTATACTGAGTCGTAGAATTTATTCAAATTTAGGGTCTCGGGACTCTCCCCGGGGCTAATCCATATCATGTGAGGGCATATAAGGGCACTCCATTGTAGCAAACATTTTGTCCGCTTTGCTTCATCTCGCTTAGTTTTCGAGATAGGGCCATTTTAGAAGTGGAAAATTTTTATTTAAAATTTCCGATGGCCAAGACCCCACCAAAGTCCATTTTTTGATAGAAGTAGCCCCTTTCTCTGGGGTATTACATGTTTAGAGGTAGTCGAAATTTTCATAAATTTTGCTCTATCTCTCTTAGTTTTCGAGATATGGGCAATTTTAAAAAAATCGGGACGGAAAGAAATGGCGCCATCTTTAAAACTTCGGATACATTGGTGGCGTCATCTAACGGGTAATAATAGTAACATGAAAATATTATATTTTAACAATAAATTTTATAAAATTTAACGAATTAGTTTTAAATAATTTTGAAAATTAACACTCAAAATTAGTAAAAGTACTGCGGATTTTGCTTAAATCAGTGTTTCAGCTAAAAATTTTATTTTTGGAGCATTCTGATTGGTTAATTTATTTTCAACCAATCAAAATATTTGAAAATATAAATATTTTTGTAAGGTTTTCATACACAAAATGAACAAAACCGTTTGATTAAAAATAAAGTCGACTTTAAATTTAAAATACTCCTTTATATTAAGGGTCAATAATTTTATAAGTAATGTTTTTCATTAATAAATATGAAAAGAAAAGACTAATGGTTAACGGTGGTATCTAAATTTGGTTATCCGACATATAAATTTGGTTCACAAAAAAAAAATTTATGGTCATGCAACTTCTCTTGAAGAAAACAACAACAAGAATAACGTTTCAGCTAAAATTAGCAAAGTACCCGAAGAAAAAAGTGTAAACAGAATAGGCATTAAAGGTTTCATGGTAGGGCAAACATTTCCTGATATGGTATCCATATTAGCCGCAGTCAATCCGCACCATAACTAGATCTTCGTTTATTCGAGAAAGTTTTTATAATAAAAACCTGGCATTGCAAAAAAAATGAAACCGATGTAAAGAACATATTAAATTACAACAATCATGTAAAAGATATCATGATAAAAGAAATATCGAGCAATATTTCTAACAATAGGAGATTTACTATATTCTTAAATGAATGGACAAGAATATCACAAAAGAGATATTTGAACATATGTATGTATAAACGGAAACAATTCATTTTATAACCTGGGGTTGGTTTATATATATATCAGGAAGATGTAATGCTGATGAAATAAGAAGAATTGTAGAAATAAGACTAGAAGAGTTTTATTTTTCTTTGGAAAATAACATTGTGTCCACCATATCTAATGGGCCAAGTGTGATGAAACGGTTTGTTTCCGACAGTCCAGTAGTAGGTGCTTTCTGCTGGAATCATGCAATTCATTTGGCAGTGCTGCGAGTAATTTATGTGAAATCAAATGTTCAACATTCTGATATTTTTTACTTTGAATTCTCACTACACAGACTGCATTTGTACTGAAATAGTGTTTTTTTTAACAAAAATTACTTATATAGGTGGTTTTCATTAACAATTTTGTTCAAAAATATTTTTTCATTCCCGTTTCCCGGGAAATAAAAAAGTTCGGGAAATCCCAAACCCTAATCAGAATAGAACAACTAAATCCCTTATTTGCATTTTTCAAAACACTCTGTATGTGGATGTAATATTGTTAGAAGTTTTCCTCCATATAAAAAAAAATTATATAATTTTTTTTATATATTGGTAGCGTAAAAACTAGTAAATACTAAATAACAGAGCAAATTATTAAAAAACTAAATAAAATTTTATAAAAAAAAAAAATTTTATAAAAAAAAATAAAATTTTATAAAAAAAAATAAAATTTTATAAAAAAAAATAAAATTTTATAAAAAAATAAAATTTAATAAAAAAAATAAAATTTTATAAGAAAACGAGTAAAAAGGTTAAAGTCGGGCATGCCGACTATAGAATACCCTACACCAGTCTGGGTAAAAGCCAACTAATGTCACCAAAATCAATAGGCTGCGTTATTGGGCCAATATAGGTCTGTGTACCAAATTTCATCAAAATATCTTAATATTTGCGACCTGCAGCGTATAAACAGTATAATTTTGGTAGGACCCTTATATGGGCACTAGGTCTAAACATGGACCGATGTTCATCAAAATCAATAGGCTTCGTCCGTGGCCCAAAATAGGTCTGTGTACCAAATTTCGTCAAAATATCTTAATATTTACGACGTGCATCGTATAAACAATATAATTTTGGGGGGACCCTTATATGGGCACTAGGTCTAAACATAGACCGATGTTCACCAAAATCAATATGCTTCGTCCTTCGGCTGCCATAAGTCGGTGTACCAAATTTCATCAAAATATCTTAATATTTGCGACCTGCAGCGTATAAACAATATAATTTTGGTAGGACCCTTATATGGGCACTAGGTCTAAACATAGACCGATGTTCACCAAAATCAATAGGCTTTGTCCTTGGGCCAACGTAGGTCTGTGTACCAAATTTTATCAAAATATCTTAATATTTGCGACCTGCAGCGTATAAACCATATAATTTTAGTAGGACCCTTATATGGGCACTAGGTATAAACATGGACCGATGTTCACCAAAATCAATAGGCTGCGTTACTGGGCCAATGTAGGTCTGTATACCAAATTTTATCAAAATGTCTTAATATTTACGACCTGCAGCGTATAAACAGTATAATTTTGGTAGGACCCTTATATGGGCACTAGGTCTAAACATGGACCGATGTTCACCAAAATCAATAGGCTGCGTTATTGGGCCAATATAGGTCTGTGTACCAAATTTCATCAAAATATCTTAATATTTACGACCTGCAGCGTATAAACAATATAATTTTGGTAGGACCCTTATATGGGCACTAGGTCTAAACATGGACCGATGTTCAAAAAAATCAAACTTGTTCGTCCTTGGGCCAACATAGGTCTATGTACCAAATTTCATCGAAATATCTTAATAGGTGCGACCTGTAGAGTGCGTACAAGATTGCATGGACAGACAGACAGACGGACGGACGGACGGACGGACGGACGGACGGACGGACGGACGGACGGACGGACAGACGGACATCGTTAAATCGAAATAAAAAAAAATTCTGAACCGATCGGTATACTATAAGGTGGGTCTACGACCAATATTTTTTGGTGTTACAAACATCAGCACAAACTTATAATACCCTGACCACATAGTGGTGTAGGGTATAAAAAATGTGGTCCAACCGACCGAAGTGAAGTTAGCCCACATTTTCTGGCCCACTTTTTTATTCACTCCAAACATACTCTTTAATCATTTTAATTGCGGAAAAATGTTCAAAGCTTCAAAAAACTAAGTTATTTGATCACAAAACGGGATGCGGGCATGAGAACCGCCAAAAATCCCCCAAAGTCCTCCCCCTTTATATATACATATATAAAATATTACAAAACTATTTGAAATTAAAAACAGATTTCCACACTTATATATTAATATATAGTGTATATTGATACAAAATAAATGTTTCCTAAAAATTTCAGTGACATTAAAAGGGGACCAGCGGTTCAAAACCACTGAGTTGCCACCACTCCCCAACCATATATATGAAAACTTAAAAACAATATTTAAAATTTGTAAGAAATTTTCACACTCCAATTTTTTGATATGTTGTGTAGAAAATCAAGGCGAACACGTGCAAAAAATTTCAGGGACATTGAAAGGGGACCAGGGCCTCAAAACCACAGAGGTGTTCCTCCATCCATATATATGAAAATTTAAAAACAATATTTAAAATTTTTAACAAACTTTCACACTCCAATTTTTTGATATTTTGTGTAGAAAATCAAGGCGTACACGTGCAAAAAATTTCAGGTACATCAGGGCCTCAAAACCACAGAGGTGTCCCTCCATCCATATATATGAAAATTTAAAAACAATATTTAAAATTTCTAAGAAATTTTCACACTCCAATATTTTGATATGTTGTGTAAAAAATCAAGGCGAACACTTAAAAAAATTTCAGGGACATTGAAAGGGTACCAGGGCCTTTAAACCACAGAGGTGTCCCTACCTCCACATATATGAAAATTTAAAAACAATTTTTAAAATTTCTAAGAAATTTTCACACTCCAATTTTTTGATATGTTATGTATTTAAGCAAGGCGAACACGTGCAAAAAATTTCAGGGACATTGAAAGGGGACCAGGGCCTCAAAACCACAGAGGTGTCCCTCCCTCCATATATATGAAAATTTAAAAACAATATTTAAAATTTCTAAGAAACTTTCACACTCCAATTTTTTGATATGTTGTGTACAAAATCAAGGCGAATACGTGCAAAAAATTTCAGGGACATTGAAAGGGGACCAGGGCCTTAAAACCACAGAGGTGTCCCTCCCTCCATATATATGAAAATTTAAAAACAATTTTTAAAATTTCTAAGAAATTTTCACACTCCAATTTTTTGATATGCTAAGTATTTAAGCAAGGCGAACACGTGCAAAAAATTTCAGGAATATTGAAATGGGACCAGGGCCTCAAAACCACAGAGGTGTCCCTCCCTCCATATATATGAAAATTTAAAAACAATATTTAAAATTTCTAAGAAACTTTCGCACTCCAATTTTTTGATATGTTGTGTAGAAAATCAGGGCGAATACGTGCAAAAAATTGCAGGGACATTGAAAGGGGACCAGGGCCTCAAAACCACAGAGGTGTCCCTCCCTCCATATATATGAAAATTTAAAAACAATTTTTAAAATTTCTAAGAAATTTTCACACTCCAATTTTTTGATATGTTATGTATTTTAGCAAGGCGAACACGTGCAAAAAATTTCAGGGACATTGAAAGGGGACCAGGGCCTTAAAACCACAGAGGTGTCCCTATGAAAATTTAAAAACAATATCTAAAATTTCTAAGAAACTTTCATACTCCAATTTTTTGATATATTGTGTAGAAAATCAAGGCGAACACGTGCAAAAAATTTCAGGGACATTGAAAGGGGATCAGGGCCTCAAAACCACAGAGGTGTCCCTCCCTCCATATATATGAAAATTTAAAAACAATATTTAAAATTTCTAAGAAACTTTCACACTCCAATTTTTTGATATGTTGTGTAGAAAATCAAGACGAACACGTGCAAAAAATTTCAGGGACATTGAAAGGGGACCAGGGCCTCAAAACCACAGAGGTGTCCCTCCCTCCATATATATGAAAATTTAAAAACAATTTTTAAAATTTCTAAGAAATTTTCACACTCCAATTTTTTGATATGTTATGTATTTAAGCAAGGCGAACACGTGCAAAAAATTTCAGGGACATTGAAAGGGGACCAGGGCCTTAAAACCTCAGAGGTGTCCCTATGAAAATTTAAAAACAATATCTAAAATTTCTAAGAAACCTTCACACTCCAATTTTTTGATATGTTGTGTAGAAAATCAAGGCGAACACGTGCAAACAATTTCAGGGACATTGAAAGGGGACCAGGGCCTCAAAACCACAGAGGTGTCCCACCCTTCATATATATGAAAATTTAAAAACAACATTTAAAATTTCTAAGAAATTTTCACACTCCAATTTGTTCATATGTTATGTATTTAAGCAAGGCGAACATGTGCAAAAAATTTCAGCGACATTGAAAGGGGACCAGGGTCTCAAAACCACAGAGGTGTTCCTCCATCCATATATATGAAAATTTAAAAACAATATTTAAAATTTTTAACAAACTTTCACACTTCAATTTTTTGATATTTTGTGTAGAAAATCAAGGCGTACACGTGCAAAAAATTTCAGGGACATTGAAAGGGGACCAGGGCCTCAAAACCACAGAGGTGTCCCTCCATCCATATATATGAAAATTTAAAAACAATATTTAAAATTTCTAAGAAATTTTCACACTCCAATTTTTTCATATGTGCAAAAAATTTCAGGAATATTGAAATGGGACCAGGGCCTCAAAACCACAGAGGTGTCCCTCCCTCCATATATATGAATATTTAAAAACAATATTTAAAATTTCTAAGAAATTTTCACACTCCAATTTTTTGATATGTTGTGTAACTAACAGCTGATGCAATGATAACCAAAAACAATTGTGAAAATAAATTGAAATTTTAAATTAAACAAACCAATACGCAAAGGAAATTTATTATTTATAATAACACTGTGAGACAAATGGTAGGGGTCAGTGATCGGGAAGGGTTCAAACTACCGGGGAAAGTTATACCGGTAAAAAAGAAGTTATACGTGTCCCGGCGTTTCGCTGGGTCACCCCTAGGAATCGAGATATATCGATTTGACCTTTGGTGGTCTTTTTTTTTACATAACTCGAGAACCACTAGTCCGATTTTGCTCAAACAATTTTAAAAAAATTAAAAATTAATTTTAAAAAAATTAAAAATTCCTTTAACTCGTCAATTCCCATACCCTCGCCAAAAGTAGAAACAATTTTTTTTTATTCTAAATAGTAAAAGTACGGCTAGTTTACACTATAAAAACGTTTAAAATAAAAAAAATATTGCTAGCTATGTTTTTATAGCGGTGTCACCTATAGGTGACACTGGGCATAATTTATTTAATGCTGTGAATTTTACATTTGAGTTAGCAATAAGTATAAAGTTTTTTATTTGTTGTGGATTTTATACCAACATTTAATATGAAGGCCTATGTTGCATTTGGCACACATTTTTCTAGTGCGTTCATGACAAAAACCGCAGCGACGTTGTGAGCAATCCTGCTCAATATGGTCCTCTGAACACCCTCCTAATCTAGTTTCGTTTGAAACTCTCAACACAATTGGAACGCCACAACTGTTGTTCTTAGTTGGCTGCGTTCCATATTTTTGCAAATATGACAACACGATTGCCCTACGGAATTCACAATAAGTCCAGCTGTTATCGCATTTTCTTTTGATGATCCAAGCGTTCTGGCAAGCAGCATCTAGGCCAAACGCAAAGAGTGGAAACCACCATTTTTTTCCACGTAAAGCTACTCTCATAGAATCAACATTTTCATCAAAGCGGTCTACACCACCCATATACTTATTATACATTTTGACAAGTGCTGGGCATTCAACTTGGATTTTCGTTCTCTTTTTATTGATAACACCAATCCTATCTACTTTTGTGATTGGTGTCAGTCCGTGACAGTTGGAAGCAATGCTTACGATGCTATTGTCATGCCATTTTGCTACAATTATTTTTTCAGAAGTCTTGTAATCTATCTCTCCTCTTGGCTTCTTTCGCATTTCTTTAGCATTTGGAAGATTGCAATTTTCAAGGCGATTTTCTCTAATTGTTCCTGTTCCACCAATGTTATGCTCATGTAAATAATTTAACAAAGGTAGACCAGTAAATAAATTATCAAAGTAAAGATTAAAAGGACCTAGTTCCTGAGGTAGTCTTGAATGAAGCTCTAAAATAACTGCGGCACCTAGGCCATATTCTGGCTGCAACTTCAAGCTAGGACCACTTGCTCCTTGATATAATTCGCAGTTTTCTAAATATCCTTGTGCCGTAGCTGCAGACCAAATTTTATACCCAAATCGTAATGGTTTCCCATGAATATGTTGCTTTGTGCTATGTCTCCCATAATATGGAACAATAGTTTCATCAATCGAAATGTGCTATGAACCGGCCTTATCAAAATTGTTGGTAAAATTAGCAATAAGCAACTCAAAATATTTACGAACCTTGGCAAATTTATCATTCTGAGGCAATGCGTTGCTATCACACAAATGTAAATATTGCTGTATTTCAAAAAAGCGATTTCGTCTTATACTGCTGGATACCAAATCATTGTACGTGTCCGCTTTTTTTTCCCAAAACATTCTCATGTATTTTGGTGTCATGTATCCAGTCAATAGTAATACAGCAATATAAACTCTAATTTCATTTTCGTTTACATTCAATGTATGGTTCCTCTGTAGAGCATACAAGTTGCTCATATCTGCTATGAGGCTTATTAAATCTTTGTTGTACAATAATTCAAAGCAATCAGTGACACTGATATCTTCTTGAAATGTGCCTAGAATATCTTGATCGCTGTCCCCTTTACCGCATGAAGAAAAAACAGAAGTATTTTTTGACCACTTCTTTACAGTTAGTTCTTTTTTTTTCTTCTTCGGAGCAGGTTCCTCGTCTTCCATGTGTTCTGATACTTGTACCGCGTCTTGATCCACTTCTTTATCTTTTCTGTTGGGTCTGGTTTGCACTTCAACCTCTGAGCGCAATATTCGGCTAGGAAGGTGAATGAAATTGGCATCATTTTCATCTCCACTGTCTTCATCAGTAATCTCACCATCCTCAGGAGGAAACAATATGATGTCACCAGGGTCATCTCCAGCCTCTAGTATTTGTACAATTTCGTCCAAGTTTAATCTTCCATAAAACAGAAAAGCAATAGTCAAAATTTTGCAAGATATAAAATTTGTGATATGCATATATAGGAACATACACATGTATGTATAACACCCAGTGTCACCTGAAGGTGACACTTGAGAAACAGCCCATAATTTTGGCTAGAATATAATTAATTTTTTAAAAATACTTTCTCACATTGTTAGCCTGAATATCTAGGAGTATTTATAAAAAAAATTATTGTGATACTTACCCTTTTGGCATTTTTATAACAATTTATTTATCATAAGACTCACCAGTATGTAAAAATCAAAAACTTTTCTTAAAGATTTTTAAAAATCCCCTAATTATTAAAATGCTAGCGTTGCCAAAACAAAACCAGATATTCAACAGGGTGTTGTCTGTGTATAAATAATATTTATATTTATCAGTGATGTCTGTTTTCATGTTTAAAAATACCGTTAATCTTTGTCACCTGTAGGTGACACTGGGAATTGCCGGGTTAATCTGTTCATATAACGTTTTTCTATATACTCAACAGTTTTGCCGGTAAAAATAAATGTATGAAGAAAAAAATATTTTTTGCCTAAAATATTAAAAAAAAGTAATAAACAAAAGGTTATTGATTTTTATGGTAGCGGTAACAAACATTTATTTTTACCGGCAAAACTGTTGAGTATATAGAAAAACGTTATATGAACAGATTAAAGGAATTGTAATTTTTATTTTTTTTAAAAATTGTTTGAGCAAAATCGGACTAGTGGTTCTCGAGTTATGTCAAAAAAAAAGATATATCTCGATTCCTAGGGGTGACCCAGCGAAACGCCGGGACACGTATAACTTGTTTTTGACCGATATAACATTTCCCGTAGGTTTCATCCCATCCCGATTTTGACTGTCGCATAGTGTTATTATTAATGAATTATTTACAAGATATTTTGATATATCGCAATGTGCTGTGCGTAAGAAATGTGTGTAAGAAAAATTTTGTTTTTTCAGCCATGAGAAAATCACAATCATAACAAAACCAAATTTCTTTTGCTTAATTTCAAATAGTCTTGCCACCCAAGACAAAAATATTTATTTTGCATGCAGTTTGACAAATATTTTCTCCAAAAATTAACAAAGTACGGTGTTTATATATAAATAATAGAGTTCGTCACAAAAATTTGATTTTCGGATATCATCACTTTTTTAAAGTTTTTGCATAGAAAAAAAGAATGGCGTTTTTTTTTCTTTTTTATTTCAACTTCTTCCACTGGAGCGAGTCGGGCAAAAACGCTAATTGTAAGGCACTTTTCCTCCAGAGCAAAAACAGCTGCATTTATAGGAAATCTGATTTTACCAACAAAATTTAATACACAAAACTTTTTTTTTGCATTTTCAAAATATACCAGATAGCCATTAGAGTGGTTCGAAAATCCGCTTTTTTTCAAAAACTTATAAAAAGTAATTTTTTTTATTACACACAATGAAAATGTATTTCCGGCGGAGTACATGGGTACAACAATTTTGGATATACCGCGAACCGTTAAAAAGTTATTAGCTAATCAAAGTTGACTTTAGTTAAAATATTGGGTGTCAGTATACCTTGACTTGGTTTATTTTTGGAGCATTTTGATTGGTTAATTTATTTTCAACCAATCAAAATGTTTGAAAATATAAATATTTTTGTAAAGTTTTCATACACAAAATGAACAAACCCGCATGATTAAAAATAAAGTGGACTTTAAATGTACAATACTCCTTTATATTAAGGGCCAATAATTTTATAAGTAACGTTTTCATTAATAAATGTGATATTTTCAAGTAAGTTTACTTTATTTTAATACACCTGCTTTCAAACTAATATATTCTTTTATATTAAAGAATAAAATGTCAGGAGTATGGTAATACTTCACAGAAAAGGACAATGCAGCGCAGTGCAATATTTGCCCTAAAAGACTATGGTTAACGGAGGTATCTTAATTTCGTTATTCGACATCTAAAATGGTGGTCATGCAACTTCTCTTGAAGAAAACAACAACGTTCCAGCTAAAATTAGCAAAGTAAAAAGAAATATCGAGCAATATTTCTAACAATATATATCAAGAATATCATAAAAGAGATATTTAAATCAGTTTTGCCACCAGTAAAACAAAAAAATACACAGCCGTAGGTCAAAAATTATCCAAAACCATATGAAATTACACAAAAAATTTATATTTTTATTACTTTAAAATAATTATATGTGGCCCTGTGCACAATGTGCCAGGATCGAAATAAATTGGAAATAATGCAGCCGCTTCTTCTGGCTGGATTGTTATGAAATTGCATACTGTCATAAAGCTTTAGTTTTGAGGTCTGAATCCATGGACCGAACGGAAACTATGCTATTTGGCTCCTCTACAATGTAAACATTTTGAAAGCTTGCCATTTTTCGATTTATCAACAAAATTAAAAAACGTAACAATAAATTAATACATTTGGTAGAAAGTTGGCAAATGGTTTGATTATATTCTACTAATATGTGCTAAATTTGGAATTATTACACTGTGAGACAAATGGTAGGGGTCAGTGATCGGGAAGGGTTCAAACTACCGGGGAAAGTTATATCGGTAAAAAAGAAGTTATACGTATCCCGGCGTTTCGCTGGGTCACCCCTAGGAATCGAGATATCGATTTGACCTTTGGTGGTCTTTTTTTTGACATAACTCGAGAACCACTAGACCGATTTTGCTCAAACAATTTTAAAAAAATTAATTACAATTCCTTTAATCTGTTCATATAACGTTTTTCTATATACTCAACAGTTTTGCCGGTAAAAATAAATGTATGAAGAAAAAAATATTTTTTGCCTAAAATATTAAAAAAAAAGTAATAAACAAAAGGTTATTGATTTTTATGGTAGCGGTAACAAACATTTATTTTTACCGGCAAAACTGTTGAGTATATAGAAAAACGTGATATGAACAGATTAAAGGAAATGTAATTTTTAATTTTTTTAAAATTGTTTGAACAAAATCGGACTAGTGGTTCTCGAGTTATGTCAAAAAAAGATATATCTCGATTCCTAGGGGTGACCCAGCGAAACACCGGGACACGTATAACTTGTTTTTGACCGATATAACATTTCCCGTTGGTTTCATCCCATCCCGATTTTGACTGTCGCTTAGTGTAATTAGTTGAAGAAAATCAATAAGAACTTTTAAATGCAAATAAATATGTGTGTTTATTCAATTTTTCAAACTAAAATTATACTCACTTTCACATTTTTCTTTGAAATGCATTTTTGGGCTCGAAGAGTGGTTTTGTGCGTTCCTTTACTTTTGGGTAATTTTGTCATTTTGTGAGAGGATTTTTTGCTTACTCTCATTTTACCTAACTTTACCCAAAAAGTAAAGGAACGCACTTAATATGAAAAGGAAAATCGAAAAAATTTGAAAAAAGAGAACATTTCAAAGAGTTATCTTGAGCAGTACTGAGTTTACTAAACAAAAACAACAAAATTTGAAAAAAAAAAATTAAAGTTAATTTCTATTCCGTTTTATAGCATACATTAAAAGCCGGGAAAAGACTGGAAACATTGGAATATACAACCCGGAAATTCGTGAGCTTGATGCTACGTCATTTTAAATCATATCACAAAAAATAGTTAAATATATCCGAGTGAAATTAATTAACAAAATTAATATTTGAATGTGTATTGAACATATCTATGATGTAAACGATAAAGACATAGTGAAACAATTTCCTCTTATTGGAATCGACTACTTGTTCATAACACGCACACGCAAGCGAGCATCATACATCATACACTGAAAATGACAATCGTATCAGTAGTGTAAGCAATATTAAGTTGCTGTTGCAATATGCCGAGGAGAACTGCCAAATCAAGAAAAAACAAAAATGTTAACGGGAATACTTGTAACATACCAACAGCTACAAATCCAGCAACTACAAAACCGACGACTAAAAAAAATGCAGAGTATACACCGCCGACAGCACGAAGAGGAGGCAGAGCGATTAAGAAGGAAAAGACGGAGATGGACATTGAGACAGAAATGGTTACTGAACAAGTTTATCATAGAAAGTCCGAACGACGAAGAGTGGCTCGCGATATATTTCTAGTGTTTGAAGAACAGCCGAGTTCTCGACGATCCGGACGAACCAATAGAAAACAACCAACAAAACCAAAGTTTGGTCATCTAAAAGTAGAGGACCCTGTAAAGTCGAAAGGTCTATTGCGCGATATAAAAAATGAACCAAAGTGCTACTTAACTAACAGTAGCAAGATTAGTACTAATGTCAGAACTGATTTTTCAGCAGCGAAGAACACTGTTAACTATAATACAAAAACCCCCACTGTTCACATTGAAAATAAATTAAATTTGGATAAATTAAAAACTCCCCAATGTATTATTAACCCGCCAGCAACGGCTACAACGTTACTAAAAGGGAAAATAGTGGATAATGCTGTGAAGGACAGGACTGCGGGGGCTAAATTAAAGTCCAAGGATGACTTCAATGCGACGCTTCCACTAGTTGCAAGAGTTAATCCCATATTTTTATGGGTGAAACAAGATAACACCCGTATCGTTGAGGTCCGTTGTGAGGATTACGACAAACGAAATCGTATTCGAATAACAAAGACTTCAAATGGATGGCGGGCCATTCCAAGATCTGACCCATCTTCATCAAAAGTGCTTAAATTTTATCCAACTCCACTGATGAAGGTGAAACGCGAGAATCATATGCAACAACAGCAGCAGCAACAACAGCGGCACCAAGAACTTGAAACAAACAACAACAGCAATACCAGCATTTGTCTAATCGAAAAGAAGCAGTCACTAGAGACTGCCAACAAAATCACAGACTACTTGTCTGAAAACAAATTAAAAGAGGTAGACTTGTTAATTAACAATGTGGGCTTTAAATTGAAAGGAATTGATAATGTAGTTTGCAATCCCCTTGCAACTGTAAGAAAAGCAAAAAAGAAAAAAAAATCCAGCAATCGAAAAAAATCTTCCGCAAGTCGAAAAAACTCTAAAAACTCAAATGTCACTGCCACCACAGAAGCTCTCATTGAAAATCTATTAAATGCTAACGATCCCTCGCCATCAATAGCGGATCGTTGTGCTAATGAAAATACCAATGAAGATTTTCATCAAAGACAGGGAGAAGCATATCAACAGGACTGTGCGAAAGTTATTGTTGAATGTGATATAAACAAAGATGCAACTAAAAATCCTGAAAATAGTTCGATGCTACCAACAGCCTCTGATGAGGATGTCAATAATGAAAATGCCTTGGAAAAAAATATTAAGCCTTTAATAAATTCACCCATATCTCCTCCGTCTATGAGTTTATCACCAACACACATTGACCCGTCAGCAATAGCCATAGAATTGGAATATACATATCACAAGGTATCACAGGAGGAAGAATTATTATTTCATCTGTGCCCAAAAACTGGTTTGTTTTTACCAAGTAATCGTATGTTTGTTGATGAATTTGCAGTCGATGCTGATAATGATAAAAATGAATTAATAGAAACTGGACACACAGTAAATGTATCATGTGCTGCTGCTTGTGGGAACCACAGCAAGGAGCAATTGGTGGTTATTGATTTAGATAAAATTACTGTAGAAAATAAAAGTCAACCACACGATGATAACACTGCAGAAAGTTTGGAAGCGAAAACTAAAAATCTTAAAGATCTTCTAGATGACGCAGACCTTCTCCAACATTGCGACGATAATGCAAATAGCGATGCGGACCTAATTGATACACTTGTAAAGACAAGCTGTGAAAATAATTTAATACAGGCGAATGAAATTATCACCAAGGGAGGTCCTATACATCATTTACCCCATCATCATCACCATCATCAAAAAAGCTTGCAACATAGCACCAATGAATTGGTTGTTGAACTTATTACGGACGTCAGCGACCCGCCAAAGTGCCTTTCATTTAATGAAGCCGGTGAAATAGAAGGTTTAAACGGAGAACTATTTCAAGCTACAAATTCGTACATGGAGACTTTTGAAAAGCAGCCGTCATCTGGCTTAATGACAGAAACACAAGTGCCACCGTTAAATTCGTCGTTGTTGACAGTCGTAACATCAGCCACTTCAGTACCACAACAATCATCAATATGTGATGAAAGCATTCCTGTTATTATGGACATGATGGATATTAATGACGGCAGTAGTAAGAAAACTGTTAACACTGCAGACGATTCTCCCAAGGATCTTAGTTATAAAAAACGCGAGGAAGTTTGTCCGCCTTCCGAATCGCGTAGCCAGTGTGCGGTTACATCCAGTTCAGATGTCATTAAGTCACCACAACATGACACTGCAGCATTGACGACTTCGTCGGAAACGCTTAAAACCTTGATACTAGAGCAATTTATGAAACTAAACGCCATGTCGAACAGTCAACAAAAGGACGCGATCGATCTGGGCAAACAAGGGCAACCGGATATGGGAACTAAAAATTCTTCCATTTACTCCAAGTCGGGTAACTCGTCCAATTTCATTGAGACTGTTGTTATTGATGACGACGATGATGATTGTATCAACAGCGAGTTAGGTGAGGAACCTTTGAAAAAGCGCATTAGACTCAACACTACACATTCTTTAACAAGCAACAATGTCGAATGTGCCAATTTGAAGACAAAACTGACCATGATAGACAAAGATCCAGATCCGCTTACACAGCTTCGACTGCTTATACGAAATACGCAATGGAAAGTTCCCGATCCGATTCTGGTGCCAAAGGATCGTCTTAGTGCTGTACTAGCATCACCTGCTCGAGAAATTCCTCTACTGATTACTACTCGACCAGAACTGAGACTACCTGAAGCGTTTGCCTACCCAGAGATTATACAAAATCCTAATATTCTCGTCATTTCTATGGCACAACTTGAGGCAATCCTTCAAACCGAAGTTGAAGTGGGTAAAACAACAGGCGTAAATGCTGATTTGGGACCGAAGGCTGATATACATTCTCCCGAACATACAGTTTTTCAACTAACGAAACAGTTGAATGATTTCCAAGCAGCACAAAGCCGTCATCACTTTCCACAACTTCCGGCAAAACCGACTATAAATATGTTGAACAGTAACAGTAGCTGCCAAATACAGAACAAAAGTATACTGACTGCAGAAAACTCATCGACGAATAGAATGGATAATGACGGTACCAAATGTTCTCATATTGATTCATCTTTGGCCACCGACTTAAATTCTGCTACGATGGCAGTCCTTAATCAAATGCTTTGGTTGCCTTATTTCGGACAAATTTCTCAAGATCTAATGAAATCCCTAAAAAATCCACTTGGAATGCAACATAAATGCCCTGCAAACTTGATGCCTTTCTACGGGTCGCAATTAAATGGCATACAGAATTTGGAGGACGTATATAAGAGTAATATTATCAACCAAATGACCCATTTTGATCCATCCGCAACAAGTGGTCTGTCTAGCTTACAGCAACATGATTCAACTGATGAGCTGACACTTTTTAAAAAAATAATTCAACATCAAATGCATAATGTTCTTCAGCTTAATCAACAACTTAAATCAACAGACGCTGCGCAACGCAAGGCGGCGACACCGACTGCAGCTATAAATGCGACGACAACAGTGAATTCTCTCCAATCTTCCATCGAAACCTCAAATTCAAATGTTCAGCCAATTTCGAATTTCGTTGTGCAGAACAAAAAACAGAAACCTAGCGTATCGAATGACCATAAGAATACTGCGTCATTAGCAGCAAAAAAAACATCTGCCGAAAATGGATGCAACAATAATTTGAACGTAACTGAAAAATCTTATAATTTAAGGAGTTCCGTCGCAGGTCGCCAAGCACCTGATTCAAAGCAATATTCATCATCTTCCAATAATCAGAGACAAAATGCGGACAATAAACCAAGACTCACATGTAAATCACTGTCTAATCTATTAGATCCAGAACATAGTCATCAGCATAGTATGGCTTCGTCATCATCGTCTAATACAAGAAGTCCATATGCTACAAATTTAACAAATTTAATAAATGCACATCATTCGATGGACTGCAAAAATATTGGTAGGGCAGAAGAAAGAACAGCGGCGGTGGCAGGAGCTGCGAGTGAAGCGGCTATTTTGCCTCCATCAACTGCAAGATCATGTAATCTAGCTAATGTCAGCGTCGATGCCAACATTGAGTTTAATAAACAACAAAAAACAAGACCTAGTTTTGGGGAAAATATGGTTCCCGAAAATAATTTGGCAAATAATGATGCGTCATCCCTTTCAACCGAGATAAATGTGCCGCTGTGGCATCCTTTATTTGGAAGGTAAGAATATATTTCCACAATAAAAAAAGAACCAATGGATCTAACTAATAACCAAACAATTTGTTTTCTTTTATAGCAATTCCAAAACGGCATACAGCAGTCCATGGCAATGGACAACGGTTACAGCTACGGGTGAATGACAGTCAAGGGCTCTTAAAGAGCCCGACATCGATAATGAAATTGAATCTATCGAGTCAAGATGTAATAATGTTAACAAAGCCATGAAAAACAAAAGTATCGGCAATGTCAATAAGACAGTGAACAACACTTCCTCTAATACAAATACCGTGAATGTTAACAACTCAACGTCGTCCACCAAATATAGTAATGTGCGACAAGAATCGATTCGATCTTACCAACAAAGTCCTGCTGGTTACCAACATGCTCCAGAAAGTTCAATTCAACAAAAAATATCAACTCCGAACAGAAGAGATTCTCAATCGTCCGCATATGCCTGTAAAGAATTTGATTTAAGATCAAATCTGGATTATACCCCTACTATTTGGAATCAAAAACAACAACAACAACAACAACAACAGCAGCAACAACAACAACATCAACATTCATACAATCAACAGCACTCTTGGACATCGATTGGCAATAACCGAAGTAGCTATCCAAGCAATATCTCCCAAATGGCTTGTTCCAATCGAGTGCAATCATTTCAAAATTCTCGCCCATATTACATGCAATTTAATCCATACATTGCTCAAAGAGCCCTCATTGCGTCCCACAATCAGCAGCTGCATCATCAACAACAATCACAAGAATTAAGTGACACTCAAACGAATGTACGTTTTGCAGATTATGACTATGCGTTACGTTAGAATGTAACATTAGCTTCATCATGATTGTTAGCCACCAAACGCGCAATTACTATCACGTACTCCTATTTATTTAAAGCATACATCCACATTATTTCCATGAATAGACAAAAACGATTAATTCCAAAGTGATTTAAAACATCCATAAACATAATTTAAGCAGAATATTTTATGCATCAAAATTTAGAAATTGAAGATTAGTTTACAGTGTTCGAGTATGCTATATATGTATATTCAGGCGGTTTTCATCGCCTCTTTCGAATATTGAAAATATATATCGAAAATGTTAGCATTTGCAGACGTGTGTAATTTTTATGGCTGAATTTTCGATAAAAATTAAGAAGAGAGTGATTTAACAAAGGTAGGGAGAGTTGGATAGTCTTTTAATTATATAGTCGTTCATATATTTTCCCATCGTTCCTATAAGGAGCATAGTATGCTATGCTGCAGGATTAATTTCATTCCTTCACATTCAAATATTTTTAGAATCACCGTATATTTTTTTAAGTTCACATTCCATATCAGAAATGGTGCATGGAATTTTTAGTTTGTGAATTTAATATGAATATGACAAATTATACAATTGTATGAATATTCGATTGCTTACAACTACAGTGGCTCACAGCTTATTTCAACCACTTAAATTAAAATATTTAACGGAGTACAAAGCCTAAACCAGATAAACACAATGTCGATCGCTGTGCGATGTTTCGTCGATTAAGCGGTTTTTTGTATCGTCTCTATTTGTCACTGCCGAGAAATTATAAAAGTTTCTAAATAAACAAGAGCTGTTTTTAAACAAAACGGAATAAGAATTTTTTAAAAATATTAAATCGTTTTCGCGAAATTCAAAAACAAAGTTTAATAGCACTGCCACTGTTCACTGGCACTTACACTATGAGTATTGGGCTTAACTTCTACGCAAAAAAAAATATCAAAAATATTTCAATGTATTT
Source organism: Leucophora obtusa (assembly GCA_949987735.1). Taxonomy (NCBI): domain Eukaryota; kingdom Metazoa; phylum Arthropoda; class Insecta; order Diptera; family Anthomyiidae; genus Leucophora; species Leucophora obtusa. The sequence continues at coordinate 87,304,676 of OX465296.1, forward strand.
TTATATATGTCACAATTTAAAGATAAAACGTAAAATAAAAACGAGAAAAAGTGGTTTCCTAGATTAGTTAGAATAGAAAATGTAGATATGATAAAATTTTACGTCACAGCTTATTTCAACCACCTAGTTGGCAGAACTGTTACAATCGTACTATTTCTTCGAATAGGGGTACATTTTTATGTGAATTATTTGTTGTCATGTTCGCACTGATTAAGATAAATTTTTAGTATGTTTTCGCCATTCAAGTCGTTCACCAGCGGATTTTTTTTTTAAGAGAAGCAACACTCAGGATATTCTTCCTATTAATTAACGTGTTGATTTCTTTGGAAAGGGGATATAGAAGAAGTGAAAGGTGGTGAAAGATGAAGGCTTGCAAATATGGCAACACTGTAATTGCGCGAGATGTTGAATTTTTAGAGCAGTTGTTGTGCGCCATCTGATGGTGAGTTGGCGAACTTGAAGATTTTTAGTTCATAGCCCTGTTATATTATTTTACTTCGGTGGGGGTTAAATGCTATGGGAACACCGAAGGAGGACGCTGCGATATGTATGAGGGATAGAAAAAACTCCACATATTACTATTTTTCATAAATTGATGTTGCCTTGGTTGGGGCTCGAACCCGCAACCTCACGTCCAACGCGCTAACCATTACACCACAGCGCCCACAATTTTTTAATAATGGGACGACCTACTACCATACAATAGCCAGAATAGGTCATCAGTCATTTCAAAAGTGGCCACTCGCGCCGAAAAATAGCTGATACAGTCTGTTTAAGTGATTCTAAAGTACAGCGCATAACATCTCGCTTTGTGCGTGAAAATAGAATTCATAATAAGGGCAGAAAAGCTCCCAACAAAATTTTTAATGAAACTGAAAAGGTCTACATCGTTTAAAAAATAAGAGAAAATCTCAAGTTATCTGCTGCTTAATTGGCTATTCAAGTTAAAAATTAATTAAATAAGAGGTGTAGTACAGAAACTATCTTCCGTGGGCTTCTGGACAATGGCTTTAATGGTTGAATAGCCCGCAAACAACAGTTTGTAAATAAGAAGAATCAACCCGCCTTAAATTCGCGAAAGATTTAAGATTTTGAGAGCAAGTAATATTTATCGACAAGCTCAAATTTTATATTTTCGGCTCGGATGGTCAAACATATGCTGTTAAACCAAATACGAAGCTCCAAAACAAAAGGTTAAAGACTACAATCAAACACTGCAGTAACAGCGCCATGGTTTGAGTATGTATGTCGGCGGCCGATGTAGGGAATTTGGAGTTTATTGAGAGAACGATGGACAAAAATGTGCACATCAACATATTAGAATCCAATTTATTGCAAAGTGCTGAAAAACCGGATATAAAGGAGGAATTTTGTTTCTATGAGGGGAATAACCTGAAACATGAGTGGAGAATTTCCAAACATGGCTATTTTGAATTTTCCCCACTTGATGCAACTGCCGGAACAATCACTTGACCTAAATTGCATAGAGAATATATGGACAATTTTGGATCACTACCTCCGCCAACACCAGATTTCCAACAAAAATGTGCTTAAAGTGTAATCGATGCAAAGAAGGCGGAAAGCAGTTGTAAATCAAAAAGGGGGCCCATACTAAGTTTTCAAAGTACAAAAAATATATTTTTACTTTAATCATTGTTTATGTTAACTGGTTGAAGTAAGCTGTGACTATACCATTTCCAATTGTATTTCAGAAGTTATCAATTGTATTTGAGATTTATCAATTGTATTTCAGAAATTATCAATTGATTTTCAGTTTTATCAATTGTATTTCAGAAATTACCAATTGTTTTTCAAATTTATCAATTGTATTTCAGAAGTTATCAATTGTTTTTCAGATTTATCAATTGTATTTCAGAAACTATCAATTGAATTTCAGTTTTATCAATTGTATTTCAGAAATCATAAATTGTATTTCAGAAATCATCAATTGTATTTCAGAAATTATCAAATGTTTTTAAGAAAGTATCAATTGTATTTCAGAAATTATCAATTGTATTTCAGAAATAATCAGAAAGAAATTGGTAATTTCTGAAATACAATTGATAATTTCTGAAATACAATTGATAAAACTGAAATTCAATTGATAATTTCTGAAATACAATTGATAAATCTGAAATACAATTGATAACTTCTGAAATACAATTGATAACTTCTGAAATACAATTGATAAAACTGAAATTCAGTTGATTATTTCTGAAATACAATTGACAAATCTGAAAACAATTGATAATTTCTGAAATAAAATGATAATTTGTGAAATACAATTGGAAATGGTGTATTTATATTTCTTTATTTTTAGTCTTTTGTTTGTAAGTTTTAAAAAATGTACCTTTGAGACTAAATAAAGTCCCTTTTTTTAAGTTGTGAAAATACTCTACCAACCCATACTTACATTATTTTGATATTTCGTTTCGAAATTATACTTCTGGGTAGGTGCTGGTTGAAATAAGCTGTATGTACTGTATAACAGCTAGGAATTTTCTATAAAAAAGTAACCAACATTTTCCAATTGTAGTAAAAATATAAATTTGGAGTTAACAAGAAATACTCTCACGAAGTGACAAAAATGTACAAAAGTAAACGAACGCTTAAAACCATATTGAAGCCCAAAAAAACAAACGTCAATAGACTTGTGCATTATAGTTCGTTTTGGTGAGCGCTCTTTCTAGTTCTTGTTCAATTTGTTGTAAAAATCTACACCTTTTCCAATTGTATTTCAGAAATTATCATTTTATTTCAGAAATTATCAATTGTATTTCAGATTTATCAATTGTATTTCAGAAATTATCAATTGATTTTCAGTTTTATCAATTGTATTTCAGAACTTATCAATTGTTTTTCAGATTTATCAATTGTATTTCAGAAATTATCAATTGAATTTCAGTTTTATCAATTGTATTTCAGAAATTATCAATTGTATTTCAGAAATTATCAATTGTATTTCAGAAACTACTAATTGTATTTCAGAAAATACCAATTGTATTTCAGAAATTATCAATTGTATTTCAGAAATCGTCAATTGTATTTCAGAAATTATCAATTGTATTTCAGAAATCGTAAATTGTATTTCAGAAATTATCAAATGTATTTCAGAAATTATCAATTGTATTTCAGAAATTATCAATTGTATTTCAGAAATAATCAAATGTATTTCAGAAATTAACTATTAAATACAATCAATAAATTCTGAAATACAATTGATAATTTCTGAAGTACAATTGATAATTTCTGAAATACAATTGATAATTTCTGAAATACAATTGATAATTTCTGAAATACATTTGATAATTTCTGAAATACAATTTACGATTTCTGAAATACAATTGATAATTTCTGAAATACAATTGACGATTTCTGAAATACAATTGATCATTTCTGAAATACAATTGGTAGTTTCTGAAATACAATTGATAATTTCTGAAATACAATTGATAATTTCTGAAATACAATTGATAAAACTGAAATTCAATTGATAATTTCTGAAATACAATTGATAAATCTGAAAAACAATTGATAAGTTCGGAAATACAATTGATAAAACTGAAAATGAATTGATAATTTCTGAAATACAATTGATAAATCTGAAATACAATTGATAACTTCTGAAATACAATTGGAAAAGTTGTAGATATCTTTTCTAGTTCAACCAAGGAACATGTAAACCAGGAAGTACAAACTTAATATGTTGCAGCTTGTTCGCCGGGTTGAATTATTTTTTAAGCGTTCGCCAAGCGTTCCTTTAGATCGAAAAAATGTCCCCGTGGCATGCGCTATGCATACATATATCGTCATATGAAATCAAAAAAGCTGTAAGTTACAAAAAATTCAAAATCGACTTTTTGATCGATTATGATTCACCATATCAAAATACATATTCCTGAAAAATTTTAAACTCGACGATTTTATTAACAAAACTCTAAACAGCCCCAAGTGTAAGCGCAAACAACTTTAAAAAGTTTTTTGCTTCTCTGGTAAAATTTTTTAAATACAACTTACGGCTTTTTTGATTTCATATGATGATATATATGTACGCATAGCGGATGCTACGGGGATAGTTTTTCGATCTGGAGTTTAGTCTGGAGACATGTGGTTAGTTTGGGGACTGTCCTCAAACTCTTCATAGGTCTTGCGAATACTTTGAAGACATTTGTGACTAATATACTGCATAGTTTGGGCACTTTTTTGGCTATGTCCCCGAACTATGCGCAATACATACATATATCAGGTCTACCGGTATGAAATGAGCGTTTTTTTTGTGAAAATAAAGCACTAATTTTTAATGGGAAAGTAAAAAACATTTTATTCAAAGTATTGGACATTGCTGGCTACACATTTTTCCCATCTTTCAGGCAATTTGTGGATTCCACGCAAATAAAACTGTTCGTCTTTTGAAGCAAACCAATTTTTCGACTTCCTCGTATGAAAGTGCTGCTCAGTCTGTCTGAATACGGCGGGTGGGGTAGCAGCTCCCAGCCTAATGCTTTGATTGTATCCTGAACCGGTTTTGCTCTGTGTGCAGGTGCATTGTCATGTTGCAAAATTACCTTGCCGTGTCTTGTGGCCCATTCTGGTCGTTTTTCGATCAATGCATGGTTCAAATTGATCATTCGTTGTCGGTAGCGATCTGTATTAACGGTTTCACCAGCTTTTAGGAGCTCGTTGTACACCACACCTTTCTGGTCCCACCAGACAGCATTGTCTTCCTGCCGAATCGATCTGGTTTTGCAGTTGAAGTTGATGGTTCTCCCGGATTAACTCATGATTTTTTTCGTTTAGGATTCTGAAAATAAGCGTTCGATGCGACTCTGCAGCACTTTTCTTCAAATGAAAATAAAAAATTAATGCTTTCCGCAAATTATCATTTTCTGGTACAAAATTCGCCATATTTAACACGATAAAAAAATATTATGTTGTTTGTTCACTGATTTGATGTATACTGAATGTTTGACAGATGTCATTGCCAACACAAAAAAAATAAGACTCGTTCACAATAAATGTTCCCTATGGAGACATTTGTATTTTGACGCTCACTTCATACCGGTAGACCTGGTATATCAGAGAACTTCAAAATCAACTTTTTTCTTTATTTAATCATACACTAAAATTCTTATTCACATTTAATCAATCAACAATAGGTACTTGATTATGTGGGAAAATAACCAATCTATGGAAATGAAACCCTAATGAGCTCAAACAAAATCAAATGCAAATTTTGTACTCCAATTTTGTGACTCCACAATTTATTTGTATAAGAATATTTATCACAAATAGGAATATGCACTTTTAGTTTTGTTATGAGTTAACGGATATGTTAAGTCGAAAACACAGCTAATGTTATGTCTAAGAACAAATTTTTTATTTATTTTTTTTTTAATTCAAAAATACAATAAAGGTATTCATTTAAAGTATTTACGCTTCGTATACTGTGTATATGTTGTAAGTTTACTCAATGTCAAAACTATTACGAGCCCTCGTAAAAATATACGTTTACATTTTTATGTGTACACTTTTTCGTATTTATACACACATTTGAATATTGTCAAAAATAAAATTATTTTGTATTGTTTTGTTTGTTGTTTTTTATTTTCTGTTTTATTTGGTTTTAAATGCTACAAATTTAAAAAATTCTGTGTTTAATAATGAAAATATCAAAAAACTGGCTAAAGGTGCGTTCATTCAAATAAACAGATAAAGTTACAAATATACGCGATTACAAAAATACACGGTTTACGAGGGCATAAATGCAGTTAGATGAATACCGCTAATGTAATGCAAAAAGTTAATATAATAAGCTACGTTTATACTTTGCTTTAGTTCAGTGATAGTGTAAATACACAGAGTCACAAAAGTTAACATACGGGAAACAAATTTCTGTTTTTTTGAAGAAAACATGATTTTGCTTTCTTTTTACTTGCATTTTTTATTTAAAGTAAAACACAAACCATTTTTATCATATTCTAGGAAACTTTTGTTGTTTTTGTTAGCAAATAACTTCAAAAAACATATAATTTGTCATTTTTTAAAGTTACATAAGTATACATATCCCCCTATAAAAAATTATGTACCGTTACAAGTGCCGCTACAAATTTTATGATGATATGGTACAATTCATTAGTAGAGCTTGTACTTTCACAAAAACTGATCATATTTGGAAAATAAAAATCATAACGTGTCAGTAGTGGAGCAAAATGGGCAAAGGCAAAGAAATTTCGGAACCAATTCGAAAAACCGTCATTAAATTGCGGAATTATGGTAAGTCTCTTAATGAAATTGGAAATTTATTAATATTTAAAAAAGGCTACAGTACAAACGATAATAAAAAATTTCAAAGAAAATGGTAATTATGAAAGCAAGGCACGTTCTGGCCGCCCTCGTATTCTCGACAACCGAATATAACGAGCCGTTATTCGTTCCGTTCAAGAATATCCTAAGCAAAATGCAGTCGAACTGAATCGAAAATTAAAAACCGATCTGGAAATTTCTGTTTCCGACCAGACAGTTCGCAGAACCATCAAGAGAAATGGGTACAATAGCAGAGTTGGGAGAAAGAAATTTATGTATGACATTCAAATTAGGCGCTACATATGTTCCTTTTTTTATTCATGGCATTAAATATAATTCCATATTCATATATGAGTTCCTTTTGCACATTTGGAAAATGTATTCTTCCAAATATGTTCATATACAAGTTCCTTTTGCATAAATTGAATAACATATACTTCCATATTTGTCCATATATGAGTACCTTTTCCATATACGAAATAAAGATGCCTCCATATATGTCTGTGTATGAAATCTTTTTCCATATATGGAATCACATATACTTGGATATATGTATGTTCATATAAAATCCATATATGTTCATAAAAAATCCATATTTGTTCATATGTGTCCATACATAAACGATATATGAACATGTTTGAACGTATATGAGCATTTTTCACCGGGAGATTATGTTTTGATGTGCATAATTAGATGTGACAGCTTGATGTGAAATCTGAATAAATTCCTTTGTTAAAATTCTCAAAGCGCCCCACAAAAGTCGTGCCGTTGTTTTAATATAAGTCTAGCGGACACCCTCGCCTTGGAACGAAACGACTGAAGGCTACCAGGAATGCGGAAGTGGACAAGGCGGAAGTGGCCTCAAGATATATTGCCTTAGTGGAAAAAACAGAAAAATACACAAACGCACCCTTTAGTTATAAGCAGAGAAGACAGAAAAGAGCAAAATCCGGTGTGTTTAAAGCAAAAAAATATTGTAAAAAAGCAATAAAAAAGCAAAAGTAAAAAAACTTGCAAAAAGAACAGTTTTTAAATCAAAAAAATTCAAAGTTAAGAGAAAAAATAAATTTTTGTCAGCAAAAAATTATTCATGGGCAAAAAGTCTTAAAAAAAGCAATTCAAAGCTCAAAAATCTTAAGAAAAAGCTTTTTTAAAGCTAAAAAACGGAAAATCCAAAAAAGCAAAAAGAAGCAAATATGAGTAAAACAAGCAATAAAAAGCATAAAAAGCAAAAATAGCATTTTTGTCTTCTCTGGTTATAAGACAAGCTCGACCAGTGTAGTTCTTTATGTCAAAAGGACCAGCAAAATCTAATCCTGTATAGGTAAATGGACGTGTAATTTGAAATCTCTCTGCCGGCAAAGCTGCTTATAAAGAATGCATGGTTTGTACTTATTTATAGTGGATTTGATCAAATTCTTTACCTTGGGTATCCAATAATTTATTCTCACTATTCTAAGGACAAGCTGATTACCACCATGGAGACTAATTCGGTGAATAAATCTAACAAGAAGACGTGAAAATTGGCAATTGTATGTAGAGTTTGCTAAAAACCGAAAAATTTGAAAGCCGCGGTTTCGGTTTTTCAAAATTTTAAAAACCGCGGTTTCGGTTATTTTTCGGTTATCTTGTGATATTAATAGAATTGTTTTAAAATAATTAAATATAACAATATTCTACCTAAATATATGATAATTAAATATGCAGAAAAATTAAACAGTTTAATACATCCAAGATATCTTTTAGAATTCGATTGAATTTCTCACTCGAATATTTAAAGGCAATAACGCCATTTCAAAACCTTTCCTGGAGAAGAAATATACGCGGAAACCCGTTATAAATGATTTTTGTTTTCTTTTTTCGGCAATTCGGCAATAGATTAAGTTTTAGCAATTTGTTTAAAACAATAAAAAGTTAAAATTTTTATAAATTTCGCGGAATACGAAATAAGGCTTTTTGAAAAATCGGCGAAAATCGTTACTGAATATGTGAAACTCAATGGTCCTTACTATAAAAGAGTATTTTAAATTTAAAGTCGACTTTATTTTTAATCATACGGTTTTGTCCATTTTGTGTATGAAAACCCTACAAAAATATTCATATTTCCAAACATTTTGATTGGTTGAAAATAAATTAACCAATCAGAATTCTCCAAAAATAAATCGAGTCAAGGCATACTGCCACCCAATATTTTAACTAAAGTCGACTTAAACTAAAATATACATTTGAAAATTTTAGATAGAAAGGGCGAATATCTCTTTAACCACTTACCTTTTTTGGTGCAATTTTTTACTGAAATTATAAGCTTCAGTTTATGTTATCCGTAATAACAAAAACAAAAAATTCTTTAAAGCAGTTTTTAATGTAGAAAATGTTCATTACAATTAAATATAATATTTTGTAAAATAGAAGCTGTCTTTTCGAAATTCAAGATTCAATAATATGCAATTTAATTAATTATTTTAATTGGTTAAAGTATTTGTTAAAAACCGACTTATTTTTGTCGGTTTTCGGTTTCGGTTTTGAGGCTTGAAAAACCGCGGTTTCGGTTTCGATTAAAACCGAACAGCAAACTCTAATTGTATGGAAGAATGATAGAACGTCTTTCATTATAGGACAATTCTGGTGAGGACTCCAGTTTACCACAAATTCGAATAATATGTTCAGCATCCATAAATGGATTTAAACTTAAAATAGGACTAGATGCTGATATGGGCTTGCCAGCAGATAGTGGCAAATATTCACTGGATAACAAGATTTTTGGCAAACAGATATTAACCCATATTATCCTAGCGTTATGAAAAGGCCTCTTTTTAAATGTGAATAATACCGTTACTTTAAACGTGGAAGGACTTCTGTTAAGAGTTTTGTAAACAAAAAATGTCAAATAATCATTCTGTGTTTATTTTATCCACTTTGGTTATTGTTTCTGGACACAGTGAATGGCCGAAAATCACAAAAATTCCAAAACTGCAAAAATTATGATTTCTTTCAATAAAGAAGGAAGAAATTTAAATTTATTACATTAATATATTTTTCTTGTTTGGTTTTTCTAAAAGCCAACTAAATTTGCTCCATAGTGGTAAAACTACAATGTCATCGCAATTTGAAAAAATTATATAATTTAATGAATTTGGGTGTCGTCATATGACGCTAGGAGCATATGTGTACAAAATGTACAAAATTTTTATTTGTTTTTTTTTTAATATAGTCATTTTGGGCTGTCTTTGACAAGGTTTGAAGCTTCGTACCTTACGTCAGTATGGAATATACCAAGATCGACAGGAAAATAGCCTTAAACTTCCCGTAGTAGATACTTTACGTTATGATCGAATAGAACAGGGTACGTTCGTAAATGCAGTAAATTTGTGCAACACTGCGGCAGTTATGCCAAGTTTTGTTGCTGATGCGTGATCAGCTGTTGTAGATGCTTTGCTACTGCTCATAAAAAGAAAATTAAAAGAAAGATGAAATGACTTTTGATTATTACAAATCCAAAAAATGCTAAAAAATAAACATTATTTAAATTTGTATTAAGAATTTTTATATAATAACTTCCATTATGCACCAACGTTTAGTTTTCTATTAAATGATTTTAACATAAAAATTTAGAACGCGCACTATTGCATCAGAAATTAAAATGATGCGATAGTTGCAGAAATTTGCGGCAGCACTGCCAATTGTTTGCATAAAAAAACGTTTGACGTACATCGGTGCTGTCAAGTGATGCATTTTTGAACGTTTTACTTTTATTATGCCGCAGTGATGCCTAACTACTACATTTACGGACGTACCCACACTTCCTAAAAAAAAAAGCCACAACGATAAGCAAAGACAATAATCGACAGGTCGGGCAGAGTGTTCCAAATGCGATGCTAGATCTTTTTATATATGCCACTTACGAGAGTTATAATTTTTAGTTTCTCTCGCTATTCAATGAAATAATGTTAGTTTATTTAATAAATTGAAGTATATTTGAATTTATTTTGGAAAATAATGGTAATTTTCTATACCTTTAATGGAGAAATGTAGTTTTTAATAAATATTCCTGTTATTCCTAAAAAAATTTTTTGGATTTTTTTTGTAACAATTGTACACATATTCTCCTAGCGTCGTCATATTACGACAGGCAATAACTACGGATCTATATAAGACAAAATAATTTCAACTTCAGTTTCGTCTTCCTAGGGCCCTCAGTAGCAAATCATGTAAGTGGCACAATTATTTCTTAATTCAGTAGAATATGAGTTAATTTATTTCGAACCATTCCTATTTCTATACTACCCAAATAAAAACATTAGTATGGGGCAATATTAAATTGAATTAAATTCTATATAAATTAGATATACGACGAGATGCAATTTGATCCGAAAAATTAGAACATATAATTGTATCTAAAATACATCAAATTGTATTGAAATCAATACAATTGTATGGAATTAAATCTAATTCGATGCGATTGGATACAATGTTGTACAATTTGATGTATATTAGATTCAATTTCATCCGAATTTTGTCCCCATACAAAATTGTGTGTATTATATATAATTATATTGAATTAGTTATAATTCGATATTATTGGATAAAAGTGCATACAACAAGTTCCCATTTTTCACAGAAATGTTTATCAAATTATATCTAATGTTATAAAATTATTAACAGGCTTTTATGGAGGCTTTACATGCAATAGGGCCATATTCGGGTTTCAATAAAATTAATTTTTGATCTCAAAACGTTCAGTTGTACAGCTTTATTATATGGTATTAATTTAGTACTGTAAAAATTTATTCTAAAGCCTCAAGAAAAATATATTTCAGAGACCTTTCTTTTGGTGTTCATGTTTTACTGATCGGAAATGTACTTCCGAACTCATTTGAGTTTTAATTTTCAACTTTAGAGATCCACTCGAAAGAAAAAATCTGGGCAATGCCAGTAAACTGCGATTGCTTTATAAAATTGTGGTAATTAATTAAATAAAAAATTCCGGGATTTTCTTTGCCAACAAAAGTGTTTAACTATATTGTGCTTGCGATGGGTCTTATACTGAAGGGTTAGGTTTAACATAAATATTAAAAGAAAATGTTAATAAATTATATAAGTTAACAAGATGACTTGTTCTTTTTGATTCTACTTATGGAATAAATTTATTTGTTCTTTCAACTTAAAATTAACCAGAATTTGATTACAAAGCATTTTAATTTTTACTTAAAATTTACCTTATATTAGCCAATCGTTTTTTCCACAGCTTTAAACAATGCATTTAAACAACACAAAAAATACGCTGACAGCATGTCTACGTTATTTTTTGTGCAAGTTAAATTTATTAAAATTTTAGTGGTATTAGCCAATCATAAAACAACAGAAAGTTTAAGTGCAATTGTAACATGATACGCACTTGAATAGTGGTATTCACTACAATTACCCAATTAGTATGGGTAATTGTAGTATGGGTTCATACAGCGTTGCTAACTCCTCCCCCTTTAAATGTCGGTGCGTCCCTGCTTCGACCTAATTTGTTGAATGATGTCTTCCATATTAACGACATTGGTTTTCCTGTTTCCCCATAAATAGTAGATTAGCCATACCAAAATCGGCATTGCAAGTGTCAGTAATATTATGATTGTTTTATGGGCAATCAAATGATCTTCCATATCCGAGATGAGTTCGTAAGTTTCCAAATTTATTTTGTGTAAATATGGTAACGTTAGCTTTACTTGATGGTCGGTTTTCATGACGTTTATCGTTTTAGGTGGGTGAGCTTCAACGACTTTCCTTTGTCCAATATCGTTGTTGCGGTAAATGGTTCCGTTGACCGTGATGTTTCCGGTAAATATAATTAGTAGGGTGCCATTGACCTTAATGGTTTCCCCCTCGGTTATGTTGGTATTGTGGACGTCATTCAGAAGGATTGATCCCTCAGATACTCGCTGTACTGGGGGAATGTGATCTGCCGACTGCGTCTGGCAGGAAGCTGTGTTATTATTCAAAAGCTGGGATAAGCATGCTTGCTCGGTTTCGCGACAGATCCTCAGCGATCCAGCGTCTGTGCAATCAGTTATGGGGAGGATGTAGTCACGGCACTTTGATGCTTGATTGAATTCTAATTTTATCACTGAATTATTATGAATGACCGGGTATATTTTCAAAAATTTGTTAAAACTGGGAATTTTACGATATAATAGATTACATTTTCGTTTTTTAATACACTTATATTGCTAGATCTTAAAATAATATTAATGCTAATATCTACTTTTTCTGATCTAAGTGTCTGTCCTAATTCCGTATTATCAAAAATTACCGGATTCGCGATATTTTCTTTAGCGAGAATTATCGACAAAGTGAGGCTATTTAAAAATGAGATAACTTCCCCGTTTCTTGAAACCATGAGTTGAAAGAGGATAAGTTTGTCTTCTTTGATATCATTGCTGGACCTATGATTCTGTATGTAATTTATTCTATCCGTCAAGTCGTTGATCTTGTCCTGTAAGGCCGAGTTTATAGTCATTTGTCTCTCATTATTTCGGGACAACGCCCCTTCCCGCGTGGTCAGAAGTTACATGTCACTATGGTCCGGAGTACCCGCAACGAACGTCAGGGCGGACCCCAAGTAATCGAGCGATCTAGCGTGCCGTCTATTCATATGTAAAGTTCCCAATAGTCGATTAATTTCCCTTATCTGTTCCCGTATCATATCAATCTCTCTTGAGTCCGTAAAATTGTCAAGAAGTCCTTCGTTCTCCTTTATTACAAGTTCGTATTCCGTAAGGTTCGTTCGATGTATTAAATGGTCGTAGTCCACATATATCGCAACATCCCCGTCCGCTACGGCGATAAAGTGTGCGTCTGAATAATCCATGATCTTCGCTGAGGCGCATGGTAGGCAAATAAGCATTATTCTGAAACAATAAAATGAGAAAGGTTTTAGGACGAGCAACTAGTTCATCTGAGGTTCTTCTTATGAACCTTCCTCCCGTTAACCATAACAGTCGTTCCCAGGTCCCTCTCAATTACCCCCTGGACAAAAATTTTATCGAATTTGTTACCTAGTCTTTTATTTCTTCTTACGAAGACAATTTCCCCTGGTTGGTAGACTTTCCTGATCGCGTCTCTATTATTCCCTTCCAAAGTCTTAATTTGTGCGACCTCCAGGCGCTTTCTGATTTCGGCCAGTGAGCCACTTTTAAAGTCGTTAATGACATTAAGAGGCTTCCTTCCTGTTACCGAATGGATCGTATTATTGTACTTCACCGTTGAGAGAAAAATTAGCTCAGTGGTATCGTCCACACTCTGTTGAGCTTTGATGCACCGTGCAATTTCCAACAGCGTAGAGTGAAACCTCTCTACCTGGCCGTTACTTTCACTGTGCATCGGTGGAACAAAAAATTGTTCCGTATTAAAATAGTCCCTAAGAAAGGTACTAATTGCGTTCGATTGGAATGCTTTTTCATTGTCCGAAATAATCAGTTTCACTTTTTCGAATCTATTCATGATATGAAATATGGCCACCTTGATATCCACTACCGACCTCGTGCCTATGGGTACCACGGTTGCAAATTTTGAAAATTTATCCAGGCAGGTTAGAAAATGCTGCCTGTTTGTTATAGGAATATCCATGTGGAGTATTTCCCCTGGGTGAGTGGGAATGGGTGTCGCCGCAATGCCTGTATTATTCGGCTTCCGTTGATACTTATTTTCCTTACAAATCCTGCAGTTTGCGATTACGTATTTCAACCTCTTTTTTATTCCCGGAAAATAGTATTCCTCTATTATCTGCTGGAAATTTTCCTGCAGAGATCTGTGAGCCCGATTATGTTCAGTGGTTATTATTTCCCACTGATCGTCCTCTCGAATAACATCCATCACAACCTTTTCGGTGTGAATAAACTTAGTGGATGGAAATCGTGAAACTAGACGGTCCTGAAACTCCGCCAGTGTCGGAAGATCACACGAAATAGCATTCGTGCCCGTAGTGTCCACAGTATCCTCTAGATACTTAAATAGATTAAATAGATAGTGTCATAGACAATTGTGTGTCTATTGAAGCGCTGGAAGATTATCTTCCTAATCCTAGAGCAATGGCTGCCCTTTGATATCAAAAATTGATTCCCAAATTGGTTCAGCGGGAATTTTATGGATCTGATCACATTGCCTGATGATATCCCACCATGAACCGTTTGATCGTCGCCATCCGACATTTGATTGATATACTGTCCCGAGAGGGCGTCAGCCACTACATTATACCTCCCGGGTTTGTAAAAAGATTTCGGGGAAAATTCCTCTATAAATGCCCTCCATCTTTTCATCTTCGAATTGGGGTTCCTTTCGGATATCGCGAAGGTAAGTGGCTGATGGTCTGTATAAATGCGGATACCCGAGATACCGTATAAGAAGTGTCTAAGGGCCTTCAGAGCCCAGACGATCGCGAGCAACTCTCTTTCGTTCGTGGCGTAATTGAGCAATTCCATTTTATTTCAACGAACATTTTTTCGGTAGTGTCCGATTTTGATAAAACTTGGTGAATGTGTGTAGTAGTGTATGTATGTTCACAAAACGATTTTTAATTTTTTTGTTTTCGAAAACTGTGGCAACCCTGCAGCTTTGAAATACTGAAAATTGCAGGGTAGGCACTACACTTAAAATTTCATAACTTTTGTTGTGAGCAAGATATTGAAAAAATTTTGCGTGGGATTAGTGAAGTTTTTAGGTTTAAGAAATGTATTATTATTTTTTTTTTTTTTTTAATTTTTAAAATTTAAAAAAAAAAAAAAATTAAAATTTATTTTTTGAAAAAAACCCATTTTTTTAAATTTTTATATTTTTTGCACAAAATGCCACATATGTGTTCTAAACATCCTAAAAATTTCAGAGTGGAATGCCTCCTATTTTTTGAGATATATTAAAAAATGTAAACAAAAATATAATTCATTTTTTGGAAAAAAAAGTTTTTCTTATAAAAATAGCCACATGTACGTTCTAAATACCTTGAAAATTGCGGAATCTTTTCGAGATATGAGAAAAAATATAAAAGTATTTATAAGTATTTTATTATCTTAATAGGTTTTGGAGTTTCAACTGAATTTGAAAAGGTTTTGGCAGCTATTTCTGTTCTTGAAATAGGTACGAATGAATGGAGTTTTTGTGTTCCTTTAATTGCAACAGATTTTTTAAATCTAGTGTTTAGTTTTATTTCCTCTTCTTCATATTCATTTTTTGTGCAGAATGTTACATTGATATTAGGCAAACCCTTAGCGTATTCAAATAAATCTGTAGCATTTACAATTTGATTTTCTATTGGACGCTGAAGACTGGCAAGAGCTGCTGCTCTTTTTAGTGAACCTCCAACTCCATCACAAGGGCCTTTCCCATGTGATGTCGCAAAAAAGTGCCATTCAGCATCACAATCAAAATCGGTTTTATGGTATAGTAAATTTACAAAATTTTTTCGATTTTTATACTGAGCTGCGCAATCGTCAGAAAAATATATTATTTTGTCAATGTTTTCATTAACATGTTCTTTTATAAATTGTACAAATTTCCTTTGAAATAAATGAACAGCGACTGTGTTGTGCTCCAAAATATCGGAAATGACAACAAAGCTTATGTGATCTATTTTTCCATCTGCATTTCGGAAATATGTCACAAAGGGGTGTATAGTGGCTTGAGAATTTGTCCAATGATAGCTCTGTATACAATCTTGGATAACAAATGTGTAATTTTCGGCAAAATCACAGATAGTCAAAAATTCTCCAATTTTTAAATTGGATTTTACCTCATCAAGAAACTTGTTCTGTTCTTTTGCCACAAAACTATGAAAAATTAATTTTATCATTTCTTCAGAAAGTTTGTCCACAAAGTCGTCAGATGGAGATGTTATGGTCAAAAGATTGGATCTGTCTACTTGAACCCATTGTTTGTATGTTATGTTTTCTGTGTTGTTAGTGGAATATGCGTTTTTAAGGCATCTTTAAGGTAAGTATCCCCTGGACAAAGTGAACAATTTCCCATATAGCATTGTACAGTTGCTGGATTACAAATATATTGAGCAATCCAATGCTTGTAAGTGGGAAAACCTATAACTTCCTCTTCAGCCAATTCCTTGATTTTCCCCCCAATAAACATAAGTTTGGAATTTTGGTGAATAGCACACACGCAAACTGTATGAGTGCCACTTCCCCCAATCAAAATACATTCTTGTGGTCTCAGCTCTGAAAATTTTGAAAATCCAATTTTTACTGTTGGATAAACTTCTTGAAAGGAATTATGCAATTCTTTCAGATTACAAAGCATCAATCTCTTCTGTTTTTTTTCTTTCTCCCCATTACAACTCTTAACAGACTTATAGTCTTTTTCCCGGGCATAACGCGACTGTTTTTGTCGTTTCTATAAAAATCTTCAACTATAGATTTTGGCTCCGTCGAGAGGCCGGATCGTCTTTTTGGATGCGAAGAAAAATAATAATCGCCATTTTGAATTAGTTTTTTAGCTTTACGAGCCATATAGTTTGTAGTTGAAAAGGTTTTTTCTATTTTACCAACACTCCAAGAATGTGGCAAAGATGTTAATATTTTAATTTGTGTATCTTTATCATCTTCAGAAGTATTGTAAATCTCTTTTAAGTGGTTTAAAATATCTTCACCATCGCAGGATATATTTTCTAAACTAAAAAGGTTTTTCCTAAATATGGAATTTATATTGCCTAAAATTTCTTCCTGTTTATATTTAGAATAGTTATTTTTAAACTCAATGGGAGATTCATTTAGCGCTTCTAAGCACTTATTCAAATAAAAAAAAGCTGTGTTCTTCTTTTCATTGAAAGCCTCTTCGGTTGTTTCTTCCGAAAGTGAGCCAATATCACTTTCAGACAAACTTTCATCAGCATTGGCAACTTTTAAAGCTGATGTAGAAGTTCCTGCAACCGTGTCAATTTCAAAATCTTCGAAATTGTTTTCGTTTTTCTTTTTCTTTATCAATGACTTCGCTTGATCTAATAGAGCCATTCTACATGAAGCACAGATATATTGACCATGCAAATATTGTGGAAAACGCTCCCTAAGACTTTGCGAAACTTTACGAACACATTTTATTTTGTTTGTTTTATGCTTGAGTTTTCGGAAAGATTACAACAAACTTTTCCAAAAGGCATTTTAAGCAAATTAAAAATCTGTGAACAAATGTGTACTGCTTGAAATAAAATAGTTTTTGAAAATTATTATCAGAGAATAAAACTACTACGATGTTGACTTGTCAAAAATCTATAAACAATTAAAAAGCTACTCAACAACGCAAAGACATTAAAGAAATCTAAATCGTTTTCATCGTTTTGTTTTTGAAATAACGGAACTTCTTAAGCATCAGCAAAAACAATTTTCAATGAATACAAACAATGCTTCCAATGAATTGCATACAAGCAAACTTAACTTATTAACTCAGTGGCACGTAGCAACTAGTAAAAGAGAGTATTTCTTATAAACATACCAGTACATTTTTTAATATATCTCAAAAAGTAGGAGGCATTCCACTCTGAAATTTTTAGGATGTTTAGAACACATATGTGGCATTTTGTGCAAAAAATATAAAAATTTAAAAAATGGGTTTTTTTCAAAAAATAAATTTTAATTTTTTTTTTTTTTTAAAATTTTAAAAATTTAAAAAAAAATAATAATAAATTTCTTAAACCTAAAAACTTCACTAAACCCACGCAAAAAGAATTTTTTCAATATCTTGCTCACAACAAAAGTTATGAAATTTTAAGTGTAGTGCCTACCCTGCAATTTTCAGTATTTCAAAGCTGCAGGGTTGCCACAGTTTTCGAAAACAAAAAAATTAAAAATCGTTTTGTGAACATACATACACTACTACACACATTCACCAAGTTTTATCAAAATCGGACACTACCGAAAAAATGTTCGTTGAAATAAAATGGAATTGCTCAATTTGCCTCCGTAGCCGAAAGTGTTCTGGATATCATTGTTATTGGCCTTCCATTTTGCGACAAAACGGCTCCCAAAGCAACCGACGATGCGTCCGTTGTGAGCTCGAATGTATCCGCGTAATCGGGGTCTGCCAATAAGACATCCTCTGAAGAGAGTATTCTCTTAAGTTTATCGAAGGCTAGCATGGCCTCCGCATCTAGATTAATTTTAATATTTCTAGAGCTTTTGGCTGCCACATGACCATTTTCGCCCCTAAGGTATCTGGTCAGGGGTTTTGCTATTTTAGCGTAATCCCTAAAAAATTTCCTGTAATACCCAGATAAGCCCAGAAAGGATCTAAGGGCCTTTAAATTCCGTGGGGTCTCAAATTCCACTATGGCCTTAACCTTCTCGGGACATGTTCGAATACCGTCCCTTGTCACCACGAAACCGAGGAAGTTTACCTCCGTCTTGAAAAACTTTGATTTCGTGGGTGAAATCCTCATGCCAGCTTTTTCCAGTTTTCCCATTATAGCGTTTATGTGCTTCAGATGGGAATGCTCGTCCGGTGAATGGATGATAATATCGTCCATATAAACCTGGCATGTTTTACCTATATCCTCGCGTAGGATATCGTCTATAGTTCTAACCAAATATAGACCAAATGACAGTCTACAGAATTCATACTTGCCATTATTAACCCCAAAGGCAGTTTTTTGCCTATCATTCTCATCGAGCATTATCTGGTGAAAACCCGACTTAAGGTCCAATGTTGAAAAATACTGAGATTTTCCCAAATTTGCCAGAATCACCGATATATCCGGCATAGGGTATCTATCGTCTATAGTCTTTCCGTTTAATTTTCTAAAGTCAATTACCAGTCTGTGATTCGGGTTACCTTGGTCATCAAGACCCTTTTTCCCAACAATATGTATTGGGGAATTATATGGAGACGATGATTTCCTAATAATACCATCCTTCAAAAGTGCTTCGATTTCATTGTTCACAAAATCCGACATTGAAACCGGATATGGATACGATCTGCTATAAATTGGTTCGTCCGTTGTAGTCCGTATATTAGCCCTTACATTAGTATTAAACGGTAGCGATCTATTCGGGTCGGCGAATGCATTCGCGTTTGAGGACAAAATTTCCTCGAATTTGGCCCGAATATGAGGCGATATATCCTTCCTATCAATTGTCATAAAATTTATGTCATCCTTGCCCCCATATGTCGGATGAATAGTCCCTTTTTTGAATCTCAAAACGTCATTTCCCATGTCCATGATAGCCCGGATTTCCCTGAGGAAATCTGAACCGATTATCCCGTCAAAGTGTTTTAGTGCTGGTAAAATGTAAAATGTGGTTACGTAACCGAAGATGACCATTTTACACTTTTTGTCAATTAAGTTCGTCCCGTTTACCGAATTAACCTTGAAAGGCTGTTCTAACGAAACTATGCCTACCAAGGAATCCATTGGCTGAATAAAATTTTTTTCGTCCCTGTGTCCACTAAAAGTCTTAATTACCTACCCTTGATTGTTTTTATAACGAAAGGTAGGGTAGGTTTTACTCTAAAAAATTTAATTGCTCCACAGTTTCTTCTTCCCCCTCCTCGTCCTGATCATCCCCGAATACGGAGTCTATATCATTGTATCCTTGAGGGGGTTCATCCGCTTCAATATAATTAGCTCTTTGCACCTTTTGCACGGGAGCATTTCTCCCTGAGTCCTCATATCCACGTTTGCCGGTGTTATCCCGTAACAGTTGCTGTGAAGGACGTCGTACCGTCAAATTGGGAACTTGTCGAGATTGCCGAGGGTGTTGACCACTAGCATGAGCAGTTGGTCGTCTGAACATTGACGACCCTGGGTCCACATCCATAGGAGTGGGGTTAGCATCCCCGTTTCCAGCATTTAGTCCGCGCACGGGCCTAAAGGAAGGGTGTGTTGCCGACGGATTTCCCAATCTTTTCCGTTGAGGATGGGTTGCCTTTGCAATATCCCCTGCGGCGAAAATTTTCGCAAATTCCTGACGCCTCTGGTCAGATTCCAATTCCTGGGCAGTTGCCAGGGCCGTTGGCAAATCCACTGGCCTGGCAGAAAATAGGATGTCGCTTAATGGGCGACGAAGCCCTGAAATAAAGACGCGTAAAGCGTTGTCCCTTGCACGTTCATTGAGTGCAGAAGCCACCTCTTCTTTGCCGGAATATGTCATTTTATTTTTATTTATGATCAGTGTCAAGTGTTCGTCCACTGAGTCATAAAATTCAGAAATTGACTGCCCCCCTTGTCTCAATATACTGAGCTCGTTTTCCAAGGCTTGCAAGGACCTTTTGTCCGCGTAGCACTGGTCTAATCTAGCAGTGATTGCCTGAAAATTTAGCACCGTGTTGAAAGATGATAATTTGGCATTAGCCAACCCTGTTATCTTATTTCGAAAGATCCCCATTGCCACGTAATAGTTCTCCGTTCCCGTCGGGTAGTAACTCATGGCAAAATGGGCTGCGTCCCTCCACGCAGGATATGACTGCAGTTCCCCCTTAAATTCCGGCAGGGATTTAATTAAATCCAGTGTATTCCCGCGGTTATTACCGATAACTGTTACTGGTTGGTATGTTTCAACTTTCGGAGTGAGTTGTTCAAATTGTTCTGTCAGCAAAGTCAGTTTACTAGACAAATCCATCGTCAGTGCCTCCACGGAGGCAGCAACTATGTCCACTACTTGTTCCCTTGTCAAATTCATGTTCATTAATTACTCAAATCCAAGAGAGAAAAAGGAAAAATAATAGCCACAATTTAAAAAGAAAACTTTCTTATCTGACTTTACCCGGTAAGTCAAAAATCAAAATTATTACAACTTAAAAAACGACAATTTAACCGATGAAAAAACAAATTATTTTATCCGACTTTACAGACTTTACTTGATAGGTTCACTTAAATCAAAAAAAAAGACAAAAGCACTTACAATTTTTCCATAGGTATACTTATACTACGTTGATACTGCCTCTTCTATAGCTGGTATTTGTTGTTGATGTTGTTCTCCCTTTACTGTAGTTGTTTTCCCTTTAAGCTGCTCGTTCTTAAAATCGGGCTTTGGCTGCTCCGATATCTTCCTTCTCGCAGCTCAGGCAAAATTCGTTGCCTGATGACGGTAAAACTTTTTGGTTTCTTCAGATTTTTGTGACCTCAAAAATTTTTAGAGGTGAATCACTTTGTTTTTAGTTTTTTTTTTGATGTCTTAACTTCCACTATGTGGAATTTTTAGTTTATTTGGTTTTTTTTTAAACTCAAAAATTTTTTCACTTTAAGAGTTTATTTTCTACTGCGTAGAATTTTTCAGTTTAGCCTTTTTAAATGTTTTTAATTTTCTTTATTTTTTTTAAAAAAACTTTTTAAGGACTAAATATCCTCTTTTTATTTAAAATTAAAAAAAATTTTTTTTTTAATGTTTTTAATTGCCACTATGTGGGATTTTTAGTTTTTAAAATGTTTCACTTTTTTTTTAACTTTCTAAGGATTAACTGTCCTTTTTTTTTTTTTTTAAATTTGAAGTTTATTTGGATACTATGTACCTTTGTTAACTCTTCAAAATTTTGCGTTGGGCGCCAGTTAACAAGAAGACTTGTTCTTTTTGATTCTACTTATGGAATAAATTTATTTGTTCTTTCAACTTAAAATTAACCAGAATTTGATTACAAAGCATTTTAATTTTTACTTAAAATTTACCTTAAATTAGCCAATCGTTTTTCCACAGCTTTAAACAATGCATTTAAACAACACAAAAAATACGCTGACAGCATGTCTACGTTATTTTTTGTGCAAGTCAAATTTATTAAAATTTTAGTGGTATTAGCCAATCATAAAACAACAGAAAGTTTAACCCATCTTGTACCACTACCCGAAATCGTAAAGATATCTATGTAAATTTTGGTATGGTGGCTTTTAGCAACCTCCTGATCACTAAAAAAGAAAAAAAGAAAAATCGGAGGCCTATGTTGGCCGTGGTGGACTGTTGCGAAAACGCAACGTTGGCTAATAAGATGCAAATCACATTTTTATAATATATAGGAAAATAAATTTTTTATTTTTGTTTTTTATTAGAACAATGAAGGCAATATATTATTTTTGGTATTTCAAACTTTAATTATTATTTATTTTTGGTTATTTAGATGGTAAATATCAAAGCACTTTGGATAAAATGTAACATTTAATTTTTTACATTGCTAAATCGTTTGTGAATGGCATTCACTGCATCTTTTCTGTTTATTGTCCAGAATTTTACAAACAATGTGCTCACGGATATCAGCACGTGGGAAATGCAGTGGATTTTCTATTTCTTCCAAATCCTCTATTGGGTGTTCTTCAACCTAGTTTTTTTTTGAAATATCAGTAATTTTGTAGCTATTTCAACTTTGAAGCCTACTTGCGATAGTAGTCCTTCGGCTTTAGCAATAACACAGTGGATTTTCCAAGCATTTACCGTAGTACTGTTGACTGATGGCCAGTGGCAATGATATCATTTGCAACTCTTAGACGATTTGATCTTACTGTTCCAGTTTCGCGAAACTTCCGTTGACTCAACAAATAGAACAAGTAGTACGAAAAAAAATTGGCGAAGAATACGGCATGATTGTCCACACTTAAAGCTGATTCCAACAACTTTAAAACAACAGAAGCTCCTAAGCCAACGTTTTTGTCGTATGCTAGCTTCAAACAAATATCCTGTGTCGGAACAAAGATAAAAACGTATTGGTTAACAATGAATGAACATCTTGCAGTTGTATTTTCCAAAATATGGAACCATTTGCTCGTCTATTGACAAATAGGTTGTAAATATTCCAAGCTGCTGATATTTCCGATATTTCAATCAGTGAACGTCCTTTTGCAAATCTATCAGAAACGTCCATTTCCTTGTTGTCCATCATATGAAATGCCTCTTCTGTTTTTTTTTTTTAAAACATTTGACGGGATGGAGATTGCTTTACGATCGGCACACCCAAAGTAGTTTGAGAAGGTCAGTAATGCTGGATATGAGGAACAGTATGATAACCTGACAAAATAAGCATGCCTATGAAGCGGTGCAAGCGCCCTATAGTAATATGTACTAATATGTTTTTTTTATGGGCATACTTATTTGAATATTCAAATTTTAAAAATAAAAACATATAGATTTGTGCAATTTATACTTATCCATTGATTCTACGATTTTGTTTTAAAGTAGTGCGAAAGAGAATTTGTCTGGGCGGTCAAAGTTCAAATTGATGTTTTGATTTCTTTCACTTTGAAACCCCAAAATTCTGTTCTGATGCACACTTTCGCTGTGGTGCAGAAAAATCAGTAACCTTTGATTCAAATTCAATATAACCACAAACTTCCAAACTAGGTGAATTTTTTTTCGTAAGCTCTTCTTCATCAATATTCTCTTCATCAGTAACTTCTCCCACATTAGGTGGCGGAATATAGACCATTTTAATGTTTTTATTCTAAATTCTCTTTTTCAATGTCGTTGCATTCAGATTTAAAAATTCTCTCTGAGTTAAAAATTTTTTAACAGACATTTTTACCACAGATTTAGAAAATAAAAATTAAAAATAAAACTTTACTTTATAAAACGCTTGTAAATTCAACCTCTTTGTTTGAAAATTAAAATCGAATGGAAATTAGGTCTGTTCGACATCATTACCGCGGGTGCCCGCGGGAACCCAATTTACCCGAAACAACAACAATTTACACATAATTTTGACAATAGAAACGCCTTCTGGTAAGATTGGGCACCCGCGGTAACGTACTTGGAACAGATAATAAATGAAAATGTGCAAACAAAACTTTTAAATTCATCAATTAAGTTTAAAAGAAACTAACAAATAAAAACTCAAACCAAACAAAAATTAAAGAAAAGCCCAAATAAAATACAACCAAATCAAATCATAACATATATTAAATCAAAGCAAACAAAACAAACCGTAACAAGATCAATCCAAATCAAACAGCATGAAATCAACCAAGCCAAACCAAAACATAACAAAACCCAAACAAATTAAAGTGCTCATTCAAAAAAACCTAAAAGTGATTTGCAAGCAATTTGCCACTGTTGCGTTTTCGCAACGGTTATTTTCAAAATAGCACCATGAAGAAATTTTATTTTTTTTTTTCGAAAATGGATTCTTAAAAAATGTTTTTCAATATTTTCGCAATCAAAATTCTAGACTACAAAAAAAAATTTTTTTTGTTCTTGTATATATTTGGACATTTTTGCAAAAGCATTTTTTTGGACCATTTTTAAAACTCTAGGAACTTGATTAAACAAAATAAGTGAATTTATTTTTGAATTAGTGTCGTAATGGCAAAGCCCTAAATTAACTTCAGGAAAAAAAAAATTTTCGAATCCGTTGGTTGAAAGTATTTTTATATACATCCAAAGTTGGTGTTGCGAAAACGCAACGCCTGTACAAAATGGGTTAAGTGCAATTGTAACATGATACGCACTTGAATAGTGGTATTCACTACAATTACCCAATTAGTATGGGTGTTCATACAGCGTTGCTAACTTATACAAAACAATAACAAATTTTTTGACTAACTAATAGTTAACGCCCAAACTGTCACTATGAGACTCAGCGTTAATGTTTTAAAGGCTAAATAACTTCGCTTGTCATCAATTTTGCAAATAAGATGTGCAATGATAAATCATTGTGATTTTTTACATATTATTTTATAATAAATTACAACTTTGATGGTCAATAGATTTAAATAATCTTTTAAAAAAGAAAATATGCAACACGATTGCTATTTTGTTGTTGTGCATTTTTAATCGTTTTGACGATAGCGTTTGGATAATTTTGTGCTTATGGAAACCAAATTAGCTGTCAAAAACCGATTAAAAAAATTTCCGCTACGTGAAGCAACACAATCGTCACGATATCGATATCGTCAGATGATAATCGTGCAGTGGAATTCTGGAGAAGGTCTTCCTATGCAATTGAACTAGTCACTTAAGAACGACACAAGTCTAAGTGGCGTATACATATATATTTTTAAATCAAATTAATATTTTTTGAAATAACCATTTTGTATCAAGTATTTCATTTATACAACAATACATAATAAGGGTTTTCACAAGGGGTGTACTATTTGTTGTATCGTTGTATCGTCCTAACAAAAAACAGAGTTGGTAAAAATTAAATTGAAAAAATACAACATTTGAGAATAGCACGATACAACATTTTTACGTATGTTTAGTGTCCTATGTTTGAGTGTGCTAACCGATAGAAAACTGAATAGAAAATCGTTGTTAAACACAAATAAAAATTTTAACAACTCTGTTTTTTGTTAGGACGATACAACGATACAACAGATGGCACACCCCTTATGAACAACCTAAATGTTATATAAACATAATAAATCTTTTATGGAAAATTATCATCATTGGGTCCAAAATCTTTTTAACTTTGATCGTTTATTGGCTATCTTCTATGTTATACTGGATTAAAAACTAATCTTTTTTCCCAAATATCAACTTTGGTACACTTAAAACTTTCAGGATTAGTCAGTGGTTAAAATAACATTATGGAAGGTTCAGCTCAACTTGAGATTACCATAGGTTTGGAATTTGTCCTTTACATTGTGAAAGTTCTTGGCTTTAATGTTCATCAATATTTGTGTGATTTTATGCAAGTTCAAATTTATGTACCCGAGTAAAAAAGTTTTGATATAACCATATATTATTTTATGTAATTGCATATAGTAACTTATAGTTACATATGGCCAAATATGCTTTTAAATTCAAGCAGATATACTTTTATATAGTCATATGTTAGATATTTTTTCCTCAAAGGTTTTAATATGGAGACATATGTTATTTTATATTATTACATATTGGCCTACATATAATTGTATGTGCTATATATAAGTACATAAAGTCACATATAAAAGACATAATTACATGTACGTTTATATATAATTTAGTATGACACTATACATAATAATATAAAACTATGTGGATCCATATAAGAAATCTTTTATAATTTGTATTAGTTATGATTATATATTGACGAATATGAACCCATATATAACTTATAACGTTCTTTATAAAATCATCTATAATTATATATCATCCCACATAGGCAATTTTTTCAAAGTGATTTTATATAAAAATTTATAAGGTCCATATAAAACCGTATTGTATTATATTTGGTTCCATGTTATCAATGATTTTGAACTAGTTTTAGATTTAGTAATTACTAGGGATTGGCGCGTGACACGAAATGTTCGTGAGTCACGTTATTCACACGTGATCGTGAGTAATGATTACTATACTTAAGTGATTCGTGCGTGAGCGTGAGTAAGAATAACCCGTGATTGATTCGTGTGTGAGTTTATTTTTTGCATCATATGTTTTTAGTAATTTTTACTGTTTTGCGTGAGAATTTTCTGATTGTAAGTTTAATAAGTAAGTTAATATAATCATGTGTGCTGAGTAAAAAACGAAATGCTCGTGCGTGAGTAATGTTTTTTTAGCATGAGTCAAAAATGGCTTACGCACCGCACCCATAACATTAACAACACTGAAGCTTTAATACGAAATTCTCTATACTATAACGTACACTTGACTGATTTCTTATATCTTGGTTGTATATCATAATTCTATTAACTTTAAAATTTCAGTGTTGTTAACTTTATTTTAAAATTACTAAATTAAAAGAAATTTTTTTCATGTTTACTGCACTGTCATGATAAATCTGGATGAAAGTAATGGAAGATTTATCGAAATTATAAGATCTCCAGCAGGCCTGGGGTTAATCATTACATTTTGTAATTAATTACACATGCAATTACACAATTACATGTAATTGTAATTGAAAAAAAAACTCATCTATACTTACATATTCGGCCTTATTACGAGTGTCGTAGTCATAGTCGAAACTAAGTCGAATTTGCTGAAAATTCACTAAAAACGCAACTTTTGAACAATTTTTCAATTGTATTTACCATATATAGCACTCAGATTTAAAAAAATCCAGCATCAGAGTTTCATTTCTTTATAATTTCCATTATATACAAAATCATTTTATATGGAGTCGAAAATTTCGACTACAAATTCCACAATCGTAATCAGGCCGATTATTTGTAATTGCAATTCAAAAAAAGAACAATTACAATTACAAGTAATTGAAAATTTTTTTTTATTTAAAAAAATAATTTTTGTATGTATATTGTTAGATATGGTCCTATATAATATGATAAAAAGTATAAGGTTAATATTTAGATATAATTGTATCAAACTATGCCCACTTTTATAACATTTTATATAATTTTATACAAAAATATATAATTTGATGTAATTGGATGAGGACAAAATTCGGATACAATTGTATCGAATTGCATAAAATTGTATCAAATTGTACCAAATTGTATACAATTGTATACAATTCGATACAATATGATACAATAAGACGTTCTCATTTTTCGGATATAATTATATCTAATTACATAAAATATTATATATAATTAAATATAACTTCATATGGCTCCATATCAAATTTTTTTTACTTGGGTATGTAAATTATAAGTACGTCGTTATATTTTGTGTTGAAGAAAATGAACTAACTTTATTAATGATATTTTTCAAGTTTTATACAATATTTTTGCTTAATTTACAGAATTTATCTTTTTATATTTTTTATAATAAAAATTGCACAATTTACATTTTATTTAAATTGAACTAAATTATTAATTATGCTAAATACTTATTATTATTATTGTTTTTGGATTATTTCGCAATCCCGCTAAATTGACTATTTAAATTAAAAGACTGTTGAACTCAATTCTATTGTGTTGTTGTTGAGGAAGTGCTGAGTGTGTGTTAAATACCTTATTCTGTAGTGTTGTTATAGAATGTGCTAACTTTGTTATGAAAGTATGGAGTGTGCTAACTTTGTTACGGAAGTATGGAATGTGCTAACTCCCCCCTTTTTGAGCATCAGCGTCCCGTTAAAATATTATGGATAATTTATCTTAACTTCAGGGAAGTTCATTGTGGAAGGAATTCGTAGTGTTCCTTGATGGTTTTTGCACTTAGAATATATTTGAATAGCAATTATTATGGAAAATCCTACTAAAACGATTAAGAAATTTGAACTAATGGAAACTAAGCCTTTATATGAAAGAGTTTTAATCTGTTCAATATTGTCGAGGTGGAGGTGATGGAGATATTGCAGATCGAGTTTGATCTCTTTCTCCGTAATATTATTTTGTAATATCTGTGGAATTATCTGAAAAGATGTTGTTTGCCAATTTGAATATGTAACATCGTTTAGGCTTATAGTTTCATTAAGGAAATTAATAATGAAAGTCCCATTTAGGGTCTGTGAGCTATTTCCAAATGTAAGGTTTCCAATGTAATTTGATACAAAAATTGTTCCCTCAGAAATAAGTTCGACTATTTCCTTCTTTTCCATCTGATATTCGCAGGCTACTTTTGTACCGTCTAGAATTCCGACTATGCAGTGGTCAGATTTTAATTTTTCAATTTGATCTTGTTTACAAATTGTAAAATCATCAATTATAGGGCATTTTCCTCTAATCCCATATTTCCCGGTGTGAGATATTAACAGATTAGTAAAGTTCAAAAAGATTTTTTTTACTATTCCTTACTGTTGAACGCAAAATTACATTGTTGAATAACATATCTTCTGTCTGGGGCAGAGAAATAATGTATAAGAGAAGTGAATCTTTGACAACCATAGAGGGTTCTGCAAATTGTAAAAGTTCTAGCTCGTTTTTGTATGGAAGAGTTTCTGTTTGGGAAAGAATGTTTAGGATGTCACCTTTATTTAATAATTGAGAATGTACGATACCACTTTTTGCTAGTTGACTTGCCGTACCTATTTGGGATATTTCGTCTTTGAATAAACCGAGTTTGTTGAAGAGTGTTTGGGCGTATCTTTGAGTTCCTTAATGTTGGTTTCTGCCATTACTTTATTGTAATCGTCTAATAAGTTATTAGTGGTTTTTATCAAATACTCGTTTATAGTGTATTGTTTGTTATTATTTTCTATAATATTGTCCGTTTAGTTAAGAATTTTATCCCAATCCGTAGCATCGGGATTACCTGCAATCCATTTCCAGGTGGAACCAATCTAGTTTATAGATCTTCTATTCCTTAGATTCTTAACTCGAAGTTGATCTAGAAGGTTTTCAATTTTATTAAGTTGATGTTCCATTTGTAGTCCCAATGTTCCAGTTTTCCTTGCTTCTAAATGCACTATGTCAGTAACAACTCGTTCGTATTCTTTTAGGTTAATTGTGTGAATAATTTTATAATTTCCATTACTGATTTTTCCAATACCTTGTTTTATTGTAATTAATGGGCTATTGTATTCGTAAACATTCACCGTTCCGTTTGCCCAATGAAGAAGTAGTCTGAAATAAAAATTACATCAATTTTTGAGGTGAGATTTATGAATTTTCTTGTTCTCAGATGTTGTTATTGTTACTTCGTTATCTTTTCCAACAGTCTGTTTAATAAATAAGGGTTTGTCTTTTCCTTTAATTTGTTTATTTTTCTTAAACACGACATCCCCGCAGTTATAATTCTTTGGTTTTTGTTTTTTTGCATTTTGTCTATAAAGTTGTATTTTTTGATTTCTCGCAATTTCGTTTCTTAAATCGTTATTGACAACTTCTTTAAAATTAGCTAGGTTTTGATAGTTAATTCTTTCTGTTCGGCCAAAAAATATATCAACCGGTTTTTTCTTGATTACAGAGTGTACAGTGTTATTATACCTGTCGACAGTGATATTAATTAATTCTTTCATTGAAAAATCTGGATACTCTTCTCGGAGGCATCTAAGCATTTCTATAATAGTAGAATGTACTCTTTCTATTGTACCATTAACTTCGCTTTTCTGGGGTGGGGCAAAATACGTCTTGATTCCCAAGCCCTCTATGTAGTTTAATACAATGGGACTGATAAAGCTCTCCTCATTGTCCATTACGAGCATTTTTGGAGCAGAGAAATAATGAAGTAATTTTATAATCTTATCTCTAATATGCAGTACAGATTTATTTTTTATGTGGAAAAATTTCGAAAACTTTGAAAACTTATCAACGCATGTAATGAATTTTTCACCTTTGATTTCCATTATGTCAATATGTAATATCTCCGTAGGGTATGATGGGATAGGGGTTGGTTGTAATTCGGGGTTCGGAGGGTGTCTATCGTATTTATTTTTGGTGCAAGTTTTCGTATAATTTTTAATTAATTTCGCCATTTTTGGGAAATAATATTTTTCTAAAATCTGGTGTTTATTTTCTTCCGAATTTCTATGAGCTCGTTTATGTTCATTTTGTATGATTAAAAATTGTTGCTCTTCATTCGGGATATCTTCTACCACTCTCTGTGTTATTCTTATTCGAAATTTAGAAAGATGCTCTTTAAATACGTCTTGCAGCAGCATAACATACTTCTCTGGAATTTTAATTCCATTTAACACAGTAGGTTTTAATTTCTCCTTAAGTGTTGTTAGTAGCTTATCTTTGTCCAGTTTTTTTATTTTTACATAGTGTCTACAAAAGTTTTTATGAGTAGTTTCGTAATGATTCGAATCTATTTTCTCGGAGAAAATTATTTGATTTTTAAAAACATTAATTGGGGCTTCACAATGTGGTATAAGAAGTGAACTATCTTCTTCCGCGCTATGTTGAGAATTGTCGTCGGATGTAGATAGTGTATTAATCTCGGGTGGTAGCCTTGAAAGTGCATTAGCGACCACATTTGTTTTTCCAGGTTTGTATATTAGTTTGTAATTGTATTCTTCTATTCTTGACTTCCATCTTTTTAGTTTCGCGTTATGGTTAGCGTTACTTAGCGCGAACGTTAGTGGCTGATGGTCAGTCAATATTTTGATTTCTCGAGCACCGTATAAGTACGACCGAAGCTTATCGAGAGACCATATTATTGCCATCATTTCTTTTTCAATGGTAGAATAGTTTTCTTCGGTTTTATTGAGTGATCTTGAGAGATAAGTAATTGGTCTGTCTTTTCCAAGTTCGCCTTGGGAAAGGACGGCTCCTATTGCGTAATTGGAGGCATCAGTGGTAAGGATAAACGGTTTCTCAAAGTCGGGGAAAACAAGCATTTCCGACGATATAAGAAGTTCCTTTAAAACCTTAAATGATTTTAGCGCTTTGTTGTCAAATGTAATGGGGACGCGTTTTGACCGATTGGTTTTTACTTGTGCGTTTACGCCTCTAGTCAGGTTTGTTAAAGGTTTGGCAACGGCAGCGAAATCTTTTATGAATCTTCTGTAGTATGAAGCAAGGCCAAGAAAACTTTTTAAGTCCTTCAAGTTGGTAGGTGGTAAAATATCCCGTATTGCCGAAATTTTAGCAGGGTCAGGCTGGATACCATCTTGTGACACTACGTGTCCAAGAAATTCTACACTAGTTCTGAAAAATTTTGTTTTCTCAAGGTTTACTTTTAAATTAGCTTCCTTCAATAATAAAAATACTTTTTTTAAATTTTCGATATGTTCCTCCCTATTTTTACCAAATACGATGATATCATCGATGTAGACATAACAGGCTTTTCCCAACAATGGGTGTAATACGTCGTTCATCATCCGCTGGAATATTGCTGGCGCGTTTTTCAAGCCAAAGGGTAACCGAACAAATTCAAATTTCCCATTATTTGTTGAAAATGCAGTTTTTTCAATGTCTCTATCTTTCATTCTAATTTGATGAAATCCGGATGTAAGGTCAAGGGTGGTGAAATATTTGCAATCTCCGAGGCTGGCTAACGTATTATTAATTTCGGGGATTGGGTAAGCATCTGGGATAGTTACTGCGTTCAATCGCTTAAAATCAACGACCACTCTGTATTGTTTTTCTCCATTCGGTTTTGGTTTCTTTTCAACCATCCACAGTGGTGAATTGTATGGGCTTTTTGATCGTCTTATTATGCCATCTTCAAGCATTTTATCAACTTCTTTCTCCATTTCAGCTCTAAGGTGGTTTGGAAAATGATATTGCTTGGTCTAAATTGCCTCGTCGGTATGTGTTCTTATTTCCGCTCGAACAAAGGTTTCAATTAATCCGTCATCAGAGATTGGCCCAAAAAGTTCATTATATTCTTTAATTAGCTCCTGAAGATCAATCCCTAGATTCTTGGTTGCTTCAATATTATTTACCTGCTTAGATATTCTAGCTTTAAGAGGAATTTTTTTTGGCGTTTTTCAGTTGCAGCGTGTTATTTTTTCGATCAATCACGGCTTCAAGTGTTCTAAGGGTGTCGTCGCCTATGATACCATCAAATGAACGGAGACCAGGGAGAACAAAGAAATCAAGATAATCTTCAATACCCAAACTTTTAAAGAATCTTCCACGAACTTTGCGAGTAATGAGAATTTCGCCAGCTGCTGATCGGATTTTAAATGGTGATTTTACGGGTTTAGAGTTAAATGATATGTTTTTCGATATGAAGTTTTTGTTTGCTCCCGTATCTACCAGAAACTTAAAAATCTTACCATTTTTGAGTCGTAACTCTAAGTAGGGTATGCTAGAGAGGCCTCTGTCATAAAATTTAGTTCATCTTTACTTCAAAACTTTACTTTTAAATATATGCTTTTATGTAAATTTTTAAAGACAGCGTTTTTTCCTTTTGGAATTAATTAACGATGTTCATTAGTAGAAATTTTTTGTGTAGAAAACACTTTTCGTTTTCTTTTCTTTAACAAAATTTAATTATTTTAAAGACTGCGTTTTTGGAATGACGCTTGTAACTTTTTATTATTAATATTTATTAACACTTTTATTAAAAATAATTTGTGTGTAATTAACATTTAGTTTTTTTTCTAAATAAAACTTTTCTATAATATAATATATAACTTACGTTACAATTAAAATCAGCATTCTGTTGGGCGCTCTGTATTTATCCTGTTTGCTGAACTACTTGGGTACAGTTGTCGTCACTAGTAACTGATGGGGTTGGTTTCTTTTGAAGTTTATCTTCCTTGTTAGCTGTAGTTCCTATTCCAATATCCAGGTAAGGTCCCTAAGCTGGTGGACACTTTAACTTCTTCCTTGGGTGAGTTCGTCTTCTTTATTAATATTAGTTGGACACTTTTGGTGATTTTTGGGACACCGTGCTTCTTTTATTATCAACACTTACAAAAACTGTATTTTTGTTGCAAGGATACAATTTGTTTTTATTAACAGTTTTTGTTAACAACTTTTTTATTTCTTTTTTCACTAACACTTTTTATTTAAGGTGTCAACTTTTGTTTGTTTTTTTTTCACATTCGCTCGGGCGCCAATCATAAGTTCGTCGTTATATTTTGTGTTGAAGAAAATGAACTAACTTTATTAATGATATTTTTCAAGTTTTATACAATATTTTTGCTTAATTTACAGAATTTATCTTTTTATATTTTTTATAATAAAAATTGCACAATTTACATTTTATTTAAATTGAACTAAATTATTAATTATGCTAAATACTTATTATTATTGTTTTTGGATTATTTCGCAATCTCGCTAAATTGACAATTTAAATTAAAACACTGTTGAACTCAATTCTATTGTGTTGTTGTTGTGGAAGTGCTGAGTGTGTGTTAACTACCTTATTCTGTAGTGTTGTTATAGAATGTGCTAACTTTGTTATGAAAGTATGGAGTGTGCTAACTTTGTTGCGGAAGTATGGAATGTGCTAACTTGTATGTATAAAGATTAGGGTATTGGGGTTCGAGAATTCCCGGGCGGGAATTCCCGGGAAATCCCGGGAAAATTATATATTTTTCCCGGGAAAACGGGAAATTTTAAAAATAATAAATTTTTTAAATTGTTTTTGTTTCGAATAGGATTTTTTATTTTTAGTCATAAAAAACATTTTAAATACCAAAACAAAAATGTCTTTTAAAAGGGAATACATTTATTTGACACACAAATAAAATCTTTGCCAAGTAATTAGGAGCATTTCAACTAATAAAGATTTTTCGCATAACTTATTCAAAATTTAAGTAGTAAAACCTAAAAACTTGGTAAAATGTTTAAAAGAAATATGAAAAAAAGCTTTGTTTCTTACAAATAATCGCCCTTACTATCTAAATTTTTCAAATGTATAATTTAGGTAAAGTCGACTTTAGTTAAAATATTGGGTGGCAGTATACCTTGACTTGGTTTATTTTTGGAGCATTCTGATTGGTTAATTCATTTTCAACCAATCAAAATATTTGAAAATATAAAAATTTTTGTAAGGTTTTCATACACAAAATGAACAAAACCGTTTGATTAAAAATAAAGTCGACTTTAAATTTAAAATACTCCTTTATATTAAGAGTCAATAATTTTTTAAGTAACGTTTTCATTAATAAATGTGAAAAGAAAAGACTAATGGTTAACGGTGGTATCTAAATTTGGTTATCCGACATCTAAATTTGGTTCACAAAAAAAAAAATTATGGTCATGCAACTTCTCTTGAAGAAAACAACAACAAGAATAACGTTTCAGCAAAAATTAGCAAAGTACCCGAAGAAAAAGTGTAAGCTGAATAGGTATTAAAGGTTTTATGGTAGGGCAAACATTTCCTGATATGGTATCCATATTAGCCGCAGTCAATCCGCACCATAACTAGATCTTCGTTTATTCGAGAAAGTTTTTATAATAAAAACCTGGCATTGCAAAAAAATTAAACCGATGTAAAGAACATTATATTAAATTACTACAATCATGTAAAAGATATCAGATAAAAGAAATATCGAGCAATATTTCTAATAATAGAAGATTTACTATAATCTTAGATGAATGGACAAGAATATCACAAAAGAGATATTTGAACATATGTATGTATAAACGGAAATAATTCATTTTATAACCTGGGGTTGGTTTATATATCAGGAAGATGTAATGCTGATGAAATAAGAATTGTAGAAATAAGACTAGAAGAGTTTTATTTGTCTTTGGAAAATAACATTGTGGCCACCATAACTAATGGGCCAAGTGTGATGAAACGGTTTGTTTCCGACAGTCCAGTAGTAGGTGCTTTCTGCTGGAATCATGCAATTCATTTGGCAGTGCTGCCAGTAATTTTTGTGAAATCAAATATTCAACATTACGATTTAACATCAATACTTTTTCTCTGTTCTGTTCACTAGCATCCAGTATGATAACTATGAAGAGAAAATAAGATTTATAGTTATCCAATAGATGAATTTCCTTTTATAAAATTGATAAACCTTAATTAATAACTGAATGTATAACGGATATTTTATAAGATTCCTTCTTATTTCCATTGCCAATTTTCAATTCGTACCAAAGTTATACTTTCCATATCATTAACATTACAAGAAAAATTCGATTTGATTGTTATCGACTGGCATTTATTATGAAATTCATCATCGATATTGTAGTCTAGACTAGATCGAATGGTTCAACAAAATAACGAGTGGGATTGGGGGAATAACGCATCCACCAAATTTTGCGTTCTCTGTATATTGAAAAATTTTTCGAAGCCATTTGATGCAGGAACAAAATAGTCAGAGACTAAGAGCATGTCATCAATGGTATTATATTTAAAGATACCTTGTTGATTTTTTTTTCCATTTTTTAAAAAACAATTGGATTAAAACTGCCTTTAACCCTCTCATGCCCAAGGCCGCCAAAAGGCGGTCTTCAGATTTTAATAGTTTTTGGCTAAATAACAATATTTTGTTAGACAAGTTGTATTGTATTATATCCATAGAAAACTTAACTGCCTAATTTTTTTGCCTTCAAACTTTTTTTGTATAAGGAACGGTTTTCAAGCGAGAAGCATATAAAATCAAAATTTAGAAAATTTGAAAAAATTAACTTTTTAAAACAGAAAAAAATATTTGAAAAATTCCCCAAAACACATTTACGATCTGGCGTACATTACCGATAATAACAAAGCTAGTTTAGAGTCTCTAATTGTAAAATCATTCCAGGATTCACAGGATAACGCCAGGATACGTTTTACAAATATCTCTCTAACTCAAAAACTAGCCAACAGATTTTCTTGAAATTAAACACAGATTATATACTTAAGAGAACTAAGGCCTGGTATCTTATGTGATATTAAACAATGATTAAGAAAATCATTGTTTAGAACTTAATTACAGTAACTCATCAAATTTTAATATCTGATTTTACTCTAAACATTGCTTAAATTTAATTACAGAAATTTCTGTGATTAAGACCTTAAACGTGGATTTTCCACCCTACAATTCATGTAAGTATTAACATTTTTTTCTAATGTTGGTAACTTTTTAAAAAGGTTTACGTAGACCAATTAATTTGTAATTAAACACCGTACAACATCTTTATGTGCCATCTAAATAATGAACATCTTTAGTAACTTGCACATATATCTTCTCTAAAAATACCAATTGGAATTAAGAAAATATTTGGGGGAAATTTTAATAATATGACATAATATTGGATTCTGTGCGAATTGTTTGTTAGAATCGGTCATAATTTTGATCTTTATTTAGCACAAATAAACCATGATTCGTGGAAGGAAAATTTAACCAAAAAATGTGTTTAAGGTGTCTCACAATAACTTTTTTAAATCTGCCGTTTTTAGTTACAAATAATTTAAATTTTCGAATTTTCTGGAAAAATATGAGCTATATAAAGATATAAGACATACTTCACGTGCTCCTGCAATATCTTAAATTGCAGTTAATGAGTATAGTTTTTTATTAAATTTTTTCTTATTTTGGTTATTTATTGAACCAATTTTTACTATTTAATAAAATTTTACCATAAAACTTAATCTACCACATTCTATTAAAAATTGTTGAAATGTCGGACAGAGTCAGTTAACAGAGGTTAAGATTTATGCATACTGCTAAGATTCTATGGTAGTTGTTTGGACCATTTAAATATTTCCTGCAGTACAATTTTTATGTACGCCATATATTTTTTCCTCCGAGGAATATTTTTGGATTCATATCTTTTATTTTCCACAAAATTAGAAAATTCTAATTTTTCAATTAACACAAAATTTCCCAGACATGACTCTTCAGAAAACTTTTGCTTTTTACACAAGATTGTTGGAAGATATCTTAAAAATAGAATCAAGAAAATCAAGCGTTTAAGTTTCGCGGTTTGTAAAAATTTACTGCTTTGGGAGATGTCACTGTATGTGTATATTAAATTTGATCCAGATATACATATTTACCTAAACGAATAACAAATAATATAGAGGGATAGTTATTTTACTTTGAACTTAGTTTTCTAATAAATTCTGACTTTAAAATTTGTATTGAATGTATCCAAAACATCAAAAATCATCTTGTCCTTCATAAATCTTTCTTAATAACACCTTCCTCGACTAAAAACAAATTTATAATTATACACACTTACCCAATGAAAAAAATTAAGATATGTATGTAGCATGCAAAAAGACACTTCCTATTTGAGGCATTTAGCGACTGATGATTTTTAAAAAAACAAATTGGGCATCCATTTTATAATTTTATGACCCCGTATCATGCGAAAAATTCAATAAAAAACTATTATTTCGCGAGTTTCCAAACCTTTTTTATTTTCTTTTATTTCTTATTCGTATTGTCAAATGAAAATATCTAAAATTAACAAATCATTGATTAAATTTTTGTAAGTTACCGATATTATTTTAAGTAAGTTTAAGGGCTAATCAATGATTTCTAAAT
Source organism: Leucophora obtusa (assembly GCA_949987735.1). NCBI lineage: Eukaryota > Metazoa > Arthropoda > Insecta > Diptera > Anthomyiidae > Leucophora > Leucophora obtusa. Next base: position 87,342,584 of record OX465296.1, read on the forward strand.
CAATGATTAAAGTAAACTAAGCATAGGAGATAAAATACCAGCCCTTATTTCGTCAAAATTTATTGATATTTTGTGCCAAATTTCGTAATTTTAAAAAGCGAAAATCGCCATAACTTTTGAAATAACAACAATTGATCAAAAATTTTCGGTACGTAATTTTATTTAATTGATAGTGTTATTTAAAGCAAAAATCTAAATTATTTGACTACTGGGTTTCAAGATACGTCTTCATCCTTTGTTGTGCTATATCTAGGGTGACCATTGTTTTCTGACTTGAAATCAGTACAAATTTTTTTAAATATATTCACCAAAAAGAATTGTATTACCAACCGAATTTGTGCCAATCGAATGGTTCAGTTGGTGCAACAAAATTTTTCGGTTAATACTACCGAATTTTTATTAATGCCAGCGTATTTCACTTCTCACAAATAAATTACATTGTATAAACTAATTTGCTGTAGACACAAACGACATATTCGATTACCACAACGAACCGGATTGGCTTACAAATTCATCCGCGAGATCAAATGTTTTCTCTTTGCTGATTTCTGATTGATTTCTGCCATAGAAAAACGTTCACATTCTGGGTACTTTTTCTCATAGAAACACGTTAGATAATTAAAAATGTTTTATTGGCAATTATAGGGTTTTGTGAACTTCTCACGAAACCCCGTTGACTTTAGGCACTTTTCCTTTCGAAACACCCACATAAAAACTTTCTGATTTTATTGTTAGGACAATTGAAATTTTGTTCCCACAACCAAATAAATGTTATATCAATTGATTTTTGTTTTGTTTTATTAACAAAGCGGTAAAATTTGATTTTGAATCACTGCTCGGTAAAAAGCAGAATCAAATCACTGAAGGGAATGATTTTTTTTTCTGAAATCACTGAACGGAAAAATATTTCTTAAATCACTGAACGGTTGAGTGAAATTTTCCTTTCACACTGAATGGTTTATAAACTGAAGGAATTCTTTTTCCGGAAAAAGTCGCCTAAAGCCGAAACATTGTAAATATCGAAAATAATTTAAATATTCATTGTTGTGTAAAAAAACAAAACTTAGACAAATTGGGTATCAAATTAAAGGTTTTTTGAAGACGAACATCGAAGCATGTCCAACACTATAGGCGTTTTCATATAAACTCGTAGATACCTTGTACACCTTCTATAAATACAAACCATATTTTATATGTATGGATTTTGACATTAAACTCATGAATATGCCAGGTTTACACCGTCTACTAGTAGACTACGAGTTTATATGAAAACCCCTAGAATGTTGGACATGCTTCGACGTTCATCTTCAAAAAACCTTTAATTTGATAACCAATTTGTCTAAGTTTTGTTTTTTTTTAATAATAAGAAATAAACTCTTCAAATCCAAAAAATTTATTTTTGACTTCACTTCTTCACCGCTAAACGTAGGATTGGGCTGCTAAAAACAATACGTATCTATAATTTTTTTTCCTCTATCACAAATCCAAATTTCATTAAAATCGGAGGGAACCCACCGCGATAGATAGTATTTTTTATATCTTTTCTAATGAGGAGTTTCTTTTTAACATATATGTTACACTTATTGGAGCAAAACTAACGTGGATAAAAAAGAGTTATATTGCCAGATAGGCCCTTTATTTCTATAAAAATACATTGATGGGGAAGTGTACGACCTCGAGTCATTCTTGTGTACAAAATTAAAAATTTGTCATGTTAATACCAAAATCTTAACTACTTATCTTATATAATTTTATATAAAATCACTTAGAAAATATTGTTGATGGCATTACACATAATTGTATGTGACTTTTTAATGGACCATATATAATGATATCTGAATTTAATTTAAAAATATTCAGGAAATGGGACTTCATATATTTGTATATATTTTTATATGTGACTTTATCAAAAATTGTAAAAAAAATATTTTCAATATTGGCTCACATGTAGTTATACATTAGGGTGGCATTGAAAAAAAAAAATCCAAGTATCGCTTAGGTCTGGTCGGATTATTGTGCCACTTGTTCTAAAATATGTATGCTGAAAATTTGAGCGAAATCGGACCACTTTAAGCCGTGGACCCTAGGGGTCAAAGTTCAGATTTTCGAACAAATGTATACCTAGCTGTAATTGCTTGAAGAAATCGTATTTTTTTTTTAAATCTTGAAAGCATTAGTAAAATTGCTCTAATTAATGCAATAAATACCAATTTTAAATACATATAAAAAAAAATTAACCCTTTAATGCCATGGGTGCCAAAATGACCCATTTTTAGAATCTTGAAAACATTAGTAAAATTGCTCTAATTAATGCATTAAATACCAATTTTAAAAATTAACCCTTTAGTGCCATGGGTGCCAAAATGACCCATTTTTAGAATCTTGAAAACATTAGTAAAATTGCTCTAATTAATGCATTAAATACCAATTTTAAATATATATATAAAAAAAATTAACCCTTTAGTGCCATGGGTGCCAAAATGACCCATTTTTAGAAAAAAATGTAGTATATCCAAAAACACGTAAAAAGTAGTTCAGAGTTCAAATACTAATAGTTCTGAGCCATAAGATCTCAAATAACAAAACAAAAAATTTTAGATTTGCATATTGAAAATTATTTTAATAATTATTTTAAATAAATTATTAAGTTTTTAAATTAATTTTTTTTCAAATACACTTAAAGACAATACAAATTATTATAATTTTTACACCATTTCACTTGTTTTAATAACAATTGGAATTCTTTTAAATTACAAATGATGTTTTTGAATTTTAAATGGGGCTTTTTTAATTACATTTGCTATTTTTTGAAAAACAAGTGTGATATTTTGAAAAATTAATGTGATTTTTTGTTAATTTTTGAAAAATAAAATTTGAAAATACTCATTATTTAATTATAATCATTTCTTAAGTCCTTTAAATTTCCTTCTTTTGAATATTGTTGTCTATAATTTTGTACAAACTGAAAAATTAAAACATACATAAAACCAAGTTAATAATTTCGAATGAAATATTAATAACATTTTGTATTACTTTAAATAAATATTGCCTCTGCTCTTCATCTTTTGTAATTTTTTCGTGGTAATCTTGAACTAGTTTTATTCCTCTCTCGGCGCAGTACTTTACAATTTTTAAGTTTTGAATAATTTCCTTTCCTTTTCTATACTCTTCCAAATCATTCCAAGTACTTGGGTCTCTTTCTAAAAAATCTATTGAAATATCGAACCTATTCAAAAGCCTTTTAGTATTTTTGGAGAACAAGTCATTTAGAATTAATGAATTGTCTCTGCCAATGAATTCTTTTAGATTTTCCTTCTTGATAAGTAGCTTTTTTAAAATTTCTTCATCTTCTTCATTATTTTCTTCTTCAACATAACTCAAGCACATCTTTTTAGATAACTTGGCTTTCGCTTCGCAGTCAATTCTATCATCGAATAAAGCGAATCCCACACATTCTTCATTTGAATAATATAAGTGATTGATAAATTTAGATATAGCCTTTTCTGCTATATTTATATTAATAGTTTTGTAGCTTTCTAATTTTCTTAAAAATTCTAAATCATTTACAGGCGCTTGTTCTGCTTTGTCTGCATTGAACCAGAATCTGGAGTAACACTTAATAATAAAGCCAGCAAGTTCAAGTAAACCATTTATTTCTGATTCGGTTGTTTCAGGGAATTGATCCCGAAAAATTAAAATTTTTAAAGAGTAAATAACTTTGGCCATCCACCTAGCATGGTGCATAGCTCCTGCCTTTGAAAATTTTAGTCCACGGGGAGGAACTCCACCCAAAAAGATTATAATTAACTCAAAAAACTCTTGGTAATCACTCCGTGGAAAGTCCTCTCTAATCTTTTGCATTGCGAAGCTTAAAATCTCATCACTTTCATCACCTAAAATAGTTTTAAAACGTGGATATGTAAATCCCGTCGAAATCTTGTTTTGATCTATTTTGGGCCAATGCTTTTTAAATTTTTTGAATATAGTGATTTCAGGGCCAGTTGAAACGTCCATTTCTTTCTCGAATACACCTGCTAACACAATTTCCCAAATGTGATGTCTGCAGCCAAGGAATAAAATGTCTCGTCCGATTCGCTTTTCTAAAATACTGCAGGCTCCTCTAAATTTGCCTGTGTTTGACGCTGTTGTATCAAATACAAAGGCCTCGGTTTTGTCTAAAATATTGTGGTCTTCAAGAGTGTCGTAGACTGCAGATGCAATTTCTAGGCCAGTTCCCGATGGTATATCGGGAATATTTAATATTTGTTCTGTCTTTGGAGCAGTTGCTATTATTGAGAGACGGTCTTCGGATTTTCCTGTTACGCTAGGCAAAAGTTGTGTATCCCAGTGAATTGTTAAAGGTTGGGAGTTTTGTTTAAACGTTGATACAATGTTTGTGCTCTTTGCTTTGCGCAACGCAGCCCTTTGCTGACGAATCGAATTACGGTTTATAATAAATTCGGATGAGCTGAGCCCAACTGCATCCAGAACAGCAACTAGTAAATGAACTGTATCTCTGGAACTTATCTTTAATTTATCCAAAACAGCTGCTAGTCTTGGTGTCAAAATTTCTTTGCGAGGTCTTTTCTTTTTTTTTTTGGTTTTGTGACATTATCCGCTATTTGTGCATTTAAACCAAAATTATTATTCTCGTTTTGGATGGATTCTTCGTTGTCAGACTCATCCAAACATAAAGAATCGTAGGCAATACAATCTGTTAAAATCAGGTTGGTTAAAAAAAATAATTTTGCTATCAAAGCCTCTGTACCCATTTTAAACCCATAACACTTTTGTTTTAACACACTCTTATAACAAATTTGGCTGCCGCAACCGATTTTCAATGGTTACCGCAACCTTGAAAATTCGGTTTTCACAACCGAATTTTCGGTGAGATGAAATCTTTCGATTTTTATATGGATGCAGTTTGGTTAAAATGGGTATACTTTTAAATATATATTTACCTTTTGAGGTTGATGGAGCTTCCAGAAGCTGTTGTCTTTTAAGTTCAAATGCTTGTTGACGTTTTTCACGGTTTTCTTCCCTTTTTTTTAAGTTTGCATCAATACCTATCATGCACCCTGGGCGCCTTTTAATCTCTGCTGGATCAAAAACTGCTTGTCTTCCTCGATCTTTATTAGATTGAGTGCGTCCACATGAGCCATATAAAATAAATCATTAAGTGAGTCTTTCCAAGATTCTCTCTTTTGTTTTAAACTATCAGAATCTCTTAACTTACGTCTCGATAACTGCTTCCACTTATTATACAGGGTCACTAATTTTTGTTCTGCGTTTGATCTTGAAATGACAGGAATACGGGCCCTTTCCCAAAAAATTGAGCATTCCCTTATAACTATGCGAGCACTTTTAGCAACATTTAACTTTTTAGTTCTTAAATTATAAAATAAAACTCTTAGACAATCTAATTTTGATGGAAGCTTACTACCAGATAATTGTTTTTTTTTTGGTGGCCAATTAAGTAAATTTCACTTCTTAGTACTGGCATATTTAATTTTAAAGAAATTACGATAAAAAATAACTTAAGACACACTTTACACTAATGTTAATCACTTTCAATCAATTAAAAAAAGTGGGTTTGACTAGTTTTTCTTTATTTGTTTTTTAATAGGGGAAAACCCGTATTAAATGCTCTAAAATTACTCTTTGAAGTAATATAAAACGGGAAATCACAGAGTTGAAATTTGAATGTGAAATGTGATACGCTTGTATAATTTTGGGCCAGTTCATGGCTAAAGGTCAAAGTGGTAGTGGTTCATTCTTAAATCCGTTAAATTTAAACTAACAACTGGTTTATGTCCTTACTAATTGGTTCATCAACAAATTGTTTGATTCTGAGTGCATTAAAAAACTTCGGCAAAATGCACCCTTACACCCAATCTTGTAATATAAGACAAAAAGTGGTTAATTTCGAACTCCAAGACTAAAGGGGTTAATTTTTTTCAAGCAAATGTTTAGACTATAATTAAAAATAGTTGCTTAGTAATCGTATTTGGACATAAAGGGTTTTAAATCGTGTTTAAAACTGGGTAATTTTGACCCGGGTGACACAAAAGGGTTAATTTTTTTATAAATTAAAAAAAAAAAAATTTCAGACTATAATTAAAAATAGTTGCTTAGTAATCGTATTTGGACAACAAGGGTTTCAAATCGTGTTTAAAAAATGAGACATTTTGACCCGGGTGGCACAAAAGGGTTAATTTGTTCATAAATTATTATAAAAAAAATGTCAGACTATAATAAAAAAAAGATGCTATTTAATCGTATTTGGACAATAAGGGTTTTAAATCGTGTTTAAAAAATGGGTCATTTTGACCCCGGTATCACCAAAGGGTTAATTTTTTCATAAAAAATTCATATTGTAATTTAAAATATTAATTACAATAATTTTACAACTTTTTAGCAGGATGCTTTGAAATATAAGTATTTCTACAATTAAATATAGGTAAAAATACAGTAATTCGTAAAATCTGAACTTTGACCCCTAGGTTCCACGGCTTAGAGTTATCCGAATTAGCTCAAATTTTCACCATATGCTATCTAGACCAAGTTTTACGATAATCCGAGCAGACCTAAGCGATAATCCAAAGTTCAAATTGCTCCATACATTTCAATGCCACCCTATTATACATATATAATTATATGTATGTTAATTTATGTTGAGTTTTAAATGAACTCATATATTATTCTATATTGTTCATATAGTTATATACAATTAGGTATATTAAGTACAATTATATGTAGGACCATATGAAATAATATATTACTATATTTATATAGTAATATTATTATATAGTTATATATTAAAATTTTTTGAAGCAACGCAACATGTACATTTACATGGCCATATACATATATATGTATACATAGAAACATATAATTGTATTAAATCATTTTAAATAATATCGAAATATATATATAAAGTTTTTTACTTGGGTAGTGATAATTTTACAATCTTTATAGAAAATTTGACGGTAGTTCGGATATGTACGATAGTAGAACCGATATATATACAAAACAACACGCAAAGCCTTAGAAAGTGATACAAATCGTTCAAGAATGTCCACGAAATCACGGAAATATGAAAAGTTAATTTTTATTTGTTTCTTTTAAAGTTCGAACTCCCCGTGCAACGGAGTATAGATATGCTGCCATTTGTCCTGTGATTCCCTGATCCAATAAGGCCCATACCAACAGAAGTCGTTGTCAATCATATCCTGGGGCATAATACCTCGACTCGCTAAGTCTGCGGGATTGGACTCAGAGGAGACATGACGCCAACGTGATGCATCTATTATCTGCGAAATCTTGAACACCCTATTGGCTACAAATGTTGTCCAAAAACATGGCGGTTTTGCTAGCCAAGAAAGTACTATAGTTTGTCCAACAAAATTAATTATCGTAATTATCGACTTCTAGTGGTGGAATAATGCTATCGACCATTTCTATTAGAAGTACTGCACCACAAAGCTCTAATCTTGGAATCGACAGAGTTTTAATTGGAGCTACCTTAGTTTTGGACGCTATCAAGTGTGTGGATACGGAAGTTCCATTATCTATGCGTATATATAAAGCAGCAGCGTATGTTTTTTCTGAAGCATCGCAAAATCCGTGAAAGTGAACTTTGACTTTTCGCTGCGTGCCAGAAACGGACAATTTTTTTTGTAAAAATTTCGAGCGTGCCACCTTTATTTTAGTTGTCTTTTAAAAGTCCTTTTTAAAAATTTTTTAAAATTAGAAAATTTCTCTTAAAAATATCATCGCAGATGTACATATTTATCAGCGCTACGGATAACCCCAATGAAATAACTCCCAAAGGGAAAAATTAAATAACAACCAAGAAATGACGTAAAAATGTTTAACGGTTATTTAATTTTTGGGGGTTTATTCAATCTTTAAATATTTAGATTATTTCATTATGAAAAAATCCCCAATGAAATTAAATTAAAACAGCTTGAACATTATTGCCTTTTAATTTTTTTGGGGGGTTATTCCATTTTTGGAGGTTATTTCATATTGTTAAAAAAAAGCTAAATTATTTGGCGCCATCATTTATTTAAGTAGGGTAGAGGGGGATCCTTCGCCACTTTTTTTAAAGCACTGTCATTTCTTAACCCCTAATTATTTTTCAAAAATTACTTTCAAATTGAAGACCTACATATCTTGGCTTTAATTTCTATGATTTTTATTCTAATTATTTGCATATTTTCTATTACTTTTTTAATGATTTCCAAAGTAACCCAAATCGGCGTAACTGCCCCAAACCTGGGGGATATTCGCCAAAAGAGCTAGATACAATTTCAACAAAAAATATTGTTAATACGACAAAGTCAATGTTTTAATGACTGAAATAAATAATTTAGAATAAGTTCTTTAAGATATATGATTCTTTTTAATCAATAAATCTCCATTACATTAAAAAAAATAATTTAAAACTATAATATAATGATTGTTCAAAATTACAAAAAAACTGAATAATTAATATAAATTTAAGAATGAACACTATTGTACTAATTTACTACTAAACATATTTTAAACATATAGCAAAGTCTTATAGAGCATTTTAGGCAGAGATGCACCAACTCTTCGTAGTTCCAGGGGCCATCTGGTGATTGTGCCCCAGAGACAGGCACTAACATAAAATTAATATTTTTTCACACTTTTTAAGCATTTACTAAAATCAAATTATTATTTTCTGAAAGCTTAGGATCATAGGTCTAACATAATGAAAAATTATTATTTTATCACACGATTTGAGGAAGTTATTGCAAAATGTAGTTGCTTTCAATTATTTTTTTGGCACCCCAAAAACACAAAAACACGTCTGTCTGCGACCACATGTGATATAAATTCGTCAAAGTGGATGTCAAGGAAAGGTAATTGAAAAATGCATAAAATATATTTTTTCCATTTTTTTTTATCTCCCTTAACATCGGAGAAAAATGGGATTAGTGTATGTGCCCCACTGGCGAAGGATCCCCCTCTACCCTACGTAAGAAACTAGTTGAAAAATGTGCTTCGGGCAAAAATTTGATTTTGTCAAAATAAATCTCGTGGTTTTTATCATGAATAAAAAGCGAATATTATGGATTTCTACAGAGAAATTTCTATTTCAGATGAAATGGCTCTGCGAAACACGATCAAAACCCAATTTCAAATTCCAACAAAGGGGGTTATTTTATAATGAAACTTATTTTCAGCCTTTATTTAATTGAGGGTTATTTCGTAACTCCTATTTTCCCTTTAAAAAAACTTAGGGCCTGTTTATCTATTACGAAAATATTCTAAACGATAGCAATTGACAATTACTTTCGTCAAAAATATATGGGAAACAAAAACAAATTTTCGTTACTTTGCTTTCGTTTAGACAATTTTCGTAATACATAAACAGGGGCTTAATTTTTTAGATCCAATTTTATTACAAGTTGTTTTCCATTTTTGTGCAATTTTCTGGTACTTTTTACTTCTCCGATTATGAGGCATTTTCTCATCGAAACATTTAAACTTCTTTCAATCTGGAATTTTAGATATTTTCCCAGAATTTTCTGATAATCGAATTTGCGAGTTCTGTATTAACCATATTTCTTTAAACAAAAAATGGTGTCAATACTGAATTTTATTCGTTTTATAAGACAATTTACAAGCTCTATGAAAAATTTCACCATTATGGAGTTAAATCACACATTTTTTTAGCGAAACTTAGCTTTTAACTGAATTTTTTGCTGGTCTTCTAATAGTTTAAATTTTTTGAAAATATCCAACAAAACCTCGCGTGCCACCTAAAATCCACTCGAGTGCCACTACTGCCACGCGTGACATATTTTTGCCAGCCCTGGTCTAGGAAGTCCGATGGAGTTAATTGAAGGATAATTCGATTGAAAAGTGTTCAATGTTGAAAGGGACTCTTGGGAGAGGACTTCATCCCAATCGGTGCGCATCAAAATTTTGCCTAAAATAATGCATCGGGCAAGCCAACCTGCAGGATCGAATAATTTAGATATTTGTGAAAGGACTTCTCGTTTAGTATACTGAAACCATTCTGGATATGGTTTTACGGAAAAATAAAACGAGTCAAATCGCGCGAGTGTACTTAACTATCAAACCAAAGAAAAAAAACAACCTTTTCTTTTCACGTTTCGATTCAAACTCAATTTTATTTTTTTCTCGATTTTACAATGAAACTTATTAACTAAATATAAAAGTGCTTATTCTATTATTTTGTGTTTTGTGTATTTTGCAATTTTATTAAATTTTGATTAATTTTACATTTATAAATTTCCAAATAATTTTGTACGCAATATTTTGTCGACCTTAATAAATTTCCAAATAATTTTGTCTGGACTATTTCTTTGACTTCTTATATATTGCTTAATAATTACATACAAAGTGTTGTTGTTAGTTGAAGTATTGTTGTTGTTATTATTATGGTTGTTGTTGTAGTCTCGGTGGTTTTGGTGGTGATTAGGGTTTGGGATTTCCCGTACTTTTTTATTTCCCGGGAATCCCGGGAAATATTTTGAACAAAATAGTTAATGAAAACCACCTATATAAGTAATTTTTGTTAAATAAAAACACTATTTCAGTACAAATTCAGTCTGTGTAGTGAGAATTCAAAGTAAAAATATCAGAATGTTGAACATTTGATTTCACAAAAATTACTCTAAGCTCTGCCAAATGAATTGCATGATTCCAGCAGAAAGCACCCACTACTGGGCTGTCTGAAACAAACCGTTTCATCACACTTGGCCCATTAGATATGGTGGCCACAATGTTACATTCCAAAGACAAATAAAACTCTTCTAGTCTTATTTCCATTCATCTAAGATTATAGTAAATCTCCTATTGTTAGAAATATTGCTCAATATTTCTTTTATCATGATATCTTTTACATGATTGTAGTAATTTAATATAATGTTCTTTACATCGGTTTCATTCTTTTGCAATGCCAGGTTTTTATTATAAAAACTTTATCGAATAAACGAAGATCTAGTTATGGTGCGGATTGACTGCGGCTAATTTGGATACCATTTCAGGAAATGTTTGCCCTCCCTATTAAAAAAATTAATGAGGTACAACATGCAATCATATCTTTTTCTGATGTTGGCCAATACAAAATTTGATCCAAAAAATGGTGGATCATGCTGTGTTCATTTATATTATGAAATACGATCCGAAAATGGGTTTATCTAATCATATAAAATTGGATGTGACGTAATGACAATCAAAAACTAATTTCAATAGAATGGACGATTTAATGCAATATAAGCGAACTTTGAATGAAGTGTTTTTGTCTAATGGTATCAAATAAAATGTAACTTTATTGTACTAAATCTAATTATATATAGTAAGATAAACCCATTTTCGGATCGTATTTCATCATATTAGATCCAAGGTGTATCTAAATTAATACAGTACGATCCACCACTTTTCGGATCAAATTGTAGTTTAGGCTATACCAAAAAAAGATACGTTTGTATTTTATAACATCTAACTTTTTTTACTCGGGCTACCATAAAACCTTTAATGCCTATTCAGCTTACACTTTTTTCTTCGGGTACTTTGCTAATTTTAACTGAAACGTTATTCTTGTTGTTGTTTTCTTCAAGAGAAGCTGCATGACCATCAATTTTTTTTTTTTGTGAACCAAATTTAGATGTCGGATAACCAAATTTAGATACCACCGTTAACCATTAGTCTTTTCTTTTCATATTTATTAATGAAAACGTTACTTATAAAATTATTGACCTATAATATAAAGGAGTATTTTAAATTTAAAGTCGACTTTATTTTTAATCAAACGGTTTTGTTCATTTTGTGTATGAAAAAAACCTTACAAAAATATTTATATTTTCAAATATTTTGATTGGTTAAAAATAAATTAACCAATCAGAATGCTCCAAAAATAAACCAAGTCAAGGTATACTGCCACCCAATATTTTAACTAAAGTCGACTTTACCTAAATTATATTTGTAAGAAACAAAGCTATTTTTTCATATTTCTTTTAAACATTTTACCAAGTTTTTAGGTTATACTACTTAAATTTTGAATAAGTTATGCAAAAAATCTTTATTAGTTGAAATGCTCCTAATTACTTGGCAAAGATTTTATTTCTGTGTCAAATAAATGTATTCCCTTTTAAAAGATTTTAACAATGACATTTTTGTTTTGGTATTTAAAATGTTTTTTATGAATAAAATTAAAAAATCCTATTTGAAACAAAAACAATTTAAAAAATTTAATATTTTAAAATTTCCCGTTTTCCCGGGAAAAATATATTATTTTATGTTTTTAAATGTTTTTAAATTTTTCAGCCGATTTTTTCAATCAAAAATTTATAATTTTGTAACTATAGCTTCGGCAAAAAAACGCTTTACACATTTTAAGCATTATTCTGTGCCCTATTTTTCAAACTTAAGTGTGTGTCAATATGTCAATAACTTTTCTAAATATAGTCGCGCAAAATCAAAATATAAAAATTTTTTAAGGTTTTTTTTAAAAAAAAATTTAAATATAACACGAAGTCCGATTTTAAATATCAAAGCCAATTTGGAAAGAAAAAGGTCCAAAATTTATATATATGTCATATTGCATTAACAAATTATGTGCAGTTTTAGAGCCTTTTGTAATTAAATTTATACTTAAAATGAACAAAAAAAATATTTTACTGTACTAAAAATCTACTGCACTATTACAGTTTTTTTTCAAAAATCATCAGATTTCATTCACTATTGGTTTTTTGCGAAATTATTGCGATTTTCTGTTTCGTGAATATTCTTACAATAAAATTGATCTTCTATGTGTTAACATTTTTTTTTATAAAATATCAACTATTTTTATTCATTAATGCGTATTCTTCGCTTATAATTTCTAAGGTTCTGTTAATTGGTGTTGGAATAATATGGTATAGTGTATATTTATTGTTTGATATTATTGGAATTTTTATGTTAAATATGATGTTAGTATTATTATAGTATGCGGTTAATTCGAGGAGTTCAAATATGTGTTCAGAGGAAAGTATATTTATTGTGTTATTTAGTGTATTATGAATTTGAATTAGTTCTATAGGATCTAATATTAATTTAGGAATGATATTTAATTTGGCTAATATTATTGCCTCTGCGATATTGTTCAGATGTTGTGTGAGTATATCGATGTGATAGTTTATCTGATAGTTGTTGAATTTGTGTTATCGTGTTAATTGCAGGGTTTAGTGAATTACGGGTTTGATCTTGTATGTGTTTTTTATGGATTGTGTGATAATGTCCTGTTCTTTGTTTATATGGTTAGTTATGTTCTCGAATCTCGTTATCATGTTAGTATTGAGGATTAGTTGTTGATTTACTGTATTATTTATGCGTCCTTTTTCCGTTAGTAGATTTACAATGTCTCTATTTAATTTCTTTGCATCTTCATAATCCATATTTCCGGTTATAAATTTTATTGGCGAACCCAATGCGTTTATTAGTCCTCTCTTCTGTCTATTTCTGGGTGTTAATAGATTCAGTCTCGTAGTGAGTTCCTTTAGTTTTAGTCTTGTTGTCTTCAAAGCGATTCTGGCAAATTGTGTGGTTTCAAAATGGGATACCGTTTTTTTATCTTTTGTATATTGTCAGCATAGGATTCTAGGTTTATTATGTGTATAAGATATTTGTAGTCGATTATTGTCCTAATTCCAATGGAATGATTCCTTGTGTTGGGGAAACGTTCACAATTTTAACATCGGCCTGTGCCAGTATAAATCTAAAAGAAAAGTGAGTTTCAGGTTTTATGTTTTCTTTTTATTTTGGATTTATGGAGTTTTTGGTTGTTTAGTGTTAAAAGGGTCACTTTGTTATTTTGTTTTACATTTCCTTTCGAGAATCTAGGGGTCAGTTTATTTCTTCTACATTCTTTTCTGTAGATGCTGTCGTTTTCTAAAAGAGTTTCGGGTTCTTCTCTATTTTGGTTTAATCATTCGATGCGTTTGCTTGTGTCATGTGTCAGTTTTTCCCTAATTGATTCATGTAATTTGTTCTGAAATTCTTTTAGTCGTTGCAAGTATTCGTGGTGCGTGGTATAATTTAAGTCTTTTACAAATGTGGGGGTTCTTCCATAGAACAATTCGAATGGTGTCAGTTTTGTCGCGGTGTGTATAGAATTATTATATGTCGTGATCACTTCATCGTGATCTAATGGTAGTTCTGATCCCTTATATTTCTGCATAATGATTCTATAAATTTCTGTCATCGTCGAATGTAGTCTTTCGATTGGGGAATTACCAGTGCTTTGTTGAAATGAGGTGTAGTGTATATTAATTCTATTGTTTCCGCAAAATTCTTTTATGGTGGATGCACTGAACTCCGAGCCTTGGTCACAAACAATTTTTTTTGGGGGGGACGTGTAGGCTTATATAATGTTTAATATTTTTAAAATTGAAATGCTGTTTCTGGATTCTAGGGTGTATGCCGATCCGAATTTTGAAAATTTGTCGATAAGGGTGAGAATGTTCCGTTTATTTATGCAGTATATGTCAATGTGGACAATGTCCAATGGTTTTCTTTGTGTTTCCGGGGTTTCAAATGTAGGTTTCGGTGGTCTTCTGTCGTATTTGAGTGTTTGGCATGCATCACAATGGTTGACACATTTGATTATCTTCTCCTTCATATAAGGGAAAAAAATTCTCATTTCAAGTGTTCGAATGTTTCTTGTATGCCTCTATGATTGTGGTTGATATGATGATCATTCACAAGTTTGTCTTGATCGTCGGTTTTTCGAATATCCTGTAATAAGATTTTACAGCGAACGAGTTTAAAAAGTTTACTGTTTGCAAAATATTTAGAGTATGTGCTCTGAACAACTTTAAATGTGTCATCGTCTGCCATTATCGCAGAGAGTTTGTTGGGGGCGAGGTATCGCTTAAATATATCAGTCATTACAGTTTCGTCGTATTCTTGTCTGCGTATTGTCTTTCTCATTTTATTCTTAAACACGGTCTCGAGTGTAAGAGGAGAACCTTCATTTTTCACTTGTAGGATAATTTGATTATTGAATGTGTTCAATGCTCTTTCCGAAATTGGAATACCATCGTCATAATTTTCGTTTGCAGAGTGAATGGTCGTTCCCGCTGTCCCTTGAATTGAGTCGTTGTCAATTGTATTAATGTTAACTTCCTCATTATTCAAAGCATTATGATTGGGAATTTTGACGCGGCTTAGAGCGTCTGCGTTCGTATTAAGTTTGCCCTTTTTATAAATGATCTCATAATCAAATTCCTCGAGTTTGAGCCTCCATCTTACCAATTTGGAGTTTGGATCCTTTAGACTCATAATCCATGTAAGTGGTGTATGGTCGGTTACAATTTTAAATTTATGTCCGAAAAGGTAGGGTCTAAAATATTTTGTAGCCCAAACAATGGCTAACAACTCCTTTTCTATTGTTGAGTTGTTTATTTCGCTGCTCGTTAATGTTCTACTAGCGTAGCATATCGGTTTATCACCTCCGATTGGACCTTGGGAGAGAATTGCTCCTAGAGCAAAGTTGCTTGCATCCGTTGTTAAGATAAATGGTTTTGAGAAGTCTGGATATTGAAGTAAAGGGTCGTTGATCAATAGGGTTTTGCACGTTTCGAATGCTCTTAGGTATTGGTCGTTTAAAATGACTTTTTTCCCTTTCTTTAAACATTCAGTCATGGGTTTTGTTAACTTCGAAAAATCTTGTATAAATTTCCGATAGTAGCCCAATAGCCCTAAGAATGATTTTATTTCTTTTTGAGTTTTTGGGATGGGAAAATTTTTTATCGCGTGAATTTTTTCAGGGTTTGGTTTTATTCCCTCTGTGGAAATAATATGTCCCAAAAATGCACACTCTTTGTGTAGAAATTCGGATTTGTCTAACTGAATTTTCAAATTTGATTCTCTTAGCCTTTCAAAAACCTTCCCCAAATTAACCATATGTTCCTGTAATGACGTGGAGCAGACGATTATGTCGACCAAGTATACAAGACAAACTGTTCCTATTAGGTCTTTCAACACATTATCCATTATTCTTTGGAATGTGGACGGTGCGTTTTTAAGACCAAAGGGCATTCTGACAAATTCAAAATGGCCTCCGTCCACGGAGAATGCAGTTTTTCCCACGTGTTCTGGATGCATTTCTATTTGGTAGAATCCACTGACAAGATCCAGGGTGGTGAAGTACATGATTCTTCCTAATTTGTCTAGTATGTCCGTAATGTTGGGTATGGGGTACTTGTCACAAATTGTCTTTTCGTTTAGTTTTCGATAGTCAATAACTAGTCGTCATTTCTGTACATTACTAGCATCCTTTTTCCTTGGGACTATTCACACAGGAGCACTCCAAGGTGAAAAATTTGGTTTTTTATAATGCCCTGTTGTAGCATCTTGTCTATTTGTGTCCGTACTTCCTCTTTATGAACATAAGGGTATCTGTAGGATTTCGTAAAAATAGGAATATCGTCCGTGGTTTCGATCCTATGTTTAATTTGGTTAGAAAAACTAAGGGAGTGTCCTTCTCTAAGGAATATATCATCGAAATCTTTGCAGATTTTCGTTAACGCTTTCTTCTCCTCTCCATTTAAGTGGTCCGTTCTCAGATATTTAGTTATACTATCCCCTTGGTGGGGTGTGTCCGAATTTATGGTGAAGTTATTGACTTCAATGAAATTTTGATATGGAATGGTTTTTACAGGTTGTTCGATATAGATAACCTTTTCCTGGTCAGATATGTTCACTATCTCAACAAAACTATACCATTCTTCTGAGGAATAAATACCTTCTGAAATAAATAAGATGGGTTCTAGGAAGGTTTTCTGTAAGAAGAAATCGCCGTTTCGAGAATCGACTGGTACTTTAACAACAAGTTTTGAACAAGGTTGAATTATAAATTTCCCTGAAGTCAGATTAGGTTTAAATTGTAATGGTATTATAGAATTGTTCGTGATTAGAGTCTTATTGCCCAGGTCTATTTTGGCCCTCAGTTTATCTAAAATATTAAGTCCTATTAATCCGTCAAAATAATCGTGGAATCTAAAGATGAATAGTTCCATCTTACCTTCCTCTTTAAATTCTACAAAGTATGGTAAACTGATTTTCTTGTCCAAAGAGTGTTTATTTAAAATTGGGGTGATCGTAACTGGTTCAGAACTCCGATATTCGCTTTGATCAACAAATTCTGGATTTATAAATGATGAGGAGGCTCCAGTGTCGATCAGAAATTTTAGTGGTCTACCAAAAGGGGAACATATATTTATATATGGTAGTGTATGTCCGTGTTTATTTATGTCTAAGTATCCGGTTGGTCCGGGGAGGCATTTACTAGAAAATTTTCACTGTCATCAATTGTGTTACCACCGCTTTGGTCAGGTTGGTCGTTTTGTGCAAAATTAAAGTTTTGATTGAAATCATACTGAGCATACATATTATCTTGTTGGGCATAATCGTTCTGTTGATAATAGTAGTATTCTTCTAGATTTGTGTAGGGAGTTCCCTCTGTGTCAATGTTATGTATTTCATGAGGTTTAAAACCACTTGTCGTTCTTTGCGTTTGCATGCTTGGTGGTTTCCTCATGTGAGTATAACCCGAGCTTACATCCATTGGTTCTGGGGGTGGTAAATTTTGTGGACGATATTGTTGTTGTCCAAAGTTAGGATTAAATGAATTGTTGTTATTGTTATAGAATGTTCTGTGTTGCTCAAATCCGTTATTCGGTATATTCCCCTGATGTGTATTAGAATGTTTGTTCTGTGCGAATGCATTAATAGGTGCGCTACCTTGGGGTCTTTGGCTATTGCCAATTGGGTTCTGATATTTAATCAGACGTTTTTTCTATATTCCTCAGATTTGTTTTCGTTATGTTTTTATTTTAACGCTTTTAACCATGTTTTGCACACATATGTAGGTACATATAAATAGAGTTTGCTGTTCGGTTTTATTCGAAACCGAAACCGCAGTTTTTCAATTCTCAAAACCGAAAACCGACAAAAATAAGTCGGTTTTTAATAAATTCTTATTCGAGTGAGAAATTTAATTGAATTTTAATAAATATCTTGAACGTGTTAAACTATTTAATTTTTATACTTATTTAATTATTTTAGAACGATTTTATTAATATCACAAGAAGACCGAAAAATAAGCGAAACCGCGGTTTTAAAATTTTTCGGTTTTTAGCAAACTCTACATATAAAATTAGGGTGACCATTCGTACTGATGTGATCAGTACATGTACTGATTTTTTGTTACTTGTACTGATGAAAAAGTTGTGTACTGATTTGTACTGATTTTTTGAAATTTGTACTGATTGTACTGATTTTTGGAATTTAAAAAAATATTAAAATTTTTTAATAAAAAAACCAAAATGCAAGTACAATACAATATGGGTTTTTTTGATAGGATAAATTTTTGAAAATAATTTTTCTGCATATAAATTTCTTGATCTAATATCTAGTTACACACATAGAGAAAATTCGTGGTGACAACCGAAATTATAGCCAATCAAATGGCTCCAATATGATAATAGACAATTAATTGATACACTAGTTATTTGACTGTGATAAAAATATTTTAATTGTCCGGTTGTCAGGGCGGTTGTTAGAACGATTCTGTTTTCTGATTGTTGGAAACGTTATAAAAAGCTGAAGATTTTTCCGTACAAAAATCCTTAAAACCTGAAGAAATATATGTAGGTATTTCGATGGAAAAATGCTTACAATCTGTGGGATTTTCAATAGAGAAAAGTACACAAAAGCTTAAAATTGTCATTTATGTGATTTTGTAGATAAATTTAGTCAAGGTGTTAAAGTTTTTCTATGTTAGAAATCGTGCAGAAATTAGTAAAGTGAAAAAAGATTTGTTCTGACAGCTAAATTTTTAACCAATCGATACAAACTTCTCGTCGGAATCTATACAAACCCTATTCGAAGCATGGCTATACATTAGAGTGTCCCTTTAAAATAGATTTGTCATTACACCCCCCAGCTTTATTGGAAATGGTCCCAAATGGAAGAAATCGTGTCCTAGTGCATGAAAGTCCTTGCCCTGGTAATGATATATCATTATTGGTAATGCAGACAGTAATGAGGTGTCATTACCAATATTTTGCTTGGTTACTATTAAAAATTCCCAAAATTCGCAATTTCGAAAAAAAATATTTTTTATTTAATTTATTCATTTAATATAGTCAAAAAGATTCAGGCATGGAATTTTGACTTCATCGGATATCATTAACCCACTTTAGCCTGGAATCCAAAATGACCCACGAATTTAGTAAAAATGCAAAAACGTGTTTTTTTAAATTAATTTTAAAGATTTTTTAAAATGCCTAATTTGGAGATGTCGATTGCTATTTGCACCACATAATAGTTGATATTGAAGAAAAAAATAAATTGGAAAAATGATAATTCGAGTTTGTGTTTGGAGCGACTGCTTTTAGGACATTTTACAAAAATTGCTGATTTTGTCAAAAATTTTAATGTTTTTATCAAATTTTACACGGTTTTCGGAAAAACAGCACTCAAATTTGGTTATAGTATATTTAGACTTGGCAAAAACTAGTAGTTTTTGGCCATTTTTAGGTTTTGAGCTGAAAACTACAAAATTAATTTAGTTTTTCCATACAATTTTTATACAAACTGAAAACCAGGTTCTACCTGGTTTTTGCCAAAAACCAAGTAAAAATATATGAAATGTGCATTTTTGATACACCCGGTATCATTTATAGTTAACTTTCGATGCACCCTGTTACAACGAATATAGAAGTAAAGCAAGTGTCAAAAAAATATTTTTTAGTTTTTTAAGAATATTTCTTTTTTAGTTTGAACTTGAGTGTTGTTATTAATTTTTCAACGTATTAATAATTGTTTTGCATTAATTTAACAATAAAAAAATAAAGAAAAATGTGTAATAAAAAAGTGATGTGACAAAGAAAAACTAAATAACCAGTGTAAATGACTTGGTTTTTGTAATTTAGTTTTGTACAAAAACCAGCTGGTTTTAGCTTAGTCTAAATTCAGTATTAGACTATAATTACCTTTATATTTGTTTAAAAAATATTTAACCCTCAGTGGCCTGGGGTCAGAAAAGACACATGAAACTTAATATTAATTATGACTACGAGATTGTAAAGCCATTAAATTATTAAAAAAAAATCTCAACTGGATAAAAATAATTATTTTATGTAACGTTATCCACATGGGGTTAATTTTTATACTTTTGGCCAAAAACTCCCCACTAGGAAATTTACAGAATAACACCTTTCATAATTTTCGAAAAATTATCACTTTGAATGAATGAAAAAAAATTTTTACACCTGATAAAAATTATTATTTTGAGTAACTTAATCCATATAGCTTTACAATCTCGTAGTCCTAATTAATATTAAGTTTCATGGGACTTTTCTGACCCAAGGTCACTAAGGGTTAAATATTTTTTAAACAAATATAAAGATAATTATAGTCTAACCAAATTTAAGTGATGTTTTTCCGAAAACTGTGTAAAATTTGATGAAAACATTCAAATTTTGTTAAATTTTTGATAAAATGAGCAATTTTTGTAAAATGTCCTGGAAAGCAGTCGCTCCAAACACAAACTCGAATTATCATTTTTCCAATTTATTTTTTTTCTCTTTAATATCAACTATTGCATGGTACGAATATCAATCGACATCTCCAAATTAAGCATTCTAAAAAATCTTTAAAATTAATTTAAAAAAAAACACGTTTTTGCATTTTTATCAAATTTGTGGGTCATTTTTGATTCCAGGCAAAATTGGGTTAATGATATCCGATGAAGTCACAATTCCATATCGGAATAATTTTGACTATATTAAATGAATAACCCGAGTAAAAATATTTTTATATTGTCATATATAATGTGATTGGGTTATATCCGACAACTACATCTGATATTATTTTTTCAACGAATTTTTTGTATGGTAAATTATGTTATTACATATCCCCAAATCTGACTCCATATATAACTACATAAGCCATATAAAACTAATCAAAATATATGTAGTGACCGATATGATTATATATGGTTCGATATTAAGTTATATAACACTGTATGTGTCGTTATACTAAAAATATATTCTTGTAATTTTATATAACTTTCTATATAATCGCGTAGAAATTAATATATAGCTCAACATCAAATTTAGTAGTCTGCAAATTAAGAATTAATTACTCCATAGCCAAATAATTTTCACGTGTTTTTTTTGCATGAAAAATCATGTTAAAAAATGCTGCGTACGATTTAGAAAAGCATTCAACTAAATTTTTATTTTATGTTATAAAATTTGGTCTTTTAAAATTGTTCAAACTACACAAATTTCAATGTCAATTCAATAGCTGGTATGCATAAAAAGTATACCTACTATCAGACAAAATTATATAAAATCAGATATTTTTATATACATATATTTTGATTAGTTTTATATGGCTTATGTAGTTATATATGGAGTCAGATTTGGGGATATGTAATAACATCATTTACCATACAAAAAATTCGTTGAGAAAATAATATCAGATGTAGTTGTATATAATGATATGTGTCTTAAAGTGACTCCATTCATTGTCAGATATAACCCAATCACATTATATATGACAATATATAACTATTTTTACTCGGGTAGTTGTTTTATAAAATAAAAAAAAATAAATAAAATCTTATTGTTTTAAAATGGGAATGTATGTGTATTAAATTTGTTTCTACCATGGATGGTAACTGAAACGAATGCGCTTATCGTTAGGGTAACGATATTTTAGGTTATTTCGGTAACGGTATTTTAAGGGTAACGCTATTTCATTTATTTCGGTATCGGTATTTTAAGGATAACGGTAATTGAGTTATTTCGGTAATGGTTTTTTAAAGATAAAGATATTTAGGTTATTTCGGTAACGGTATTTTAAGGTTAACGGTATTTCAGTTATATCGGTAACGGTTTTTTAGGGGTAACGGTAGTCAGTTATTTCGATGCAACTCGTAATTTTTTTTACAAAAAACAAACGAGATTAAAAACAGAACCAATTTATCACCTTAATGTACAAAAAATACTCAATAACCACGTTAAATGATCAAAATCAGAAAATTGAAATATAACGGCAACGGTATTTTAGGGATAACAATATTTCATTTGTTTCGGTAACGGTATTTTAAGGGTATTGATATTTCATTTATTTCGGTATCGGTATTTTAAGGATAACGGTATTTCAGTTATTTCGGTAACGGTATTTTAAGGATAACGGTATTCCGGGTATTTCGGTAACGGTAGTTTAGGGGTAACGGTAGTCAGTTGAAAGGGTTTTGAATCGATAACGGAATTTTAGCGGTATTGCCTGCCAACCCTGGTTTCTACAAAATATAGTCGTTGCTGATGCTGTAAACCCGCTCTTTATTGTTATGAAATTATTTTTCTTTTATTTGGTTGCAATCATGAATAAACTCATACGCGTTCATTTTTGTTTTTTCTGATTTTATTCTACATCAAACTAATCATGATGGTTTTGCAATCCGCCATTGTAGTTCTCTGAAACACACTGCTCGAATTTCGATGAGTATATTTGGTTTTCTTAACAATCACTTTGGAATTTCTCAATAAACATTCAAATTTACGGCGTACTAATAACTAAATGCATGTCTTAATTACCCCTAAACATAAATGAAGATCCATTAGTACGTTGCGTATATTGTTTTTGAAATAAATTTTTGGAAATGTTATGCCTTTTGAATTTAAGTTAATAAGGATGTATACATTTAAGTGAGGGAGCTACATAATACTAATTTTTTCAACTCTCTTGCTTTTTTAAAGTTTGTCCGTTTAAATACAAACATTCCCTATAAATCACTAAACAAACGTGGGATAACTTTTTATTTTTGATAAATAGGCGGTGAAAAAATATTTTATTTATTCTCTGTAGCTGGGCTATCGTTTGGTAAAACATATTTCGAAAAAATTTCAGAACTTTGCAAAAATTTTTTAGGCAAAATAAAATATTACAAATTTTTGTATACCTTTCTGAGAAATTTTCTAGTTTTTATGCCCATTGATTCTGTTTGTTTTTTTTTATCTTATAGGGCAATATTTCGTTCGGATAAACTTTAAAAAAGGAAAATGATTAAAAAATCATCCATTTTATAAATCTGGAATACACAGATTAAATTAATCTTGTTAGTTACAAAACTTTTTTTGTACATGAAGAACATACCAACAACAAAACACACACACATATTGCAAAAACATATATAAAATATAAAAAAAAATATGTGAATTTAATTAGTAAATTTAAATTTGTTATGATCATGTAGTTTGTTACGCACTAATATTGTTAACATGTCTGTATATTTATTCTACCTAATGTGTTACATTTTTATTTTATTTATTTTTTTAAATATTATTTATAATAGATTATTATAGTAAGGATCATTATGTATGTATATATATTGCATTTTATATATATTTTTTACATACTACAACATGTGTATATTTAGTATATTATATAAAAATTTTATTAAGTTATATTTCCTCTTCCTTTATGTCTTATTTCCAATAAAACCAAAATCATGGTGTTCTTATATTAACATTTCATTCCACTAAATAAAGGAAAAAAATAAACAAATAAAATCAACCGACACATTAAAGATCAATTACACTGTGCTAGTTGAAAAATACGACAAGCGAGGTACCCGGTGGGTAAACCTAATTCGAGTACGCTGAATCCAGTGGTGCTAGAAGTTTTTCTAGATTAGCTTTTAAAAAAAAGATATTTGTGTTCGAAAATTATGGTTTCAAGGACCCCAAAAAACCCGACTTCTAAATTTTCGACCATTTATTTTTACCAGGGTTGTTTGTTATATCCCCAATCAGCGTTGGGTTAAAAATGATTAATATCAGTGCAGCGGTTCAAAAGTTATGAGTGAAAATGTGAGGACATTTTCTATATAAAATGGTACGTTTTATTGCTTTGTTAAATGGTTGTAAAATGTATTGAACTTTGTATTAAAATGAAAAAGTTGTATGGAGATTTTTAAGGTGTCCTCACATTTTCAATCACAACTTTTGAACTGCCACACAGTGGGTTGAATCATAGAGAAAGTGAGGATTAATTCAGGGGGATCGTAGTTTTAAAAAACTATTATTTTTTATATATGAAAGTCCGTTGAAAGTCCGTCAATGACGGACCGTTATGTCGTGTAAAAACGGAGTGCTTCCGTATTTTTTTTTAACAAAAACGGACTTAATTTTTGCTATTTAGAAATTTTCATATAAAATGTCGATCAATCGACTTTTTTCTTAAAAAAGTCGAAAAGTCGACTTAAAAATTTTAAGAAATTCAAAAAGTCGACTTTTTGTTGCAACTATATAACTCTCCCAGCATAAATTTGGTAATGGGTGCGACAAACTCATGCATTACCTTGTAATGTGTACTCCTTACAAGTATAATTATTACATAAAGTAATTGGGTACCGATAATTGGATACATATTTTGGATCATAAAGTAATTAGTTACCGAAAATTTATTACATAATGCATTATTTTGTAATGTATAATCCTTACCTTGAGCATTATTTAGAAACACAGAGTAATGAGTTACCTATAGTTGATAACATAATGCATTACTTTGTAATGTATACTGCAAACATGTATCATTATTTTGAAACATTAAGTAATGGGCTACCGAATGTTGATTACATAATGCATTATAAATAAATATAAAGTAACTACTATTACAAAATACATTGTTTTAATATAAAAATTATTTACTTAGATAATTTTTTATTTAAATTGTGTAATTATAGGGTAATTTCAGTCCTTATAATTATATGCGTAACCAATTATTCTCATCCTTTTCGTAATCATATGGGTAACCAATTACTTTTTTAATATCAATCTGCAACTAGGTAACCCATTACTCTTCATTTTTTTATAAGTATACTGGTAACAATGACACATTACTTTGAGGCTCATCGCCTGTAAAATTCATCAGTGAAGTAAGGTGTAAAGTAAGCAGTCCAACTCTATGGCGATACATTACTTTACCCATTATTTGCTAATGTGTGTTTTTGCTGGGCTAGTATGGGCTATCCAACAAGATATTAATTTGTCTTATTGAAGTTTTTGTTTAAACAATAATTTTATATGTGCTGAAAATCCGAATATTAATAAATTATGAATTATTTAAGTTTTTATGTTTTTGTTTATTTTTAGTATGTTTTGTTCAATATTTAGAATTAAAAAATTAGTTTTTTTCATTTCAAAATGTATTTATTAAATAAAAAACATCAAATGTTATTTTCTTTTATTATTTTCTATTAAAATTTTTATTTTAATAACTTAAATAAAAACCGAATATTAATGACAGTCAGTATATTTGAATCAATTACATTTTTCCCAAAAAACAATAACGCACCTAACGGGTTAAAAAAATTTTTTTTAAACTTTTTTTCTAAAATTCAAATGAAACATTTTTACGGAGTCTCCCATTACTCTTCATTTTTTTATAAGTATACTGGTAACAATGACACATTACTTTGAGGCTCATCGCCTGTAAAATTCATCAGTGAAGTAAGGTGTAAAGTAAGCAGTCCAACTCTATGGCGATACATTACTTTACCCATTATTTGCTAATGTGTGTTTTTGCTGGGCTAGTATGGGCTATCCAACAAGATATTAATTTGTCTTATTGAAGTTTTTGTTTAAACAATAATTTTATATGTGCTGAAAATCCGAATATTAATAAATTATGAATTATTTAAGTTTTTATGTTTTTGTTTATTTTTAGTATGTTTTGTTCAATATTTAGAATTAAAAAATTAGTTTTTTTCATTTCAAAATGTATTTATTAAATAAAAAACATCAAATGTTATTTTCTTTTATTATTTTCTATTAAAATTTTTATTTTAATAACTTAAATAAAAACCGAATATTAATGACAGTCAGTATATTTGAATCAATTACATTTTTCCCAAAAAACAATAACGCACCTAACGGGTTAAAAAAATTTTTTTAAACTTTTTTTCTAAAATTCAAATGAAACATTTTTACGGAGTCTCCGGTATGTACGGAATCATGAATCCGACTTTAACGGCACGTTTATGGTCCGTAATATAAGTATCCGTCAAAGATTGTACGTATACGGAACATTAACGGACCGTTTAATCGGATTTTCGAACACAATAGGTTTTAACTCCGTTTTGGTATATCCGTTTTCGTACCGTTAAATCCGGACTTCATCGATTTTAGTTTGCTTTCAAAATAAAAAACTTAAATTATTAAAAAGGTATAATATTATTTAATGAAAGATGGTCTTTATCATTTGGTTGTTATAATTGAACTGTTTTATTTATTTATTAAAATACTTAAAGCTACTTAATATTATCAAATGTACAATAGTGGAATATGCTTACTATGCATATTCCACGCTATAAGTTTAGTGCAGTATGGACAAATAAAAGAGTATCGTATTGCACGCTTATGGTATGCAATACAGAAAAAGAATGATCAATTGGGTATGATCAATATTCATTGATCATTCTTTTGTATATTAAATTTTAAATTTATTTTAATATTATAAACATTTTCTCTAGTGTTTCCAATTCGGTTAATCGATTAACCGATTCCTCGATTAATCGCCTCTATTTCGGTTAATGTCGAAACAAATAATTTAAAACTCAAATAATTATTCGATCCGAATAATCGGTTAAAACAGTTCGATTAACCGGTTACAATTTTAATATAGAATTTTTCCCTTATTTTTTTACCAAAACTTCATAATTTTCTTAACTTTGGCTAAAAAATTACAAGAAAAGCTTAGAATAAACATAACATTACTAAAATACCATCAAATTCTTTTAAAATTAAGTGAAGAAGTTCGTTAAGCCTTTAGATAGCTTTTGTAATCAAAATAAAGGTGTTTCTAAAACTACTCAAAATACACGAAGTTTCTGGCTGGATCAGCGTCGAAGTGCTCTATAGGCTTTATTCAATACAGTAGGCGATTTTTGTTTCTGTTCTTTTAAAAATTAAAACTAATGTAAATTATATTTCCATGTCCTTCAAGGCAAGGTTGCATTTTTTTTAAATTGTGTCCCACAACTGTCAACTGGCATCTTAATTCTGTAGAAACTCTACCTTTTCTCACATCTCCAAAGAAAGTGTGTATAATCGATTCAAAACCACATCAATTCTACAACAAATCCAACTACACCATTTTCAGTTTTATTTCAAAATTGTTTAAAAATGTTTTAATATTATCCAAATATATTTTAAAATTGTCTAAAAAGGTTTCAAAATGCCTAAAAGGTTTCAAAATTATCCAGAAATTTTTTAAATTCTTCCAAAAATGTTTTAAAATTGTCCAAAAATCACTCAAAATTGCGTAAAAATGTTTTAGAATTACCGAAAAATCTTCCAAAATTGTCCAAATATGGTTTAAAATTGTCTAAAAAACTTTGATATTTGTCCAACATTTCAAAATTGCCCAAATGCGTTTTAAAATTTTCAAAATATATTTCAAAATTATACAAATATATTTAAAAATATTACAAATATATTTTATTTGTATTTAAGAAAATTCTATTTGTATTTTAAAATTGTTCAAATACATTTAAAAATTATTCACTTGCACTTAAAAATTTTAAATCTGTATATCAGAATTGTAAAATTGCATTCAAAATAATTCCATTTGTATTTCAAAATTCTCCAAATGTATTTCAGAAATTTCCAAATGTATTTAAAAAGACTCTATTTGTATTCCAAAATTTTCCAAATGTATTTAATAAAATTCCAATTGCATTTTAAATTTTTCCAAATGTATTTCAGAAATTTCTACTTTTATTTTAAAAGTAGGAATTATAAGACTTAAGAGAAAGAGAAAGCATGTATGTTTGAATAAATGCTTTTAAAATAAAAATAGAAATTTCTGAAATACATTTGGAAAAATTTGAAATTCAATTCGAATTTTACTAAATACATAAATACACAAGGTAATGTTAACTCAAACTTTGGATAATTTTGTTTATTGTCAATTGCCCTTAAAAACGGAAAAAATAATGAGAATTTTAACAATTGTTTATGATATTCTTTAGTCCACTAACTCTACTATTCATAAAATTTTTTTTTGAAATTTTTGTAGAGTAAATTGGTATTTTCACATAACTAATATTTTACTCAAATGGAACTAAATTTTTTTTTTATTTCTATAGCGGAGGAGGAAGAACTTTGGATAATAATTTTTTTAAATGCAATATTATATTTATTGTAGTATTGATTAAATTTGCATTCAAAGAAATTTTGTATCCAAAGTTTTACTTACTAATATTTAGAAAAAATCTCTTAATTTCAGCAGTTTTTCTTTTGCCATTTTTAACTAATTTTTAATAGCTTCAGCTATATTTTACATAAATTTTTCTATTAGTATAAGAAATGTTTCAATTTAGATAATCTCAGATTCCGAAACTTTTCAACCTTAAGGTACATTTACACGCGAGAGAAAACTGCTAGAGATGGACCAAAAACACTCCAAAATAGCTAAACTCATTCAAAATAGTACTAATTAGAGGTGATTTTTGTTTTATCTCTAGCATTTTCTCTCTAGTGTAGATGTGTTTTTTTAATTTCAATTTTTTTTAAATACATCGTGTTCATGTGTCATGTTGATATTTAACAAAAACAGGAAGCTGTTAGTGTTTTTGTTGATAAAAAGTTAAGGAAATACATTAATTTTGTTTTAAACGATTAATCGCCAATTTTCTCGAATAACCGACCCGAATAACCGGTTAATCACTTAACCGGTTAAACAGTTATCTTCATGATCTTACGAATTTCCTCACTGGAAGGAATATGCAGCTCTCCCCTGCAAAATCCTCGGCGACTCTTTTTACCACTTGGACGAAAGAAGTAAGGCTGGAACTGAATGTATTAGTCGATGGCGAATTCCGACACTCAACCACCCCAAAATTCTTGGGGTTACATTCGACAGCCTGTTCATGTCCTCAGCGCACACCACTGCAATTTGCAACAAGATGCAGAGTAGGAACAAGGTCCTCAAGTCGCTAGCCGGCAGCTCTTGGGGTACGGACAAAGAAACCTTGTTGGCAACCTATAAAACAATTGGTCGGTCAGTGGTTAATTATGCTGCGCTAGTGTGGTCGCCTAGAGCCAGCGATACCCAGTGGAGAAAGCTCCAAACCTGCCAAAACTCTTCCCTCAGGACAGGATGCCTACAAATGTCCTCGGTTCAACATCTTCACGAGGAAACGAAGGTCCTTACAGTAAAGGAACACTGCCAAATGCTCTCGAAGCAGTTCCTGCTGGGATGTCATCGGAGGAACCACCCGAATCACCATCTTACGGAGGTGGACCCCCCCCCATATTCATATTGGTCTCGGATCGAGCCCACCATCCCGAACACATGTCCCGCATGCCAGAGAGGTCCCCACGACGTAAACCACCTCTTTGGCTGCACGGCAAACCCGACTCACCTAGATCCCACGTCACTATGGACCCACCCGGTTGAGGCGTCCCGGTTCCTGGGTCTGGATCTAGCTGAGTCTGCAGAACAAGATGAAGAAGAAGATTATATTATATTGCTTACATATTTTATTGTAGGAGGCGTTGCTATAACAACAACAAAAACCGGTTAATCAGTTTTAGTGATTTTTAGAATAATGCAATAACCAGTTAACCGCCTATGTCGAATAATTGGAAACAGTAATTTTCTCCATATAAAAATTTAATTTTACATGGGAGTTAGGGCGTACCTTTTCCTCCCCTTTTTTTCTAAATTAAAAGAAATTTATTTTTATTCTTATTTTTTTTCACTTAATATAATGTGTGGCCATCACATATTAAATTTATATATCAATTTTCCTATAGTATAGTTTAACCCTGTTTTTATGTACTAAGGTGGGCTTATTGCCATCACTTAAAAGTACATTATTCCTAGTATCTATATCTATGACCTCGAAAGGTCCTTTAAACTCTACGTCCAATTTGTGGCCGGATTCGTTCCGAACCAAAACTAAATCGCCTATCTCAATACCTATTTTAGTCAAGTTTCTATCTTTTGTGCTCTCTTAGCTTTATCAAGCAATTTCCGAGCTCTCTGATTCGAAACTTGTAACCTATACTTTACTTCTAGGTTATAGGAATCCACATTATATATCGGATCCACCTGGCCTTGGTTCATGACGCCAAAGTCAGTAGGTATTTTTCCAAATACTAGTTCAAATGAGCAATAACCATGAACTGTTGATGGCGAAGTGTTATAGCAATATGTGAAGGACTTTAACCATTCGTCCCAGTCGGATTTGTCAGGGGACAAATGTGATCTGAGATACTCGTTAAGTGTTCTATGAGATCTTTCAATTATACCCATGGATTCATGGTGATATGCTGTAGATGTTGATTTCTCTATATTTAAGAGATCGCAAAGTTCCTGAAGAACTTGGCTTACATATTCAGTACCCATGTCCGTTAGAATTTTTCCCAGTGTTCATAATAGCTTTGGCTACACTTTTCGCACTTTTATTGGGTATTGGCACCGTTACAAGATATTTTGTAAGGTCACAAATCATAGTTACAGCGTATTCGTTTCCATTATTTGATCTCGGTAATGGACCAATTGTATCTATTAGAACAATATCGAATGGTTTCACTGGCGTTGGAGTAATTATGATTTCCTCCTTAACGTTTCTCAGTGCTTTATTTCTTTTACATTGGACGCAGGACTTGACATATCTTTTGATGTCCTTAGTCATTTTTTCCCAGCGAAAATATTTTCTTATTTTATTAGTCAAAATTGGATCATCATGATATTTTCTCAGTATATGTTATTTTCCTTAATTTAGGTGTGAGGGCTATTTTTACATTATTGAGGGAAGCGTTTCCTGTCTCTTTAAATTCCACGATTCCTATGTATTCAAATAATTTGTCACCTAGTGACATTTGGAATAACTTTATCCCATTATTACCAGCTATCTTTTCAAGCTGTGAGAAGAATTGATCTTAATCGATTTTCTCATTAGCAACAAGGTTAGGTATATTCATTTTGAGAATTATCTTTTTCCCTTTCTTAATATTTATTGCGGTACCTTTAGTGTATAATCTTACACTTTTCTTTAATTCGCTACTATTGAGCACCTCATAGACGTTTGTTTGAACTAAAATTTTATCTTTCGTAGTCTTAGGGGCAATTTTCTCCCTTTTTGATTGAAGTCTCGTGGTTACCTTCAATATTTTATTAGTCTCAGTATTCATTATATCTGAGAATTCTATGCGAGACAGCGCATCAACTGCATAATTGTCTCCGCCCCTAATATACTCGACCGTAAAGTCGTATTCCTCAAGATCTAATCTCATTCTCGTCAGTTTTGATGACGGATTTTTCATAGAAAATAAATAGGTTAGAGGTCTATGATCACTTCGGACCAAAAATTTTCTACCATAAATATATGGTCTGAAATATTTAATTGCCCAATGAATGGCATCTAGCTCCTGCTCAATCGTAGATTTGTTACTTTCACCTTTTGTGAATGTTCTCGATGCATAAGCCACAGGTAGTTGAATACCTTGATGTTCCTGGCTTAAAACAGTGCCGCAAGCATGTTTACTTGGATTTGTTATAAAAAATTCATTTGTAAAATCAGGATATTGCAGTATTTTCGGACTTAATAATTGACTCTTGAGGTATTTGAAAGAGTTTTCACATTCCTCAGTCCAATCAAAAGAAACATTTTTCCTAGATAATCTAGTCAAATGTCTCGATGACTCAGCAAAATTAGGTATAAACCTTCTATAATAATTGCAAAATGCAACAAAGCGTTTAGCTTCATCACCATTTTTAGGTGTCGGATAATTTTCAATTATCGAAAATTTGCTGTCATCAGGCAGAATGCCTTTGTCCGTGCATTTGTGTCCTAAGAATGTCACTTCACGACAGAAAAATGAACACTTATATGGATGCAATTTGAGATTATATTTTCGACACATGCCAAATACGTCTCTTAAGTTCTGCAACATATGCTCCTCTGAGCAACCGATTACTACCAGATCATCCACATACAAAAATGCTTGGGCTGGCGACAGCCCGAAAAAGCCAAAGACATCATTCTTTGGAATGAATTAGGTGCAATTTTTATACCATATGGAAGTCTTTTAAATCTAAAGGAACCTTTTTCCGTTGAAAAAGATGTAATATCTCTGGAATCTTCTTCCAGTTCTATCTGATGAAAACCAGATACTAAATCTAAACAGGAGAAAAATTTAGCTCTACCTAATTTATCTAAAATATCATCTATGCGAGGAAGAGGGAATTTATCAGCTATAAGCTTCTTATTTACTCCTCGGTAATCACCGACAAGTCTCCATCTTTTAAGGTCAGTCCCTGGTAGCGATTTTTTCGGTACTAATAAAATTGTGCTGTTATATTCGGAAACTGATGGTTCGACTATGTCATCATTAATTAATTTATCCACTTGTTTATTAACCTCCTCTTTATGGGAGTGTGGTATGCGATAGTTCTTCATATATACGGGCTCATTATCTTTCAATCTGAGTTTTTTTTTATAAAAATTATTAACAGTTATCTTCTCAGATTCTAATGCAAATATGTCAACAAATTCAGAGCATATATTCCTTAATCTGTTCTCGACAAATTTGGGAAAATTTCTGGACAATTTTTCCAGTTTTTCTCGATCTTTCTGATAATCTCGGCTCTGTTGGACAATGTCGTAGTCGTTTAGACTTTCTGTTCGTATTCGAGGATTTGAAATAATAATATTCTCGTTTGTTGTGTTAACAATTCTAACGAGTGGCATTGATTTCGAAGTTATCGTACTCGCAATATAAACACCACTTTGTAACATTTGGTGTGGAATCAATACTTCGTCTTCACTACTCTGAATATTTATAAGTCTTATCACTTCAGATCTTGCAGGAAGAGATATGGAGTTGATTTGCGGTGCATTTCGCATCTCCAAAGCGATATCATATGGACATTCTTTAGATCTTAAAATAATCAAGACCTTGTCGCTCTGATAATCGAGTACACAATTATATTTTCTTATGAAATCCATACCTATTATTCCGTCAGGTGGAATTGGGAAGTCATCCTGAACAACATGAAATTCATGTGCTATAAGGAGATCTTCAGCTTTCAAATCCGTTTCGACTTTTCCAAGTGTAGTTATCAAACTTTGTTCTACACCACTAATAGTTGTCGTTATAATCGCATCAATTTGTTCGTTAAGAACTTTACCGATTTTAATTATAGAAATATCGGCTCCCGTGTCTACTAAAAATGTGGATCTCTCTCCGTTTAATGTAGTCCTAATGAAGAGGTAGCTATAAAGAGATAGATTGAAGTTGTACATTTTATTTTCCGTTTGCTTCATATTAGGGGTGCTTATTAGTTTCCCGAAACATTGTAGGTTACGATTTGGTTATTATCATATGAAATATTGTCATATGAAATTCTATGGTTTCTTTTACCAATGTCAAAATTCTCACGGTCGGGGTGTTTAATACTACCTCTTCGACCGGTATTGTAGTTATTGTAAAAATTTTCTCTGCCGACGATACAGTAACGTTTGCGTTTACGATTTCCTCCGCATCTATTACCAATATTATTGGCATTACTGAATAATATATTTGGTTGTCCGTATGATTCGGTACAACTACTGATGAACTTGGCAAGTAGTTCATTCAAGTTTGAAAAATTGCCTGCCTCCATTATAAATTTCACCCTTTTGTTTGCAGCATTTTTGGCAATTGCACTTACCGCTGCCTGGGTTGAGTATTTAGTTGCCAATTCTAATGGCACTCCGTCTGAAATATAGGCATTTTCCAAAGACCTCGTCAAGGCTTCAATTTTAGTAGCATATGAATTCGCACTGCTACTGCCTTGACGGATATTAACAAGTTTAGCCGAGGCAAGCTGGACTGATTCGTATTTCCCGGAATATTTTAATTTCAAAGCAATTTCTCGGAGAGATGTTTCCGAAGTAATTAAGTGCCTTACGAAACCTTTTAATTTGGTTTTCGCAAGCTTCACTGCCAGGGTCTCGTGTGATTCCTTAATAGAGTCAACAAGATCAAGGGCATGTAGAAAACTCTGTAGGTTTTCTGCACTGCCATCAAAGTCTGGAAGGAGCTTTGAGGCTAAATTTAAAAATTCTACCCCTGGTTGTGGCATTTGAAATTGTATTTAATAAAGGAAAAAAAAAATCTTTAAATTTTTGACTATCTTACCTTATGTAGGCCAATGTTAGTACAGAGAATGGAAAAAAATGTGTATATGTGTCATTACATCCGCTATCCGTTTCCTTTTGGCAACATATCTCGGTTGTAATGGCAGATATCGGTCATCTGGTTGTTTGGTGACCGTATAAATTTTGTCACACTGTGGGAGTGTCACGTATGAATCACCACAGTTGAAAAAAATATTAAAAAAAAATAATTGTTAGTAAAATTTTTTTTAATTTCCACACATGTATTTTTATAACTAAAAATTTTCAATTTTATATAAATTTTTGTTTATTTATATTAAAGCATTTTTTTCAAATTTCAGTTTTCCTTTGCTTTTCTCTTTTTTCTTAAAAAAATGATATAAAAAAAATGTTCTCTTTTGCAAAAAGATTATTTTCTTTTTTTTGTTTTGTTTTTTTTTTATTTTTATAAAAAAATAATTTTTATAAATTTTATATTTAATTTTATAAAAAAAACAATTAAACAATGTTATTAATTTTATACTATTTCAAATATTTGTTAATGAAAGGAGCCAATTTTTGGGAACCTAGCTTTTATGTACTGGTAAGGTATTTCTTAATGGTTGGAAGAGTTTCATCTCTTTCTTTCAAAGTTCTGATGGCAATTTGTTGAGTTGGTGGATGAGATGGAGTAGTATTTATATTGCAGTTTTAACTATGTTAATAATTTGACCATTTATATGTTCTTGCTGCAATTGTTGAGCTTGAGAAGATTTTAGGTGTGTTTTGGCTGTTGTCTCCATTGTAGCATCCATTAATTGAGTATTGAAGATAGTTGGTGACTGGTGTATTTGGCCACACCAGCATCTTCCTTCGGGTAACTCGGCCTGTTGCCCTTGTTTTGTTTAAAGCAAAAATTCAGCTTTGTTGATGTTTGAGGGGATGATATTATTCATCGCTGTTTTTGTTATTGTAGCATTTTTGGTAATGGTTTGTGAGTTGTTCTTGTTGTTGGGGTGCAGATGAGGAAAAAGTATCCATATAGCAGATGTTATAGTTTTAATATTCTTACTAATTTGTCACTTTTAGTTTTTAAATTGTTGATATTTAAACATCTATTTTTTAAAATTTACTTTTACACTATCTATAATTTTATTAGTTTTTGTTATTTTTTATTAGTTTTTTTTTTTTTTTTTTATTAAAATTTTTTGAAATTTAAAATTAATTTTTCCTGCTTGTTTTTTTTCAAGTCTGCCTTTGGCAGACCTGGCAGGATCGCCATATAATATTATTTAATGAAAGATGGTCTTTATCGTTTGGTTGTTATAATTGAACTGTTTTATTTATTTATTAAAATACTTAAAGCTACTTAATATTATCAAATGTACAAAAGTGGAATATGCTTACTATGCATATCCCACGCTATAAGTTTAGTGCAGTATGGACAAATAAAAGAATATCGTATTGCATGCTTATGGTATGCAATACAGAGCAGTCAAACATACTGCAAAGGCTACATCCAGTGTTTCCAGGTTAATTGGGCACAAAATCATCAAATATTTTTGAAAAAATCGTCAAAATCGTCATTGCGTTTTGAAATATCTTCAAAATATTGTTAAAAATCGTCAAAACTTTAATAATCAAATATTTCTATTATTATAACCCTAAAATCATACTATAAAATTTAACCAGTTTTCGGTGTCAGCTGTACTTTAAGAAAAATTCTAAAACTAGTTTTTTATTTGATTTGCTGAAGAGAAGGAAACTTGCAATGTAGGTAAATTGATTTTGCAACATAAAGAATTTCTATGGAAAAAACGCAACACTTCACCGAAGTGTTTTAGAAAATAATCTTTCAAAAGTCGTACCTCCAAATTTCAAATAATTTTAAGTACATATGTATTGAAAATTTACCATAATATATTATACTGAAATTAATTGTTCGGAAGAAAGAGTTCACTTTAAAAAAATTTTGTATCGAAAAAACTTTAGATTTTAATGTACTTAGTCTAGAGATATTTCACAGGTACCTAATAAAGAATTTACATGACAAAAGAGTCCGATATGAGATATACATCTCTTCGAAAAACACGTTACATTTATTAGAGATTTAGTAAAAACTATTTTAAATAAAACTAATTACCAGATTCTTTATTAGTTTTCCAACAAAAAACCATCAAATTCTACAATGACTACCATAAATAAAAATTTTATGATAAATATTTATAAATTACCTGAACAAATTTTCAAATTTATTGATTTAGATAATGGAAAAATAACGTATTTTGAAACAATTGTTGCTATATTTCCTATTGAAAAAAATCGTCATTTTGAAGAGGAAAATCGTCAAATCGTCAATTGGCTATTTTCGATAGTAAAAATCGTCAAAATGACGATAAATCGTCAAAACTGGCAACATTGGCTACAGCACAACCCTTCATTCGGTGAAAATATTATTGGAGCGAGAATAGAGAATATCCAATAGAAGGAATTCCTTCTACAACCAGTGATGCCAACTTGGTGCTTTAAGCACTATTTATGGTGCTTTTTTATTTTTTAGTTGGTGCTTTTAGGGCTTTTTTTTTAGCAATTTTTCATACTTGTGTTTTTGCAATTAAATTGTTCTAAAAAAGGTCACTAATTTTTTTAAGTGGAACATTTTATATGGCAACTTTTTTAGGTCTTAAGCGGCATATATACGACAAAGCATGCTGTACAGCATGCTAGACGGCTGTATGAATTTTACCATGTAATGTCTAATTTGACGGTTTGTCAAGCATGTTGGAAGAAAAATAAAATTTTTTGATTTTTCGGCAAGTTTGTCAAACACACTTTACCGTCTAATGAAAAAAATCATCAAACATTGGAGAATTTTACATTTTTAATAAGTTATTTTGTGACAATAAAGGGATAATGTTACTAAATAAACTAAAAAAAATTGCAAAAACATGAATTCAAAAATGAAATTCCAAGAAAAAAATTAATAAAAATAATTTTATCATTATCATCCGCTGTGTTAATATTGTGGTTTTGAAGTCAAATTTTACAGCATGCTTGGCCGTGTATTCCAAAAACCATTTTTTGTTTGTCAAACAAGCTGGACAGCATGCTTGCTCGTATATAGGCCGCTTTAAGATCACTGTAGGCAGTGGTAACAGATCAAATGTAAAAATAAATCGTCAAAATCGTCACCATTTTATGAGAAATCGTCATCAGTTAAATATCATTAAAACAGAGTTTTATCTACTTTATTATTCGAAATTTAATTAATTTTAACTGCTTGACTATATCGCTGCTCTTAAGATAATTCACAGCTTTTATAAATTCGAATTATATATAACTGGACGTTATTTTTACTTCACCTGTAAAAAGGTGGTATTTATGCTACGATTAGTTACAGATAGGGAATGCATCCCGGGATTCCCGGGAAATTAAGCATTTTCAGTTCCCGCATTCCCGGGAATTTGGACCGGGAATCCCGGGATCTCAAAAAATGCATTTTAAAATAATAAAGTTAGTTATTTAAAATTTTTTTATGCAAAATTTTCCAACCTTTTGAAAATAGTAAAAATTTTACATTAGGCTTGTATGTTTACATACTACTTTTACCACAACTGGAAGAATTCAAATTATTATTAACCAAAACAATGATTGATTCAAAGTAGTAAGATTTTCGAGTAAACGAACACACTTTGTGTACTTGGTCGAACTTTTTAAGTTCCTTTTAGTGCCTCTTAAAACCACTCACATAGTGTTTGTTTGAATCACTGTTGGTAAAAGTGGCACAAAAGTACCATTTGTGGCACTATTGAATGTTCAATGGCACCATGGCACTCTTCATAGAATTTTGGCACTTTTTAAGAAAATTTCTCTATAATTTGATAAAAGGTCGATATCGCTGGTTTTTCATTAAAAGCCTCGCCTACTTAGAACGGGTAGCAAAATTAAAAAACAAACGCTACACTAAAAATTTCTACAATTTTCTAGACCAGCTTCCAGTTCTTCGGGGACAATTTAATCATTATTTTGATCTTTAAAAATGAAAGCAATGGGGATAAAATTAGAACAACTTTAATTGATTCTATTGTATTGTCCGTCACTGAAATTTTTGAAAAATTTGTTATGGTATTCTAGTTTTTTTATGACAAGCAAAAGTTTTAAAAATTTCACCATACAATGGTGAAACCTTTTTCTGCCAAAAATAAAATTATCAAAAAATTGTAATTTGAGAAAAATTACGATTTTTTCGATAAATTTATGAAATCTTAAATGATATGAAAACTTAAAAAATGTCCAGGAACCGCAGAACACGAGAGAACTACCCTACGGGAAATTTTAACAAACTGTCACCGAACTGGCCCCTTTATATGAAATAGACTCGTCACTTTTACATGGCGTTGTCATAGGAGGGGGAAATTGACCCCTTGTGACATGTCACAAGACAAATCCAAGGACAGGTCCCTGAACTTTGTTTTTTATGAGAGTTCCCTGAACTTTGTTTTTTATGAGAGTTCAGTAACCTGTCCTAGGATTTGTCTTGTGACATGTCACAAGGGGTCAATTTCCCCCTCCTATGACAACGCCATGTAAAAGTGACCAGTCTATTTCATATAAAGGGGCCAGTTCGGTGACAGTTTGTTAAAATTTCCCGTAGGGTAGTTCTAAGCACTTAAAGTTTCCTTTAAATTTTAGCATCAAGCACCCTGAGCTTATTCTTAACAACTTTAGCCCCAAAAATCCCATGTTAATATGTAATCTTTTGAAGGAATTTGCAGGAATGTTAGAATCGGTAAAAGGTTCGATGCATCTTAAAATAATATCTCAAAATATGAATGAGGTATTTCATATTTTATTTCTGTGAAGAAAAATTTTAAAATTCTTCAAAAGAAAATACAATTTTTATATTTTAAATTGTTGACAATTAAAAATATTTGTTTGTTATGTGCTTTTTATTACATGACAATTTTGTCAAGGTTTTGCTGTGACAATTTTTCTGAGAATACCAAAATTATAATAATTTCCATTCACACCAGTTTTGTGACAATTTTGTTATTGTTATAAAGTTTAGAATAAGGGTGTAAATGTATAAATATTTGAAATTAATGCTGAACATATTTTTTGAAACATTTGCATGTTGCTTAATTTTTTTTGACACTTTTAAAGCATTTTTGGCACTTTTTTGGCATCATTTAGGCACCAAACGAAAATTCTCAAATACCATCACTGCACTGTGGGAAAAATGACCAATCTAGCTTATAAAAAATATTTTTTTTTACAAATTTATAAACCTATAGCATATAATAATTCAATGATAGTTGATACTTAAAACTGCATTCAACATTTTTCGATTTATATGTTAGTTA
The DNA here is from genome assembly GCA_949987735.1 of Leucophora obtusa. NCBI lineage: Eukaryota > Metazoa > Arthropoda > Insecta > Diptera > Anthomyiidae > Leucophora > Leucophora obtusa. The sequence continues at coordinate 87,382,160 of OX465296.1, forward strand.
TGAAAACACAGGGCTGTAAATGTATGCAATGGATAAGTAGCACATTCATGAGTGATTTTGGTTTCACGTTTCCCCCAATGTATTATGAAAAGTTTTATTGCGCTACTGAACCTATATTTTTTTTTTTTGATAAAACAAGTCCTACAGAGTACGTGGACACGATGTATTGTATAGAAAATGATTTTAGTAATACCCCTTGCGAGTAAATACATAAAAGTATATTTTTGTCAAAATTCCTTAATGTGTAAAGAGATTAGAAAAAAGGACCGCTAAGTACCGCCAAACTAATTTTTGAATTTGAAACTAGACCTAATGAGGTAAGTCTGGAGAAAAATTTGGGTGCCACAAACCGCCACAAAGTAGGGTTTTAAGGGCTTGTTTAAACAAATATTACTTGTGGGCGGTATTCAAGTGCTTTCACATAAATGCATTTTTCCTTTTTATACAATTGCAATATACGGCAAAGGTAATATCGGAAATTTAATTAATATTTCTTTATAAGTTGCGTTTCACTAAGCTTAAAGCTACAGTTTTTTTGAAAATGCAAATTAATTATAAAGAATGTTTTGAAGTTTGGCGAAATGCCAATTCAAGTTCACAAAAGATGATTTTTGTGATTAGTCACGTTTTTTCGAAGCTTGGACTAGTCAATTATAAAGGAAGTGAAAAGTGTAAAAAACTTGAAAAAACCTTAAAATTGTTGTGTAGCAGATTCACCAAAAAATGGAGCGAATGCAAACGAACAACACAAGTTTTTGAACGAAATCATAAGGAATGGTTAAACACAAACATTGATTTGTCTTGTCTTGAAAATGACGATATACCGGGTCTTTCACAATACCGAGGACGTCCATCTAAAGCCTTCACAGAATCAAGCGACATATCTAAAAAACTGAAGGTGGCTGATCTTGTAAAAACTACAAGTAAAGAGGAATTGATTTTCGCTACCAGTGTAAGTCTTTACAAATCTGGTAAACGGGATGCTGCAGGTTTAATAAAAGATATACAAAAATCTCCAGGAAGGGCATCCAAAATTAAAAGAGCCCTCTCCATTCCTGATAAAACTTGCATACCATATACACATGACGAAGCCTTAGCGCTATATATAGACGGAGACTATACTAAAAGTTCGTATATGCTAACGCAATCAGGAGCTAAAAGTCGTAATGCAAACATTTATCCACCATACAATGTAATTCGTGAGGCAAAAAAAAAAATGTTATCCCAAAGACTCCTCAATATATGTTACAAACTTTTCTGCAGAAGTCAGTCTTCAAGCTCTAGTGGACCACACAGCTAGCAGAATCGTAGAATACCAAAAAGACGTAATTATGAAATCGAGAAATATGTCGTCGTCAAAAAATATTACAATGATATACAAATGGGGTTGTGATGGAAGTAGTGGACACTCCACATATAAGCAAAAATGTCCAGAAGGTAAGTCTGATGAGAATTTATTCGCAATTTGCTTAGTCCCATTGCAACTTAAAGATAAAGATAATATTTTGTGGCAAAATCCTCGACCGTCATCAACCCGATTCTGTCGGCCGATTAAATTAACATTTGAAAAAGAAACAATTGACCTTATAAAAAGTGAAGTAAATAAAATAAAACATCAAATTGAAAGTATAATAGAAACAAAAGTTACAGACTTAGATCTGAACGTGGATCATAAATTCTGTCTTACCATGATTGATGGTAAGGCATTTAGTGCAATCGCAGAAACATCAACACAATCATGTGGAATATGCGGAGCTACTCCAAAAATCATGAATGATTTAAATAAGATTAAAGATTTAAAGCCAAATGAATCCTTGTATGCCTATGGACTTTCCACACTGCATGCATGGATAAGGTGTTTTGAGTGTATTTTGCACATAGCTTATAGGATTGACACAAAAAAATGGCAAATAAGAGGCGATGACGATAAATTAGCCGTTGCACAAAGAAAAAAAAAATTATTGATGATTTAAAAAAATATATGAACCTACTTGTAGATATACCAAAGCCAGGGTTTGGCTAGGATGTTCTTCAAAAACCCTGGCTTGGCATCATCAATTACAGGAGTCGACGAAAAATGAATAAGTAATTTGGGTGTTATATTAAAAAGAATGGCATGTGGTTACGCAATAAATACAGATTCCTTTAAAACAATGACTGAAAGTACATCCAAATTGTACGTGGATTTATACCCCTGGTATAACATGCCATCCAGGGTACATAAAATTGTAATGCATGGGGCTGATGTTATCAAATACGCGTGTTTGCCAATTGGAATGCTTTCGGAAGAAGCAATGGAATGCAGAAATAAAGAATTCCGTAATTACCTGGAATTTCACACTCGAAAAATGACGCGTGAGAAAACTATGCAAGATTTACTCAATACACTGCTTTATTCATCGGATCCTTATATTTCATCAATATCAAAAAAGTCATCCATCAACTATCGAGCCTTGGAGCCTCTTTCCAGCGAAGTTCGTGAGCTGCTTTGTGACCCAATGATTCCCGATCAATGCGAAGAAGCCCAGGACTCAGGCTCTGAAAGCGAATAATTTTCAATATTTTTTTCATGGAACAATTATTTTAAGTATTATTTTTTTAAGTTTTATTTATTGTTGAATGTAATTTATTTAGTTTAAAAAATAAAAATTAAATAAATATAAGTTTGAATTTGGTTTTATGCAATATTTTTTTTTTTCTTAATTTGTATTATATATATTTTGATAATATTAGCAAATTTTTTTGTTGATCTTTGAATAAATAAAAATAATAATGAATGAATTAAAACTTAGTATATTAGTTTCATTAATAATGTCAACTTAAATGTTGTTTTCCCTAATTTTAAAAAAAGAAGGTTTGATCCTTTTTTTGTTACGAATAAATAAAATTGTATATATTTATTTATTAAAAATACGAAAAGTTTATTTTTTAAAGTTTAACTCATATCCATATTTGATGACAGTAATTTTTGATATAAATATATATTGCAAAATACTATTTCTGTGATTTAATGTACATATAAAAAGGTTTTTAATTGTGTTTTGTTTAACAAAAAATTTTAATTTATTTTGTATAACTAAATACATTGCTCTTCGGAGCTACATCGTATTTGAAATGTTACTAAATATATTAACAGCAACCCCCATCGGTGAATGATTAAATCTATCAAATTACCTAAAAGCAACATAGGACAATACTTTCGGAAAATTTTCATACCAATTTTAAAGAGATACTAAATTTCAGTGTAATTTCCACTAAAACCTTCCTTTTGGTGCACCCTGTAATTAAACAGGGTGTCTACAAATACAATATATTTAAAGAAGACTATTCGCTACAATCGCTCCATACATTTCGAACTTCTCAGATCAATAGTTTAAGAGATACGATTTTTTATAAGCTAGAATGGTGATTTTTACCACTGTGCACTGGTTTGAATCGCACTTATTCTATACAGAAATAAAGACAAATTTGTCCATTGACTTTTAAAAATTTTCAAGTACGTTAAAATTTGAAATTTTATAAAATTTTTTCCAATTTTCTAAAATTATTTTCTGTATTAATTTTTTAATTTCTATATTAATTTTTTAATTTCTATATTAATTTTTTAATTTCTATATTAATTTTTTAATTTCTATATTAATTTTTTAATTTCTATATTAATTTTTTAATTTTATTTATATTTTTGACGGACAAGTTTTTTAGTCTAAAAATTATTTTTAGTTTATTCAGTTTTTAAAAATATATTTATAATTAAACTTATATAATTTCTAATATAAAATTATATTTTTCCCACTACGAAAATTCCAAGAAAAAATTCATGAGCTTTTTCATGATCATGAAAATTTGAGGTCTTTAAGACATTTTATTTATTTTTTTTTTTTTTTTCGTGTTTTATTTATTTATTGAATCTTCACTAAATATGTGTGAACTAACAATAAGTATTCAAATCTTAAGACTAAATAAAAGTATTAAGTCCAGCCAGTGCCAGACAAAAATGTTGTGCTTTCATTTTAATTTCTTCTCTATAAGTGGACCAAGTCAGCAGTATGTCTCCTTCTTAGTCGCAGGTGACCACTGCTATTTAGTAGATTCCGGGCTAGTGTATTCGGATGTGTTTCTAGTTTCTTTAAATAGTTTTCGCTATGTCTTCTGATTTCATCTCTAACAAGGTTTACGTTGAGATCCTTATGTATGTTGGAGTTTCTTATATACCAGGGTGCACACGTGATCATTCTAAGAAGCCTGTTTTGACGTCTTTGCAATTTTTCTATGTTAGATGCTGAGGCGGTACCCCAGAGTTGAATTCCATAGCACCATATGGGTTTAATTATCGAGTTATAAAGCAACAGTTTACAATCTAAGGCAAGTAAAGAGTTCCTACTCATAAGCCACGTACTAGATAAGTTTGGCGTAAAAACTTCCTTCAAATGATCCACGAACAGATTTCCTTTTTCCGTGTCGTTTCTGGCCCAATTTCCATTTGGTTTTCGCAAAGGATGCTTACATGTAACGGGTCTTTTAAGATTTTTTGTAGCACGCCACAAAGAGTAATCAGTTTTAGCTGATGGATCTAAGTTTTCGAGATATCTGCTAAGCGATTCAATTCTTTTTTCTTCAAGAAGTCTTCGCAAATTCTTCGTGCATTCTTTAAATCGTTCCTTTAGTTGTGGAGATCTGTGCTGTTGCCATTCTCTTCGTGCAATTCTTTTATCATTTAGGAGTCTTTCGACATCTATAGAAAAAATTCTGTTTGGTCTTTTGTGTCGGCGGGGTTTTGTAGCCAGTTGAGCAGCAAGTTTGATTTGTAATTCTAGATTTTTAACAGAGAGGTCAATATCGTCTGTTGTTCTTAACAGTATATTTTCCGAACAATGAGAACTAATAAACATTCTGTATTTTAGCCAATCTGTATTTTTTCCCGTAAGCGCTGAGTCACCATATGGGTTTACAATTTCTCGGGGGCCCTGGATACAAACAATGGTGGGTGTGTGATCTGACGACAAATCTAATGACGATTCTACCTGTACTAATTCCCTTGAAATAGCCTTTGTCACTCCAAAATCTATCAAATCTGGTATTTTTTGCCTATCTGTTGGCCAGTAAGTGGGTTCTCCGCTTGATATAACATCCATACCCATTTTTGAAATTGTATTAAATAAAACACGGCCCTTGGGAGTAATCAGCCGTGACCCCCAGAATGTGTGTTTGGCATTGTAGTCACCAGCTGCCAGAAAGCGGGGACCTAACGATTTAAAGAAGTCCGTGTACTGAATTTCAGTTATCGGAAATCTAGGAGGGGAGTAAATTGATGAAATAACAAGGTTCATGTTAAATTCTTCGAGGCATATAGTGCTGGCTTGAAGATAGTTTTCACGAAATTCGGGCATTGGAAAGTGTTTTAAACGAGACTTTATGATAACCGCTGCACCACCGCATCCTCTGTCTCTGGGGTCTTTTGTGTCATAAATTGTGTATCCTTGTATTGAAAAAGAACTTCTTGGGGTTAAATGCGTCTCAGAAACAAGCATAACGTCAATTTGCTTGTTTCCGAGGAAATAATTTAGTTCGTTTTTGTGTAAGCTTAAGCCGTTTGCGTTCCAATAACATATTTTTAAAACGTTCATTTTTTATCTAAGAAAGCCTGCATAAGCATGCCTTGGTTGCGGAGTAATTCTTGCATCATTCCTTGCATATTGGCCATGAAGTTGTTAATGGTTTGAACTAAAGTTTCAATTGAGTTTTCCAGCGAGCTTTTCTGGGGAGGAGAAGGCGTTTCCAGCGAAGGCAGTGGGTATGAATTGGTTTGCGTAGAACCAACGCTTTGGGAAGTGGCGATTTGTGCATACGAAAAATTGGTTGTACTGGCACTATGAGAAGTAGTGTGTTGGGCATTTGAAGGAGTACGATCAGTCGATCGAGAATTATTAGGCAGATTTGGGAATTCTGTTGGCTGGTATTGTGGTCTATGAGGTCTTTTCATTGTCCTTTGTCTAATATTTATGTATACTGGACAGCCTCTGTAATTCGCAGTGTGGTTTCCACCGCAGTTGCTACATTTTTTAACGTTTGGGTCAGATCTAGAAGATGTACATTCCGACGATTTGTGAATATCACCGCATATTACACATACAGGTGATAATTGGCAATACCCCCGTGTGTGGCCAAATTCTTGGCAATTTACGCATTGGGGTAATCCATTTATTTATAAAATTATTAAAATTATTATAAAATATTTTCTAATTTATTTCTCTTACGGGATCCCTGGAATTCATGGTAATTTTCCCGCTTTCCCGGGAAATCAAAAAGTTCGGGATTTTGCATTGCCTAGTTACAGATGAAATGAATAATTTATATAGACTTTAAGTTTGTGATTCCGAACTCTGTTTTTAAAACTTTTAGTCACATTATAATCGTTCTATAATTAAAAAATAAGCCAAACATAGAGTATTTCGGCATTTTTAACCTCGCTTTTCTAAAAAAAATATGACGTGATTGAGACATTTTAAAATTATATATAGAATCAGCTTGTCTAAATCTATAAAAATGTTGTACCAAAGTTTAAATCCCTGCAAAAATTCATTTTGTGAAGCTGTGTAAATTAAAAATTAACCTAGTTCCAACATTTGTTTGTTAATTGTTTTCAACCATGAACATATTCTTCCACTCAGACCTGATAAGTATTGCGATTCACAAAAACGCGATTAGGAAAGAACAATTTGCGTTTCTTTAAACGCTTTTTTTATAGTTTTGTGAATTATATGCTACTTAAAATTAAAGCAAATATGGAAACCTTTGTATGTGAACTATTTATTTCTGTTTTTTGTTTTTAAATTAAAATACATGTACATTACTTTTTAAACTTTGTATAAATTTATTTGATTTTTTTATTAAAAAGGCATAGCGACAAAACAACGCTTTTTACGCTTTTTTGCAAAACATTTGCGCTTTTTACACTCCAAAAGTTGGCAACACTGTCTACAACACCATCAATCAAACAACTTCAAGACACAAGGTAAGATTTATATAATTTAATACGTGTTTCACAATGGTTTGTATAACATATGCTAATTTGCATCGCAAATCAATCAATTAAGCCATAAATAATTTATTATTTCTTTTGCATACAGATGTTCGATTTTATTACACTATGGAACATTTTTGGGATTATTGTCTGGGGGGTGAGAAATTCCAAGTCAGGGTGATGGTACTAGGTCAGTATAGTAAAACCCTCAAAGGGTTTGGCGTTCGTATGTGTCATTTTTTTATGACCTTTTAAATTTTTTCCTTATCTTGATATTTTTTCGCTTAGTTATAACATTTTGGCAAAAACGTAGTTTAACATAACTCGAGAACCACTTGTCCGATTTTGATGAAACAAATTTAGAAAAATTTAGAATTACAATTTCTCTAATCTGTATCTATACCGTTTTCCTATATGTGCAACACTTTCGAAGTTAAAAATGAATGTATGAAGGGAAAAAAGTATTTTTTGCCTAAAAATTTAAATATTTTTTTTTAAAAATTCATAAAAAATCCAAAATGGAAAAAAGTGCCAAAACTAATTACTTTCGCGTAAAGTCACATAACTCATGAGCAAAAAAAGGCATAGATCATGAAAATCGATGCACGCGTTTCTCATTTATTCACAATTAGGTAAATGTATGAATTTCAAAAATTTGCTCAAGATATGCACAACATTATTTGGAGAAAACATTGACACTCACAAGCCGAACTCTCTCATATTTTTCTACTGTACTAAAAGAGAAATATTGATGTGGCAACACTGGTTCTGTAATGTTCACATAAAACATGCATTGTCATTATACTTCTCTTTCTCACACTGGTTCTGTGATTTTTGTCATTCAACAAGTGCCGACGAACGCGAACAGTAAAAGTGATTTTTCTCCAGTTTTTTAAAAGTGAACAAAAGAGAACAGAATATGGAACTGTGCAAGCCAGATATAAATAGCTTTTGCTACTGCTGTGGTCAATATGTCTCAACACATAAAAAAAGGGGAAATTTCAGTACTGATTTTGTTCAAACATACGAGATGTACTTCAACCAAAATGTTATAGTGAACGAAAATTGGGTACCAAATATAGTGTGTAAAAGCTGCTACAACCGTCTAATGGATTGGAAAAATAGAAGACGTGAAAGTATGCCATTCGGTATCCCAATGACTTGGACTAATCCTGGCGAAGGTCACAATCCATTGAATTGCTATGCATGTGCGAATAAAGGAGCCGCAAAAAGGATAAGAAAATCGTATAATTACGTTGGTGTTGCAGGTGCCGCAACACCATTGCCTCATTCGGACCACATTCCTGTGCCAAAAGCTTCTAGCCCAGATATTTGCTCTTCTACGACTGCTCCGACATATCATGCACGTGATGATTCCCCATATGAGCCATCAGTATCCAATGAGCCAATTTTAATAAATCAAAATAAGCTTGATTCAATTGTTGCCAAGTTGGAATTAACACAGCATAAATCGGAAGAGCTGGCTTCCATTTTGAAATCAAACAATTTGTTGGCACCCGGTGTGAAAGTCACAGCTTATCGAAGTCGTCAGGCAACACTCCAAAGTTTATTCCTTGTGAATGATGAAAAAACTTCTGCATATTGCCCGGATGTAGGAAAATTGATGGACGCAATGGAAATAAAATATGAAGCAGATGACTGGAGATTATTTATTGACAGTTCAAAACTCAGCTTGAAGGCGGTTTTACTGCATAAGACCAATAAAAAACCTTCAGTTCCAATCGCCTACAGTACAGAAACGAAAGAAACATATGATGCACTGGAAAATATTTTAAAAATAGTTAACTACGCCAAACATATGTGGCGCATATGCTGCGATTTAAAAGTTGTAGCAATGCTTTGCGGTCTTCAAAGCGGCTATATAAAATATATGTGCTTTTTGTGCGATTGGGACACACGATTTTCCGGTGACCAATATGCATGCCACGGATGGAAACTCAGAGAGCACAGCAGGTTACAAACGGCCAATATTATTCGTGAGCCTCTAGTGCCGAAGGAGAAGATATTGCTGCCTCCACTGCATATTAAACTTGGAATTGTTAAGAATTTTATCAAAACTGGCGCCAAAAGAGATGAAGTTTTCTTGTGTTTGAAACTAATTTACCCGAGACTCAGCGAAAGTAAAATTAAAGAAGGTAAGTTATAATATCACATTCATTTCCCATGATTTTCCATCTTAACAAATTAATTTTTTCCAATCAGGCGTACTAAATGGTCCAGATATACGAAAGCTGATTAAAAGTGACACATTCAACAATATTTTGATTGACGCTGAATTGAATGCATGGCAGGCAATCAAAGAAGTAATAGAAGGCTTGTTGGGAAAGAATCGTTCTAACAACTACGATGTTTCTGTCGCAAGGATGTTAAGAGCATTCTCGGAAATTGGTGTCCACATGTCCTTGAAAATCCATTATTTACATCATCATCTGGACCACTTCAGCAAACAATTGGCTACCGAATCTGATGAACAAGGTGAACGCTATCATCAAGTTGCTATGCCATTTGAAATGAGGTAATACTGATTTTTTATTTTTTCAAACTCATTTTAATAAAACAAAAACTTACAGATATAGAGGCAAAAAGTCGCCGAGTGCAATAATTGCGGAAATTTGCTGGTGGAGTAAGTTAGTGTGGCAAGACAAGGATGATCTTGATGATAAAGAATTTTCAGGAGACAACAGGCCAACAGTGGAGTGGAGTCACACATTGACATTATGTGTGGTTCAGAAACTGATGATAGCGATGAATGCGATGCCACTAGTCCCGAACAACCACCATCGAAAAAGTCTAGGCAATATTTATTAAAATAAATAAAAATAAATAAATAAAATAAAAATAAAAAATTATAAAAATGTTTACTTAATTTTTTTAGTAGTTTATGGCCAGAAGTCTGGAGTTATTGGGGAAAATTTATGAAAAAGGCGATAAATGACACTTTTTTGAATAAAAACAAATATCAATATTCTTGTCAAAATGGGATACCTTCACTTAATTGTAAATAAAAGCAGAACGCGTTAAATTTTGTTTATAGGTTATGTGACTTTACATGAAATTAATAACACTTGATCCTTTTTTCCGCTTTGGATTTTTTATGAATTTAAAAAAAAAATTTTTAATTTTTAGGCAAAAAAATATTTTTTTTTCTCCACAAATTTATTTTTACCGGCAAAACTGTTGATTATAAAGAAAAACGTTATATGAAGGGATTAAAGAAATTGTAATTCTAAATTTTTCTAAATTTGTTTCATCAAAATCGGACAAGTGGTTCTCGAGTTATGTTAAACTACGTTTTTGCCAAAATGTTACAACTAAGCGAAAAAACATCAAGATAAGGAAAAAATTTAAAAGGTCATAAAAAAATGACACATACGAACGCCAAACCCTTTGAGGGTTTTATTATACTGACCTAGTACCATCACCCTGACTTAGAATTTCTCACCCCTCAGATTGGCTGTTGTACTGTATTATGGGTCCCTATTGCGAATTGATGCGCTGCATTGAGAGGTAAACCGAGCCGGATATACTAAATAGTGCAAATGTAGATAATCAATATAATTATAAATAAGTCTGTAAAAAAACAAAAAACTACTATTAATGTATTGAAAATTAAGAAATAAATAAATTAATATAATTAATTAATAAAACAAATAGCAAAAACATTTTTTTAATCTTATTTGGGGGTTGGTTAACTATATTCGGATCGTAGAATTGGCACCTTATTGATAATGAGCATAAATTCGACTTTTATGCATATAAAATAAAATGTTTTCTTGTTTTTTATCATCGCACAATGGTTTTAAACATAAAAAGTAGCACAAAACTTATAATCGACATTAAGGCTTATTTTATTCCTATACATTAAGGGTCATATGCATAATCACTTTCTAAATTTATAAATGGCTTATAAAACAAATTTCCCATACAAAATTCATTTTATAAACGTAAGGTTTTTAAATTATTATGCATAAGCACTAGGGTTTTTCTATTCCCGGGACAGCGGATTTTTTTCTGAATTTCCCGGGATCCCGTGAATTCGCGCTCGTTAGAAATAAATCCGACATATGTATGTTGTACTTGAAAAACTCGATTTCTATTAAAACACCGATCGACAAAGTTTAACTTTTGGTTGTACCCATGCTAAAATCTATTTAATATATTCTGAAAGGATTGCTGAATATAAACTATGCATGACTTCCACTTTTATTAGATCAATTCGTTTAACAGTTTAAGTCGCGTATTACTATTTAGGTAATAAATTTTTATGGAAGGCCGTCTTAATTTTAAAATGAAATATATTAACTAAATATTAATTCGCGGTTGGAACGGTTAAACGAATTCATATAGAAAAATTGAAAGACACGGGTATTTTAATTTCTTCCCTTCTTTCAGGATATATTGGAATTGTTAATGGGCGCAAACTTGTGTCGGACCAATTTTATAGTCAGAACTAAGATAGATTTTTTGCTTAAGTATTTCTTAAATATGGAATCCAAAAATTTGTATTTCTAAAGATTTTGTTTCTATGCAGATTTTCAGAAGCATTCGTAAAGAATTATTTTATAAAAAGCGAGTATTCTTTACACAAATTATTAGGCGATTTCTCTTAAAGATTTTTATAAAAATACTAGCGGGCAAGCTCGCTAGATTTAGCGGCGTCCGTTAGGACTAGTTTTTGGGATGTCAGTTAAACCGAAAACGAATTTTATCGTATCGGGCAAGCCCGCTACGTTGTTAGCGTACCTTAAAGTTTAAAATGTAATTTGTTTTGTATAGGAATTAAATATTTTTATGAAAATAAAATATAATGTTTTTATTAATGTAAAAATCTTCAAAATAGCCCCCTTCGATGAGAATGCTTATTAGGAGCTTATATAAAAAATAAATAACTTCAAAAATTATTATTCAGAGGAAACTTAGGTTAAAACAAATTTTCTACTTTTTAAGTAAAAATAAAATCAAATAGACACACTTAATAATTAACAATAAATAACGATGACGATGTGAGAGCTGTGGTTATGGTTAGCGCGTTGAACTGTTACACATGTGGTTGCGGGTTCGATCCCCAGCGACCGCAACATCAATTTGGAAAAATAATATATATGATTTTTTTTATCCCTAATACAGTGTCCTCCTTCACTATTACGATATCTCTTAACCCCACCGAAGTAAAATAATATAACAGGCCTAAGAAATAAACATCCTCAACAAAAGTTCGCCAACTAATATTCTGAAACTAAAACAATTTTCAAAAATCTGAAAAATATATTTAAGTTCCTTTTAAACCATTGATAATACACACAAAGTAAGACTACAGCTTTGGCTTTTAAAAAAGTCATTACTTTGGTCCAAGCACATGCAGGATTCTATCAGGATACCTTTCTGGGACATCGTCTTAACTTGAAAACGAATTATTATGAAATTTGACAAAAAGAATAAATTTAGTATTAGTACCAATATTTATTAAAATTAAGACCCGTTTTCGCTTAATTTCGTAGTTTCCGAAAAACGAAAATCGTTACATCTTCTTAATCAAAGGCACAAAAAATTTCATTTTTGGATTTTATTTATACTTTGGTGAAAAAGCATAGGCCGGTTAGAGGGTACAATAAGTCAGTCAGTCACTCTTATATGTAAACATTCCATTTCGTTCTCTGTTCCATTGCCATTTTCTCGAGTTTCAATTCCACTTGTTTCCCGTTTAATTTCCCCGTTCTTCCCGAAAGTATGTTAAAAAAAGTGTTTAAAAAAACAAAAAAAAAAAAAAATGGGCGCAAACAAACTCTATATTACTTTCCTTAATAAAAATGTCTGTTTAAAAACAAAAAAAAAATGTGTTTAAAAAAAGTGCGCGTAGACAAATTTTCTTTCCCGAAAGAGTGTTAAAAAAAAGTGGCCGTGGACAAATTTTCTTTCCCAAAAGTGTGTTAAAAAAATGTTTCCACAAAAAAAAGTGCTGCCACAAAAAAAAGTGTTTCCACAAAAAAGTGTTTCCAAAAAAAAAGTGTTTCCACAAAAAAAAACGTATTTCCACAAAAAAAAAGTTTCCACAAAAAAAAAGTTTCCACAAAAAAAAAAGTTTTCACAAAAAAAAGGTGTTTCGACAAAAAAAGTGTTTTTGGAAAAAAAAAATGTTTACACAAAAAAAGAGTTTATACAAAAAAATAAAAAAAGTTTCCACAAAAAAGTTTCCACAAAAAAGTTTCCCAAAAAAAAGTTTCCACAAAAAAAAATGTTACCAAAAAAAAAAAACTTTTTCCACAAAAAAAAATTATTTCACAAAAAAAAAAATGTTGCCACAAAAATAATGTTTCCACAAAATAAAACAAAAAAGTTTCCACAAAAAAAAATTTACACAAAAAAAAGTGTTTCCAAAAAAAAAACTTTTGCCACAAAAAAAAAAGTTTCCACAATAAAAAAATGTTTCCACAAAAAAAAAAATTTACACAAAAAAAAGTTTCCACAAGAAAAAGAAATGTTTCCAAAAAAAAAAACTTTTTCCAAAAAAGAAAAATATTTCACAAAAAAGTTTCCACAAAAATAATGTTTCCACAAAAAAAAAGTGTTTCCACAAAAAAAAAATTGAGATGAGATAAATGAGATAGGATGAGCTGATATTAGATTAATGCTATAAGTGCTGCCTGGTTGTCATAGCAACACGAAAATTTTATATGTAGGGACGCCATATCTCCGGAACCACTCAGCCAATTTCGTGCAAACTTCACCTAAACCATCTACAGACCATCCTCAACGTACCCTGAAATTTTGGTTGAAATCGGTTGACAGAAATCCGTCAAAAAATAAAAATTTTTATATCGATCACACATTTTATATGGGAAAAAACACACCATCACAAAAGTGTGCGTATAACGCGTATGCGTAGACATTTTTCATCATTTTTTTTTGAAGAACCATCAGTAAAAGTAGACCTTTCCATCGCATGTATTGGTTTGTGAGTCGGTTGAGTGGTTCTCGAGTTATAAAATCACGAACATATACCAACTTATTTTTATATATATAGACTAGCGGGCAAGTCCGCTAGATTTAGCGGCGTGCCTTAGGCCTAGTTTCTGGGATGTCAGTTAAACCGAAAACGAATTTTGTCGTATCGGGTGAGCCCGCTACGTTGTTAGCGTACAGTCAGAAAAGTTCTGCAGTTACTACATGACAGTTATTTATGTAGTAATGCGGTTGTAGTTATTTTAACTACAATTGTAGTTAATTTACTTAGAACAAAATTTTTAAATGTTTTTGACAGTTATTTTTTTAAACAAACTACAAAAGTTACTACATTGTAGTAACATTTATTTTATGCAGTTATTTTGAATTTTATTTACAAATACTTAAATTTTCAAGTGTGTATGCACACACACGAAGCAAACAGAAGTATGTGTATGAATCACTTGTTTAGAAATGTCTAGTGAAAGAATATTAGTATAACATGTTTTCTCTTGTCTTAGTCATAAAACAACGCCAAAGAGTGAGCATGCGTAATACGGAAAAGGTTATATATTTTTTTATTAAATTACTAAAATAATAAGGTAAGTTTTATAATATAAATTTATTTACGGGGAATGTTAAAAAAATATTGTATTTATTTTCTTTCAGTTATTTTATATTCTCATCCCTTTCTACCTGGAGAAAAAAAAGGAAGCCAAACAACAGCATATTTCATCCCTCACAGACGGACATGTACAACAATATCTTAATAGTGAAAAAAAGTGACATTAAGTGTAAATTTTGATTTCTCAATTTTAAATTTATTATAGAATAAAATTAAGTTAATAGTGTTTACATAAATTTGTTTTTTTTATTAAATTAATAATTAAAAAAAACCTTTTTATTTATGTTTTTTTAACTACATTTGCAAGTTGTTTATACAGTTTTACAATAATTTGCATGTATGTTGTTTCAATTGCATTTGTAGTTGTTTTTACTACATTTGTCAGTTGATTTTTAACAGTTAAAAAATACTTCATATTGCAGTTAATTTAACTGCAAATGTAGTCTACACCTTTTTAAGTGCAAATGCAGTTATTTTAACTGTCATTTGCAGTTGATTTTACCTACATAATTCCCTGAGTGTACCTTAAAGTTTAAAATGTAATTTGTTTTGTATAGGAATTAAATATTTTTATGAAAATAAAATACAATGTTTTTTATTAATGTAAAAATTTTGAAAATAAAAGTCCCCTTCGATGAGAATGCTTATTAGGAGCTTATATAAAAAATAAATAATTGCAAAAATTATTATTCAGAGGAACCCAGCAAAACCTTCTATTACCAGGTAAAGGGAAATGTCTCAGCAAAATCTTTCATTACCAAATAAGTGGTTATATAATAGATTTTCATAGCTCCTCACAACTTATTTTTTGGCGTTTAAACTCATTATTTTTGTTTGGCGTGGTCGTTTTTATAAGTAGTCACGCTTAGCCGCTCGCTTACGAAAAAATGAGAAGTAAGTAGTTATGAGATTCTGAATAATAAGTGGTTACAAACATGCTTACAAAAAGTTAAATTATAAGTGGTTATCCGATTGCTTACTTGATTCTTAAAAATAAGTAGTTACACAAATACTATTAGCTTCAGGAAATACAATCAGAGAAATTAAAGTTTTTGCTAGTGTGTAATTTTAGTACTCGTCATAAAAATTTTAACACAAAACATATTTACACTCAGAAAAGTTCTGCAGTTACTACATGACAGTTATTTGTGTAGTAATGCGGTTGTAGTAATTTTAACTACAATTGTAGTTAATTTACTTAGAGCAAAATATTTCAATGTTTTTGACAGTTTTTTTTTTCAAACTAACTACAAAAACTACCACATTGTAGTAACATTTATTTTATGCAGTTATTTTGAATTTTTTTTACAAATACTTATATTTTCAAGTGTGTGTGCACACACACGAAGCATTCAGGAGCATGTGTATAACGCGTTGTTTAGAAATTTCTAGTGAAAGAGTATGAGTAGAACATGTTTTCTCTTGTCTTAAAACAACGCCAAAGAGTGAGGAGGCGTAATACGGAAAAGTTTATATATGTTTTATTAAGTTATTAAAATAATAAGGTAAGTTTTATAATATAAATTTATTTACGGGATTATTAAAAATTATTGTATTTATTTTCTTTCAGTTCTTTTATATTCTCATCTCTTTCTACCTGGAGAAAAAAGGAAGCCAAACAATGCCATATTTCATCCCTCACAGACGGACATCTACAACAATATCTTACTAGTGAAAAATAAAAGTGACATTAGTGTAAATTTTGATTTCTCAATTTTAAATAGAATAAAATTAAGTTAGGAGTGTTTACATAAATTTGTTTTTATTAAATTAATAATTTTTAAAATAATTTTTATATATGTTTTTTAACTACATTTGTAGTTGTTTGTACAGTTTTACAATAATTTGCATGTATGTTGTTTCAATTGCATTTGTAGTTGTTTTTACTACATTTGTCAGTTGATTTTTAACAGTTAAAAATAACTTCATATTGCAGTTAATTTAACTGCAAATGTAGTCTACACATTTTTAAGTGCAAATGCAGTTATTTTAACTGTCATTTGCAGTTGATTTTACCTACATAATTCCCTGAGTGTACATGTAATAAATATAAATATATAAAATTTAACTTTGTAAAAAGTACTTATTTAAACTATTGCGAGTAAGTCATTATTTTATATTTAAAAGCAATGACTACAATAGGCCGTTATTATGAAGTCATTATTTTATATTACAAAATAATGCAAAAGGTAATGATATATCATTATTGCCCAGCAAAATATTGGTAATGACACCTCATTACTATCTGCATTACCAAAAATGATATATCATTATCTTCTGCATTATTTTATAATATAAAATAATGACTTCCTAATAACGGCCTATTGTATTCATTGTTTCTAAATATAAAGTAATGACTTACTCGTAATAGTTTAAATAAGTACTTTTTACACAGTTAAATTTTATACATTTTTATTTATTATATGTAAATATGTTTTATGTTTAAATTTTTATGACGAGTCCTAAAATTACGCACTAGAGAAAACTTAAATTTTTCTGAATGTATTTCCTTAAGCTAATAGTATTTGCTTATTTTTTTGAATCAAGTAAGCAATCGGATAACCACTTATAATTCAACTTTTTGTAAGTATGTGTGTAACCACTTATTATTTAAAACCTCATAACTACTTATTTCTCATTTTTTCGTAAGCGAGCGGGTAAGCGTGACTACTTATAAAAACGACCACGCCAAACAAAAATAATGAGTTTAGACGCCAAAAAATAAGTTGTTCGGAGCTATGAATTTCTATTATATAACCACTTATTTGGTAATGAAAGATTTTGCTGGGTGGTATGCAGACAGCAAAGGGGTATCATTACCAATATTTTGCTGGGGTAATGAGAAACCAAAAATTGTAACTACCCGAGTAAAAAAAATTATATATAATCATATGTGGCATATATTACAATATATAATTAGACATGTCGTTATGTATATCCATATAAAATTATATATGACGTCTTTTTCCAAAATTGTTCCTTATATTATGCTATATATAATTTCATCTAATTAGATATCGGCCTTTATAATATTAGATATGGTATATATGATTATATATATATAGCATGGCTGATCTTATTGCAAATATAGTTGTATATAAAGCTATATCTTAATATATATGGCGGCATTTTAGGAATATATAATTATATATGGTATCATTTAAACAATTTATAACTATATATGGTGCCAGTTAAACTATATATTATCATTTAAACAATATATGGTCATATATGGTACCTCATGAACAAAATCTTTAATACAGTTGCAGATATGATAATATATGCTGCTAAATATAGTGCCATATATATTTATATATGGTGTTATTTAAGTAATATATTACTATATATGGTGCAATTTAAACCATATATTATCATATATGGTGCCATTTCAACAATATATGCTCATATATGGTACTTTATAAACAACATTTTTAATACAGTTCCAGTTATAATATATGCTACCATATATAGTACCATATACTTTGATATATCGTATCATTTACACAACCCGAGTAAAAATAGTTACATTTAGTCATATATGTGATTAAGTTATATCTGTATAAATAAACAGTTTCATCCGAAGAATGGCCCGATATATTTTTATAAATTGTTTATCAATTTTTATCTAAATGTATCAGTTTAGATCTGACCTGATTAAATTATGTGTTTTTGACCTGATACAATTTTATCGGTTTGATCGTAATTGGTTCAATCTCTATATATAAAAGAATAACGTGACTGACTGACTGACTGACTCAACATCGCCCAGCCCAAACCGCTGAAGCTAGGAAGTTGAAATTTGGTATGTAGGTTCCTCTTTCGGGGTAGACGTCCGCTAAGACGGGATTTTTGGAAATTCCTACCGGAATGGGCAAAAAGGGGGAAAGTGTCCCCCTTGACGGCCTGCCAAAACCCCTTTGGCTAGAAAGCTGAAATTTAAGATATGTGTTCCTTGGAGTAGGGGCTAACTTTTCTGGAAAGTACTTTCTAGAATTTTGGACAGGGACGTTGTAAAAATGGGGGTTAAAAAGGGGAAAAATGCCCCCCTTGACGGCCTGCCCAAACCGCTGGAGGTAGGAAGTTGAAATTTCGTATAAAGGTTCCTCCACTATCGTAGACATCCACCAAGACGGGAGTTTTGGAAATTTTTACAGGGACGGGCAAAAAGGGGAAAAAGTCTCCCCCTTGACAGCCTGCTCAAACTGCTGGAGCTATGAAGTTGAAATTTGGTATGTAGGTTCCTCGACCGGTGTAGACGTCCGTTGAGACGGCATTTTTGGAAATTCTTATCGGGAGGGGCAAAAAGGGGACAAAAAAAGTACATTTTCCAAAAAAGTACCTTTTCCCAAAAAAGTACCTTTTTCCCAAAAAAAGTACCTTTTGCCAAAAAAAGTACCTTTTTCAAAAAAAATACCTTTTTCCAAAAAAGTACCTTTTTCCAAAAAAAGTACCTTTTTCCGAAAAAAGTACCTTTTTCCAAAAAAAGTACCTTTTTCCAAAAAAAGTACCTTATTCCAAAAAAAAAGTACCTTTTTCCAAAAAAAGTACCTTTTTCCAAAAAAAGTACCTTATTCCAAAAAAAAGTACCTTTTTCCAAAAAAAGTACCTTTTTCTAAAAAACTGTTCCTTTTCCCAAAAAACATACATTTTTTCAAAAAAATACCTATTTTCAAAAAAAGTACCTTTTCCAAAAAAAAGTACCTTTTCCCAAAAAAAAGTACGTTTTTCTAAAAAAATTTTCCTTTTCCAAAAGAAGTACCTTTTCCAAAAAAAATACCTTATTCCAAAAAACATACATTTTTCCAAAAAAAAAACACCTTTTTAAAAAAAAATACCTTTTCCAAAAAAAGTACAAATAAAGTACTTTGTAAAAACAAAGTATCTTTTTCCAAAAAATTTCGTTTTTCCAAAAAGTACCATTTAAAATAATATATAATTTCAAAAAAACTACTTTTTTCCCCCCCCACGGATATCTCCACTAAACAAGGTTTCTTGATATTCGGCATAGACGTGCGCTAAGACGGGATTTTTGGAAATTCATACCGGAACGGGTAAAAAGGGGAAAAGTCTCCCCATAAACAGTCTCACAAATTGGAAAAGTGCCTGCCAAAACCACTGGAGGTAAGAAGTTGAAATTTGGTATAAAGGTTCCTCCACTGTAGTAGACATCGACTAAGTTTGTATTTTTGGAATTCCCTACAGGATATCCCAAAAGGAAAGTCGGTATGTGAGTTCCTCCTTCTGTGTAGGCGTCCGCTTAGACGGAATTTTTGAAATTCCTATCGGGAGGGGAAATAAGGTAAAAGTCTCCTCCTGACGGCTTGCCCAATCCCTTTTGGCCAACCTAAAATTTTAAATATGTATTCCTTGGAGTAGGACTAACTCACCGGCAACGTAATTTTTCTATTTTGGAACAGGAGCATAGTAAAAATGGTGGTTGAAAGGGAAAAATGTCCCCACTAACGGCCTGCCCAAACCGCTAAGGCAATGCAGTTGAAATTAGATATGAATGTTCCTCATCCATCGCAGATAGCCGCGAAGATGGAATTTTTGTAAATTCCTAAAGGGAGGGGCAAAAAGAAGAAAAGCCTCACCTTGGGGGCCGGTAAAAACCCCTTCGGCTAGAAACCTGAAGCTTAAAATGTGGGTCCCTGGTGTGAGGGCTAACTTATTAGAAAGATACTTTTTTGAATTTTGGAGAGGGTCGTTATAAAATGGGGGCTCAAAAAGGGAAAGTTGCCCCTTAACGACATGTCCAAACTGCTGGAACTAGGAAGCTGAAATTCGGTACTTAAGTTCCTCTCAGCCTGCTCAAACTGCTGGAACTAGGAAGCTGGAATTCCCTGTCGATGGATTTTCGGAAATTCCTACCGAGAGGGGCACAAATAGTAAAAGTTGGCTAGAAACCTGAAATGTAAAACATATGTTACCTGGAGTATGTGCTCACTTACCGAGAAGGTGCTTTTTGGACAGGGACATTGCAAAAATGGGGATTAATGAAGAGAAAAGTGCCGCTTAAAGGCCTGCCCAAACCGCTGGAGGTAGGAAGTTGAAATTTGGTATTAAAGTTCCTCCTCTATTGTAGACATCCGCTAAGATGAGATTTTTGGAAATTTCTACAGGTAGGGTCAAAAACAGGAAAAGTCTCCCCCTTAACGGCCTGGCCAAACTGCTGGAACAAGGGATCTTAAATTGGGTTCCATCTCCAACGTTGACGTCCCCTAAGATGGTATTTTTGGAAATTCATACCGGGAGGGGTAAAAAGGGAAAAAACTTCCCCCTTGACGGCCTGGCCAAACTGCTGGATATAGAGACCTAAAATTATGTATGTAGTAGGTTCCTCCTCCAACGCAGACGTCCTCTAAGACAGAATTTTTGGAAATTCCTACCGGGAGGGGTAAAAACGGAATAATTCTCCCCCTTGATGGCCTAACCGAACCATTCGGCTAGAAATCTGTAATATATAATATGTTTTCCTTGGAGTATGGGCTAACTTATCGACAAGGCATTTCTAGGACTTTGGACAGGAACGTGGTAAAAATGGTGGTTCAAAAGCGGAAAATTGCCCCCCCCCCCCCTTAACGTCTGCGTCTTTAGCTAGAAACCTAAAACTTAAAGAATAAGTGTATATGAAACACTAAAATTAAGAAACTAAATAGGAAACGAGTGGGATTGAAACACTACACAAGTGGAATGAAATGGATATAAACGTTGAACGAGTGGAATTGAAATTATAGACAATGCAAATGGATTGGAAGAGGGAATTACCTGTTCAAACACTATCAACGGAATATGAAACTTATGTAGCATTGAAACATACTCTCGAAAAAGTTAAACAAATTTTCTAAAAGAGAAAAAACCTTAGAAAAGGAATGGAACTTATATATTCCGATATTTAAACTTCATGTAACGAGGCACAGGTGGAAGAAACCGACGCAGTAAATTTTCCAACTGAATTTGTGAATTTACTTGAATTGCCAGGTCTACCTTTACATAAACTGGAATTAAAAAAAAACTTTAAGACACG
Source organism: Leucophora obtusa (assembly GCA_949987735.1). Lineage (NCBI taxonomy): Eukaryota > Metazoa > Arthropoda > Insecta > Diptera > Anthomyiidae > Leucophora > Leucophora obtusa. Next base: position 87,403,793 of record OX465296.1, read on the forward strand.
CTAACAACGTAGCTTTGCCCGCAATTTTTAATATTATAAAATGCTTTCCAACCCTGCTTTACGTTATTTATTTTCATTCAAAACACAAATGAACAAAACTACTTACGGGTCTATCTACCTAAGTTCGCACTTTACCAAATTATCTTAACATACACACGTATATTGCAATTTATTATGGATTCATTACTAACAATCCACTTTCATGAGAAAAAGTGATCAAATATTTATTTATTTTAAACCCATTGTTGTGCAGAATTATTTATTTGTGATGGCTGGGTGAAGGCTTTTATTATAAAAACTGTACTTTAAATAAAAAGCGAATTTAAAAAAAATTGTCGGGGGGAGGGGCGCCCCCCCTAAACCTTAAGGCACGCCAACAACGTAGCGGGCTGCGACCGCTATCTTTAATATTATAAATCGCTTGCCAACCCTGCTTTACGTTTTTTATTTTCATTTAAAACACAAATGAATAAAACTACTTACGGGTCTATCTACCTAAGTTCGCACTTTACCAAATTATCTTGACATACACACGTATATTGCAAATTATTATGGATTCATTACTAACAAACCACTTTCATGAGAAAGAGTGATCAAATATTTATTTATTTTAAACCCATTGTTGTGCAGAATTATTTATTTGTGGTGGCTGGGTGAAGGCTTTAAATAAAAAAACTTTAAATAAAAAACGAATTTAATAAAAATTGTGGGGGGCGCAGCCCCCCGGGGGGGAGGGCGAAGCCCCCCCCTTAACCTTTAAGGCACGCTAACAACGTAGCGGGCTGCGCCCGCTAGTTTTATATAAATAAAATATAATTGTATTCGACATTTACCTTATACAATTGTATCAAAGTTTTAAACTGATATCAGATCAAAATTGGGATATAACTATATAATTTTGTATACAAATATAGCTGTTTGGACCTAAACTGATACCATTTGATTAGGGTTTGGGGAAAGAAAAAAGTTTGCCGGGAATTCCCGGGAAAATAATATATTTTTCCCGGGAAAACGGGAAATTTTAAAAATATTAAATTTTTTAAATTGTTTTTGTTTCGAATAGGATTTTTTAATTTTAGTCATAAAAAACATTTTAAATACCAAAACAAAAATGTCTTGTTAAAATCTTTTAAAAGGGAATACATTTATTTGACACAGAAATAAAATCTTTGCCAAGTAATTAGAAGCATTTCAACTAATAAAGATTTTTCCCATAACTTATTCAAAATTAAGTAGTAAAACCTAAAAACTTGGTAAAATGTTTAAAAGAAATATGAAAAAATAGCTTTGTTTCTTACAAATAATTGCCGTTACTATCTAAATTTTTCAAATGTATAATTTAGGTAATGTCGACTTTAGTTAAAATATTGGGTGGCAGTATACCTTGACTTGGTTTATTTTTGGAGCATTCTGATTGGTTAATTTATTTTTAACCAATCAAAATATTTGAAAATATAAATACACAAAATGAACAAAACCGTTTGATTAAAACTAAAGTCGACTTTAAATTTAAAATACTCCTTTATATTAAGGGTCAATAATTCTATAAGTAACGTTTTCATTAATAAATGTGAAAAGAAAAGACTAATGGTTAACGGTGGTATCTAAATTTGGTAATCCGACATATAAATTTGGTTCACAAAAAAAAAAAAAAAAAAAAAAATTGATGGTCATGCAACTTCTCTTGAAGAAAACAACAACAAGAATAACGTTTCAGCTAAAATTAGCAAAGTACCCGAAGAAAAAAGTGTAAGCTGAATAGGCATTAAAGGTTTTATGGTAGGGCAAACATTTCCTGAAATGGTATCCAAATTAGCCGCAGTCAATCCGCACCATAACTAGATCTTCGTTTATTCGAGAAAGTTTTTATAATAAAAACCTGGCATTGCAAAAAAATGAAACCGATGTAAAGAACATTATGTTAAATTACTACAATCATGTAAAAGATATCATGATAAAAGAAATATCGAGCAATATTTCTAACAATAGGAGATTTACTATATTCTTAGATGAATGGACAAGAATATCAGAAAAGAGATATTTGAACATATGTATAAACGGAAATAATTCATTTTATAACCTGGGGTTGGTTTATATATCAGGAAGATGTAATGCTGATGAAATAAGAAGAATTGTAGAAATAAGACTAGAAGAGTTTTAATTGTCTTTGGAAAATAACATTGTGGCCACCGTATCTAATGGGCCAAGTGTGATGAAACGGTTTGTTTCCGATAGTCCAGTAGTGGCTGCTTTCTGCTGGAATCATGCAATTAATTTGGCAGTGCTTAGAGTAATTTATATGAAATCAAATGTTCAACATTCTGCACCCCGTTTCTGTATTTCTCGCATCGAAAAAGTTTGCGGAAAAAACATGTGAAATGCAACCCTGTTCTGCTTTATATAGGGTGAGTCGCAGACAATAAAATATATATGAAACCAAATCAGCTAGTAATACGTTGCATAGTAAGTTATTTCTAATTTAATTAGGTGTTTTACAAAACAACATGTGTCAACAGTTCTTAAAGTTACAGTATCTGAAAGATTTACGACAAAAACTGCAGTCCATTTTATCACCTCTTTAATCAGCCTGTATAATGCAGGGTGACCATGCATTTCTCGATGCGAAAACTTCTCGCATTAGATACAGAAACGGGGTACTGATATTTTTACTTTGAATTCTCACTACACAGACTGAATTTGTACTGAAATAGTGTTTTTTTTTAACAAAAATTACTTATATAGGTGGTTTTCATTAACAATTTTGTTCAAAAATATTTCCCGGGATTCCCGGGAATCAAATTTTTTCATTCCCGTTTCCCGGGAAATAAAAAAGTCCGGGAAATCCCAAACCCTACATTTGATATAACCCAATAAAATTGTATCAGGTCAAAAATCTGATATAATTTCATCTGATTAACACATAATTTAATCAGGTCAGATCTAAAATGATACAATTAGATAAAAACTGATACAATTTTATTGGGCCATTTTTCGGATCAAATGGTACATGGATGACTCTAAGTTATATATTACCATATAAAGCTCCATATTGTTTTTTTAATAGGGAACATACCATATATGGTGCCATTTAAACAATATATGGTCATATATGGTAACTCATCAGCAACTACAATATTAACTGTATTTCAGAAGCTATTAATTGTATTTCAGAAATTTTAAATGCATTTCAGAAATTATGGAATGTATTTCAGAAATTTATTAATTGTATTTCAGAAATAATCAAATCTATTTCAGAACTTGTTGCTTGTTTATCATAGTTAATAGAGAAAAATTTCTAAATTACATTTCATAATTTCTGAAATACAATTGATAGTTTCTGGAATACAGTTTGATAATTTCTGAAATACAGTTGTGAATTTCGGAAATACAATTAATAATTTCTGAAATACAATCGATAAAACTGAAATTGAATTGACTAGTTCTGAAGTACAATTCATAAATCTGAAAAATAATTGATAAGTTCTGAAATACAATTGATAAAACCGAAATTCAATTGATTATTTCTGAAATACAATTGATAAATCTTAAAAACAATTGATATAATTGGAAATGGTGTAGAGCGTTAAAAAGATGCAAATAAAATTATCTTTTTTTTTTAATTCAATTTAATAAAAAAAATATAATTTTATAAAAACATTTATAGAAAATAAAATTATAATTTTATAAAAAGAAAATCTTTTTATAAAAAAAAATGCATTGCCGTGAACGGTATCGAACTCGAGACCTTCTGAGTTTAAACCTTATTTTAACAAAATATTGTAATTTTTATAAAATCAGTGCTCTGCCAGTGTATTATTTTTTGAACTGTTGTCAATATCTGTCTGGGATTTTATTTAATCCCAAATAAATAGAGATCTTACGTAGTACCCAAATATAATGCGGGATCTAATTTTATCTGTAGTTTTTCTGGATAGTTTTAGATGTCAATCCCCAAATATATTGCTGTTTCTAATTCGATCTGCCATTTTAATACTGAAATAAATTGCTAGATCTAATTCGATCTGCAATTTATGGGATAAATTAAGATCTTACCAAATCCCCAAATATATAAATGGATTTAATTCGATCTGCAATTTATCGGAAAAGTTAAGGTCTTACGCAATCCCGAAATATATTATTAGATCTAATTTTTGATTTGTCATTTTTTGGATATATTTAGATCTTACTTAATCCCCAAATATATTGCTGGATCTAATTCGATCTGCCATTTTTCGGATCAAATTAGATCTAAGTTAATCCGCAAATATATTGCTGGGTCTAATTCCATCTGCCATTTTTCGGATCAATTTAGATCTAAGTTTATCCTCAAATATATTGCTGGATCTAATTCGATCTGCCACTTTTTCGGATCAAATTAGATCTAAGTTTATCCACAAATATATTGCTAAATCTAATTCGATCTGCCAAAATTAGATCTAAGTTTATTCACAAATATATAGCTCTATCTAATTCGATCCGCCATTTTTCGGATCAAATTAGATCTAGGTTTATCCACAAATATATAACTGGATCTAATTCGATCCGCCATTTTTCGGATCAAATAAGATCTAGGTTTATCCCCAAAGATATCATTGGACCTCCCAATTTTGAGATATAACTTGATCTTAGTTTATCCCCATATATACAATGGGATCTAATACTATATGATTGGATACACCCAATTTTGAGATCTAATTGGATCAGCTAGATATTACAGCAGCTCTTAAATAATATCAAATTGGATATGATTAGATATTCCGCGAGATCAATTTTTTTACTCGGGTACTTACACTTTGGGCGCATAACACATTATTTTAACATGGGGGTGTCATTGGGGGTAAATGGTTGCCTAAATCGTACCGGTATAGGCTCAAATAAGTGATTACGAAGGAAGTACTCAAATAAGTTGTTACTTGTAATATTAAATTCACTAGTTAGCTAAAATAAGTACATACTTGTATGGAGTGAAATAAGTCGTTACACATTAGTACAAAATTTCATTGGTTACAAATATGGAATAAAATAAGACGTTACCAGTAATGACTTTGTTTAAAAGTACACCGATCCGAGCAATGTAATTAGATTCTAAATTTTTATTAAATCGTACTTTCGCATAATAAGTAGTTATAATATAATACTAATAACTTATTATTTTTACCCTTATTAATAAGTTATTATTTAACAGTGTAAACATTCCCACTATATAAAAATTCATTATATGAAAACCCTGTTCTAATTACTTTTTCCTTTTGTTTGTGCTAATTATTTGTATCCCTTTTGTTATATTATCTGACATTGATTTGTCATTGAGGTGATCTTGTATATCACGTCATGTAACTTTCGTTTCTTTTTCTTAAATTAATCTGGTTTGAGGATTCAAATTGTAAAGTTTAAAATAAAGAGCTATTTTTGAGTTATAAAATTAAATTAATAAACGTGTGTTTATTTGAGTTTTAAATAAAAGAGGGATATTCTACAATCAGAAGTGGGATATATAAGAAAAATCCATAATTAAAAAAAAAACAGAATTATATTTTTCTTATTACTACGCCTGTCGAGGAAAAAATTGAGTAGGTACTGATAAAATAAATGAAGAGGACCACCCTGCCAGTACAGAGGAGGGTGCGGGCAATTCGCAATTTCTGGAAACACCTGGAGCTAATAACCGGAGTACACCACGCATAACAATGCCAGATGGTGGCGGTGTTGGAATTACTAACGACGAAACCTCAATGTTGTCCATGATTTTGCAACAAAATCAAATGCTGATTAATACATTACGCTCAGAGAGAACATCATACCACGTTATGCCTGATCTTAACAACACAATAAAAAAGTTCAACGGTAAAAGATCACCATCAGAAGCAAAAGATTGGCTTGCGTCTATCAATGGTATTGGTAACATGAATAACTGGCCTGATTCTTTTCGCTTACAATGTGCAAGATCGAATTTGGAAAGTGCAGCAATTAATTGGTATAATGCGGCCGAATTTAAAAGCTGGTCAGACTTCGAGATGGAATTTAGAGAAACGTTCATTGGTCGTCAATCAACAGCTGAACTGTGGGAGAAAATGGCCGAAAGACGACAAAACGAATTTGAAGATATCACTGACTATTTTTTTGATAAGCTGCGACTCACACAACAACTTTGCTTAGATTTTGATGACGCTAGAAAATTCATATTAAAAGGTATAAAATCAATCGAACTAAGAAAATTTCTTTTACAGAGACAACACATCACGTTCAACGACATTATTTCTAATATTCACGATTATATCGACGCTGGCTGTGCAGAAGAAGACACTGTCTTGGGTAAACCATATTCACAGCGATTTCAAGAGAAAAGTAAATAGTATAGTGAACAAACCTGCAACAAATGCGGAAAACGTGGTCATTTTGCGCGCTTTTGTAAAACTGAAGTGTCAACGTTAAAATGTTACCGATGTGAGGGTATTGGGCATGTTAAAACGTTTTGTAAATCTCCTATCAAATGTATAAGTTGTCACCAAGAGGGCCATGTTCAAAGTAAGTGTCCAACTAAAGAGAAAAATGTGCAAGCTAAACCGTCGAACCACACAAGTAATGCCAGAACCAATAATACCACATTCGCTGCTACTGCCGCCCCTACTGTAGACGTCACCACCAACCGTAAGTATTTCCAAGAAGCTTTTATTAACGGGTAACTTGTCAAATCATATGTCGACACTGGAAGTGCCGTAAATATGATAAAAGAATCAGCAATTAAAGATCTACAACGCGAGTATAATCCAAAACAAACAGTGCGTATTCATGGATTCGGTGATGGTTCTGTTATTTCTATCGGTTTGTTTAATGCGAACCTAAAAGTAGATCAAGCTGCTGCCGATGTTGAAATACTTGTTGTTAAAGATGAAAGATTGGATATTCCCTTATTAATTGGTCAGCCGTTTACAGAAAAAGAGCATATCACAATGGTACGTCGTGTTAAAACACTTCGATTCTTTGAGGAGAAAATTGACAAAGAGCCAGACGATTGTTTGAAAAATATGGAAATACCAGAATTACCTAAAACTGATGTCAAATTGTGGGCAAAAGAAGCAACAGTTATTCCTTCAAATTACGTTGGATTTATTTCTTCGTACAGTAATATTTCAAACACCACTAATATATTTTTAGAAAATCGTCAAAATAAATTTGGTGCATTAATCCCAAATTGTGTCATTAATAACGAAACAGGTGAGTTTTCCATCCCTGTAATGAATATAACAAAAACTGACATTAAATTTGAAAAAGATGAAACAATAGCTAGCAGTAAAATATGCGTAGAACTGGTAGAACAAGATTTGAGTGATAATGAAGAAGATAAAAATGAGACAGAGGACAAGCAACTCACTGTTATAACAACAAAAGCTGAAAACTTTGATTTTAATAAACTTGATATTGGTGAACAAGTAAGTGAAGAAGGAAGAGAAAAATTAAAGAGAATTGTCTTGGAAAATATTTCATGCTTCTCTTATAACTTGAGTGATTTAGGTACAACAAAAGACGTTGAGTTTAAAATCGAATTGACAAATAATGATCCAATTACATTTCGTCCATACCGTTTGAGTTATTTTGAAAGAGAATATGTTAGAAAAGAGATTGAGTCGATGAAGGGTGCTGTATTATTTGCGATTCTGAGTCAAATTACTCAAGCCCTATTTTGCTTATAAACAAAAAGAACGGCGAAAAATGTATTTGCATTGATTACAGAGCTTTGAATAAAATAACAAAGAAAATGCAATACCCATTAATACATGACAATATTGATCGTCTAAGAAATAAAAAATATTTTTCAGCTCTAGATATGAAAAGTGGATATCACCAAATACCAGTCAGCAAAGAATCAAGGCACCTTACAGCTTTTGTTACACCTGATGGTCACTTTGAATTTCTACGCATGCCGTTCGGTGTTTGTAATGGGCCGGCGGTTTTTCAACAATTGACAAACAAAGTTCTTGGGCCATTACGTTTTACTATTGCGCTAGCATACTTTGACGACATTCTTATACCAGCTGATACGGAGAGTGAAGGTATAGAAAATTTGAAAATAATTCTCGAAGTATTGTGTAAAGCAAATTTAAAATTAAATTTATCCAAATGCAAATTTCTTTTTAATAAAATTGAATATCTTGGATTTGAAATAGAGTGCGGAGTACTACGACCGTCAGAAGCCAAAATTGAGTGTGTGGCTAAATTTCCAACTCCAACTGATGTCCATAAGGTAAGACAATTTATTGGTCTTGCTAGTTATTTCCGTCAATTTGTTTATAATTTTGGTATAATCGCTCAACCCTTAACAAAATTAACACGTAAAAATGCTGAATGAAAATGGTCAGCAAAAGAAGAGGATGCATTTAAATTAATTAAGGAAAAATTAATATCACGTCCAATTTTAGCGATGTATTCCCCTGAAGCTAGAACGGAGGTGCACACTGACGCATGTCAAATAGGGTTCGGAGGAATTTTATTGCAGGTGCAAGCAGATAAAAAGCTTCACCCTGTGGCATACATTAGTAAACAAACAACGCCAGAAGAAAGCCGATATCATTCGACAGAGCTTGAAACACTTGCCGTTGTGTGGACTCTACAAAAGCTACGTGTGTATTTGGTTGGTATAAAATTTGTGGTTGTTACAGATTCCAATGCAGTAAGGAGGACATTCTCAAAGCCCCACATTGATAGCTTCAGATGCAAGAATTTCAATTCGACATAATTCATCGCTCGGGAAGTAAAATGCAGCACGTTGATTCTTTAAGCCGAAATCCAGTCGGTGATTCGCAACAAATTGAAACATTAGCCGATGTAGTGACTCTCTACAACACGTTAAGTGAGAGTAATTGGTTAACTCTACTACAACAAACAGACCCTGCAACAAACGAAATTGTAAAGTCGCTACACAAAACAGCTGATGTCGATGATTTTGACAAAAACATAAAACAGCAATATGTACTGAAAAATAGCATTGTTTTTAGAAAAGTTGGTGATGATGAAAAATTCTATGTTCCTCAGAAAGCAAGATGGAAAATTGTAAATAATTACCATGATAATTTTGCACATATTGGTTTGCATAAAACCTTAGCAAAAATTAAAGAATACTATTGTTTCCCTAGAATAAAAAATTACGTTAAAAATTATATTGGTGCCTGTGCTGAATGCCTACATCATAAACAACCCGAAAGAAAGAAGCCAGGTATGTTACACCCTATTGATAAAATTGGTCTTCCGTTTCACATCGTCCATATGGACCATTTGGGTCCCTTTGTTAAGAGCGCTAAAGGAAATTCATATATATTAGCAGCTATTGATGGTTTTACTAAGTTTTGTTTATTGAAAGCAGTGCGTAATACAAAATCAATTACAACAGTTCGTGTGGTCAACGATATGATTGCTTTATTTGGTACTCCAACCCGATTTATTACTGACCTTGGTACTTCATTTACTGGCGCTCCTTTCGTAAGTTTTTGTAAAAAGAACAATATAATTCATATTAAAAATGCAACAGCCACCCCGAGAGCCAATGGGCAAATTGAGAGACTCAATGATAGCTACTATGAGTGAACATGCACAGAATAAATATTGGGATAATTTTGTCGGCATCTCCCAGTACAGTTTAAATAACACTTATCATCGTGCGATTAAAACAACTCCCTTCAAATTGTTATTAAATTACTCTCCGAGAAATATTTCTGGTGGTGTATTGGAAAATGCAGTACAACGACAAGAAAACTACAACAACATTGATGAAGAGCGTGAGTGCGCATTGGAAAATATAATAAGGCAACAAAGTAAGCAGAAGTGTGTATATGATAAAGCTCGATGCAAGCCCCTACATATATGCCTGGAGATTACGTCATGATTAAAAGAGTAACAATGCCAGGTGTTGGAGAATCATCAAAGTTACTCCCTCATTATAAAGGTCCGTATGTTATTACAGAAGTGTTACCGAATGATCGCTATAGAGTTTCTGATATCCCTGGTTTACAACGTACACAAAAATTTTATGATGGAGTGGTAGCTGTCGATCAAATGAAACGAGTGTTAGAACCTGATGGCGATGTAGATAGTGGCCATGGTGATTCCCTTCAATACTTCATGTTTGCCCCGTAGAAGTAAACGTTTGGTAGGAAAATCTAAGATGTAAAATTTAAATCGAGGACGATTTTTGAAAAGGATGGCCGACTGTAACCATTCCCACTATATAAAAATTCATTATATGAAAACCCTGTTCTAATTACTTTTTCCTTTTGTTTGTGCTAATTATTTGTATCCCTTTTGTTATATTATCTGACATTGATTTGTCATTGAGGTGATCTTGTATATCACGTCATGTAACTTTCGTTTCTTTTTCTTAAATTAATCTGTATGAATAATGTGTATGATTTTTTTATCCCAATACAGTGTCCTCCTTCACTATTCTCATAGCACTTATCCCCACCGAAGTAAAATAATATAACAGGGCTATGAAATAAACAGCCTCAACAAAAGTTCGCCAACTAATATTCTGAAACTAACACAATTTTCAAAAATCTGAAAAATATATTTAAGTTCCTTTTAAACCATTGATAATACACACAAAGTAAGACTACAGCTTTGGCTTTTAAAACGTCATTACTTTGGTCCAATCACATACAGGTTTCTATCAGGATACCTTTCTGGGAATTCGTCTTAACTTGAAAACGAATTATTATGAAATTTGACAAAAAGAATAAATTTAGTATTAGTACCAATATTTATTAAAATTAAGACCCGTTTTCGCTCAATTTCGTAGTTTCTGAAAAACGAAAATCGTTACATCTTCTTAATCAAAGGCACAAACAATTTAATTTTTGGATTTTATTTATACTTTGGTGACAAAGCATAGGCCGGTTAGAGGGTAAAATAAGTCAGTCAGTCACTCTTATATGTAAACACTATGACTCTCTTTGCGATTTGTTTATTGTCATTACGAATCCATTCGCTCCCCGTTCTGTTTCATTTCGTTCCGGATTACATTCCTCTGTTCTTTGTTTCATTGCAATTTGCTCTAAGAATCGTTTATGACACATGTAAGTATTTTCGATGTGCATTTCCCCCACTTTACCAAAACTTATAAAAATTGCATCAGTACTTAAAATCGCGCATAAATTTTTGCTATTTAGGATTTAAGTTTCTGTGATAGCTTACAGAAATTGGCCTCATATAAGGAAATAGGAAAAATTTATTTTTTTATTGGTTCAGGGAGCCAAAATCTGTCTTGAATAATTAAAACCAAAAATGGTGACCAATATTACAACAATTTGACACGAATTATACACCTCTACAAAATGAAAAGTCGCTGTTGGTAGAAGCTTGATATATACTTTTAGTAATTTACTTGCTGATTCCAAATCTCTATTCCGAATTCTCTACCACCTCTCAATTTTAAGAAAATCGTGATTAAAAACGCGAAAAATAGCTTTCTACGAATTTTAAAATACTATACAAAACGCATTCAAATAGCTTAAGAGTTTTTGTTACGATGGTAGTAAAGAATGAATTTTGTTCTCTAAAATACATAGGACAACATTTTCTTAATTTGTGTACCGTTATACGAAAAAATTCTTTTGAAAACCAATATCAGAAAAACAATTGTTCCATTAATTTTGGGTAACTTACAATTAAGAATTTGGAATCAGCGTATCAAATTCAAAATGAATCATGTATCAAAGCTCAAGACTACTGAATGAAGTACAAGACTACTGAATTTAATTCTTAAATATAAAAAAGCGCATAGAAATCACTCTCGAATTTATGAATTGTGAACCAATCATGTTTTAAATATTTTAAAAGTATGTGAGGAACCCCTGGACAACCCACAGTTTTGACTCGCAATTACAAAAAGATACAAAATCATGCACAGCGATGATTTTTCTACTCACTTTGATGTGCTGATCACATAAATTGCCTTAATTTAATAATCTATCACAAAATTTCCACTATTTTTTTTTTTTTTTAATTTTATGCGAGAATCTTTCCGCGGTTGTCTCGATTATCACGAAATACTTATTAATAGTTCCAATAACCCGGTGAAAAATGTTCATATACGCTCAAACATGTTCATATATGGTTTATGTATGGACACATATGAACAAATATGGATTTTTTATGAACATATATGGATTTTATATGAACATATATGGAAGTATATGTGATTCCATATATGGAATAAATTTCATATACAGACATATATGGAAGCATCTGTTATTTCATATATGGAAATGGCAATCATATATGGACAAATATGAAAGTATATGTTATTCAATTTATGCAAAAGGGACTTGTATATGAACATATTTCGAAGAACACATTTTTCCATATATGTAAAAGGAACTCATATTTAGATAAATATGGAATTATATTTAATGCCATGAATAAAAAAAGGAACATATGTAGCGCCTAATTTGAATGTCATACATAAATTTATATCTATCGTACAACCTTATAATAAAGGACAGCAACGTTCGCATGTATTCGCATATATTTAATAAATGTATATGTTCATATATGTCCATATATGAACATATACTTAGGTGTTACCTCATTTTTCGGATTCATACATATATGGTTGAACCATAAATGTTCATATATGGACATCTTTCACTGGGAATCCATTTTTATTTTATAGACTTACCAAATGGATTTAATTAAATCACCTCTCGTAGTATGCAAAAAGACATAATCATTTTATAGCATTTAGCGACCGTGAATCTTAAAAAAAACGACGTGGTAAAGTGTATTATTTTTTTTACGACCAGAAACACACAAAAAACCGCGAGAAAAACTTTTAATTTTCCCGTATTGAAAAAAAATTTTTTTTGTTATTAATTTTTGTTTTTCTTTTTGTTTTTATTCTGACATTTCATATTGATAAGTTATTATGGTTAAATTTTCATAGGGATAAATATTTAGTATTGGCTACCCAGCAAAAACTTGGTAATGACTGGTCATTACTACATGCATTACTTAGATCTCATATCTCATTACCCGTTGAATTACTTTTAAACTGAATGTAATGAGTTACCGATAATTATACCCCACACATTACTATTTCACAATAGCTGAAACCAATAATATATGTTCTAAATCATTAAAAACCATAACTATGGCGTAGTCTAGTGATTATCGTTTTTGCCTGACAGACATGAGGATCGCTGCTCAACTCGTGTTAGCTTCCATTGTTGTTTTTTTTTGTAATTTATATTAAACATCTATTTATAGAAATGTTGATGTTCATTAAGCAGTATTTAATAACAAGTTTTGTGAAAAATAGACATGTATAACAGTTGCCACAATAAATGTGTACATAAGTTAAAGCATTAAAAATCATAGTGATGTCGTGGTCTAATGGTTAGAGTGTTTGCCTGACAACCGTGGGGTACGCTGATCAATACGTGTCAGCTCCTATTGGTTTTTAAATTTTTATATTTTTTTAAATCTATATTCAACATCTATTTATAGAACAACTGATAAACTACTTACAGGTAACATCAGTGTAATGACTTTCCTCCAATGACATCACCATGTTAAAATAAGTAGTTTAGTAATTAAAAGGTAACTAGTGAACACTTAAGATTTCAATACCTAAAACTCATTACATGGTAATGAAAGGTTTTGCTGGGTAGTTACCCATGGTTAAGGTAAAGTTAACTTCTCGAGAAAAGTTAATGGGCCTTAATTTGAAAATAATTTAAAGGGAAATGTGATAATATTTGATCTCAAATTGAACGAAAAACATTCATTAAATAGTTTTTTAACTTTAATTGGAATCTTTTACATAGGTTTTTTGTTATGCCACAACTATTTAAAAAGAAATTATTTAATTTGCATAGTTGCATTTTAAATTAACATATAAAGAAATCCAAAATAATTTGAAAAGGCATCTGTATAATATTTAAAATATACAATTGAACCTAGCAAAACCTTCTATTACCCGGTAATGACTTTAATAAGAAGAAATAAGGGTAGGTAACCTCTTACTTTTCTATTACCAAAGCCATGATGCCATCGAGGTAACTCCTTATCTAGTAATATGTTATTCTGAACTTACATGTTACGCTTACCTATTATCTCTAGTTTACAAAAAACCTTAAAATAATACGTTTTTTTTTCTTAAAATTCCATCTTGTTTCATATTGACTATTAAATTAAGAATTACATAATTTTAACAAAAAATTTTTTAAATTTTTTTATAGGTTTTGGTTATAAAAATAAGCATTTTGTAATGAAGTGGGTAAGCTCTTACTTTTATGTTACTAGACCTATTATTTTAACAAGGGCATGTCCATCGATGTAACTCCTTACCTAATAACATGTTATTAGGTATTATTATTATTACAGGTAAAGAGTTTTTAAAAACATTTTGTTTAAATTTAAATTTTTGAAACTGAATATCAATATTAAATTCACTAGTATTTAACAAAAAATAGAATTTCTAACATTTTCTAGAAAAACGAATTATTTATACCAATAAAAAATCCAGGGTAAAAGGTAATGCAAGGGTAGGCGGTTTGATATATTACCAGGTAATATGCATAGTAGTACCCATATATTACCAAGGTTTTGCTGGGAAATAAAGGAATGGCAGTTGAAATTTAAATAAAATTATTTGAAGTGAAAAAACCATAAGAAAATACTCAATTCAAAATACGAAAATATTACTAAATTTTTAATGCCTAGTTTTTTTTTTTTTTGGAGGTATTTGGAACTGTGATACGGAGTTGAAGTGTAGTAAATATTAAAAAAAAAATTTATGAAGTTCGAGTATTTGTTTACGGTTTAACTTAACCAAATTCAACTGACATCCAAAAACAATTTGGCCTAAATAATGTTTTTTTATACCAATTCAGTTTATTAAATTTTAAATCGCATATTTTAATTTCAAATACTTCTTATTTAAATTAATTTCAAATCAATGCTTTAAATTTAAATTTATTTAGCTTCTGTAAAAGAATAAAAATATCCCGGGAAATCCCGCTCAAAATTCCTGGGATTGCGGGATTCCCTTAATTAATAAGCACTGACCCATTTATGGTAGAAAGTGGAGTTCGTCAGGGTTGTATACTATCGACACTCTTGTTTCTTATCGTTATGGAAGATGTCCTCATTAACATTGAGAATAAAAGGCAAGGGATACAATGGAAGATCTACAACCGCTATTTGAACTACCTTGCATATGCTGACGATATTTGTTTGCTTTCACACAAGCTAAGTGATCTAAACCAAACAACTAAAGAACTCCACACTTTTTTCAATTAAAACGATTTGTTAAATTATTTCAAAAGGTGTCAATTAAAAATTAATCCAATCGATTAAATAATTGCTCAAAACTGCAATTTCCTTGACATTTTTTTTCCATCGTTCAAAAGCATTTCATAAAACAAGAGAAAAACATCAGCATATTGTTGTTGTGTTTCGTTTGTTTTATTTATGTAGTGGTTTTTATAAATGTTTATGTATTAGTAACTGATATTTTAAATTATTTTTTTTATCAAATTTTATAAATTCTCGTTGAGTTTATTATTTTATTTAGTTAAATATTTTATTTCTACCATACTAATCTGAATATTCATTTATTCTAGAACACTACTGTAAAATAGTAATGTAATTTTTGAAATTTTATTAAGAAATTATTAAAATTTTTTAAAGAAAAAAATCGCAAAAAATAAATTAAAAATTATTTTAAATAAAATATATTTTATTCAGTTTTCAAAAAAAAAAAAAAATTGACAGAGTCCTTATGCTTCAGAAAAAAGAATAAAACTAATTTCTGCGAGAGAACTTTTCACATAAGTATAAATAAATCTATCAACTGAATGGAAATTGCATGCATGTTTTCTTTTAATAAAATTCAATGTTATGAAATTCAAGCTAAAAATAAAAAAATATATTTTTTTATAGTTGGCATGACAACTCCCAGCAAAAAATACTGTTTGCTTGGAAGCAGGTTCGTCAGGGAAAGAAAATAGTGTAGCGCTTGCATTATTGCTGATATAAGGCATGCTTTTTGTTCGAGATAGCTTGCGTGAAAGCACTTGTTTCGATATCCGATATGCGCTTCTATCATAGCTCCAAATAATGGCATGAAATCACAGCTTTCAGCTAGTAAATTCGGTTGTCATTGTCATTCTTTCGTGCTTTGTTAGAGCGATAAAGTGTGGTAAACGAAACTCTATTGCCTTTTTTAACACACTACTGCAAGCTATAAATCCTCAGAAGCATTAAACGAAGCAGAAAAGAAGCACTAATCATTTTTACTAATTTTTACCGCTTCCGAATTTCTGCTGGGCACCCCTTTATCCAGCTGATTACGAGTCTTATTTAGAATTTATACAATATTGATCAACTTTTAATCCAATGGATTAATTTTTAATCAAATGCATATAATATGCTATTTACAAGGTATACAATATTGATCAATATTTAATCCAATGAATTAATTTTTAATCAAATACACTCTAATTAATTTTTGTTTAAATTTACCCAACTTGTAGTAGGAAACTGAACTCCTACTATAAATATGGTAAGTACATTTACTCCCAGTGCGTAAATGGAACAAATTACATACATGATGCGTAAATTAATTACACACAAAATTTGTAAATTTACATTGAAAATGCGTAAAAAATTTAAAAAAATATGTGTAATTGTACTACGTTTGTGCGTAAATTTTTCAAATAAAATATGTAATACCGCCCAAAAATAAAAGAATATAACTATTTTTAAAATATTTTACTAACTATAAATATAATATTATTTAGGCCTAATGCAAACCTCAGATTCTGAGAAGATTTTCTCTTTACACACACTAAATGCTTAGCAGTTTTTTTCCATTCAAAATGTCTCAGATTCCGAGTACTTTTTCCTGTTCGAAAAGCTTTAGATTATGGTCACTTTTTCATTGAAAAACATATCTTAAGAATAGCCTTAGATTCTGTGTTCTTTTGCCTACAGGAAAATCATCAGATTCATAAGATTTCTCATATAGAGAACTTTCTCTTATGTAAATGTTTCAGGAAAAAAAATCTTTGCAAATTGAGCGATATTCGGTGAGTCTTCCTCAGAATTCTAGGGTTCTTGTGGAGGAAAAAGTTCGTGAAATCTAGTAGGCAGTGTGCTAAGAATCCAGAAAAGGTGCTCCGAATCGTAGCGTTTTTCTTTAGCTGAGGATTATCTGAGGCTTTTTTTGTTGTTAGGGAAACTTCCTAATTCGCCGGAGTCAAACTCCACAAGCCTGGAAGGAAAAACTAACATAAATCGAAATCTTTTAAAGTTAAACCTTTCAATTATAGATCTTGTACGGACATTTCACGGCAGATAATATAATATTAGCACAGGTTTTAGTAAAAAATATTTTATTTGTAAATTTATTTTATGACATTTTATTTTATATTTTAAAATTTATTGAATTTTTGAAATGTCATCCTCTATGCATTTTCGTTACTATTACAAGTTGGTAAATTTACAAAATTTGTGAGTAAAATTTAAAATTATCAACAAAATAAAAAAATGTACTTACAACGTGTTTAATTATAAACAGATAATGCCTATAATTACATTATGTGTGTATTATTGTATATGAAAGTGTGTACAAAATAATTTTGCGCATTTTGTGTTTATATTTACTCACTATACGTTATATTAAACAAAAATTTACTTATTTTATAGTAGTGAATTTACAAGCATTTTTTAGAGTGTACATATAAAAAAACCAATAAAAATCCTAATCAAATGTATCACTATTTTATTGAAAATTTATTCAATTAAAGAGCTACACATTTTTAATTGAATGGACAATTTTTGTGATTGGAGGAATTTCAACGATAAAATTTATTGAATAGGCGGTTTTTATGATTGAATTTAGTTTTTATTTTTTTGTGTGCAGGAAAAGCTGCAATATACGGGACTCAAAAAAAAAGCTGGGAAATCAAAATCGCTAAGTAGGGTAGAGGGGGGATCCTTCGCCACTTTTTTTTCAAAGCACTGTGATTTCTTAACCCCTAATTATTTTTCTAAAATTACTTTCAAATTGATGATCTACATATCTTGGCTTTAATTTCTATGATTTTTATTCTAATTATTTGCATATTTTCTATTACTTTTTTTATGATTTCCAAAGTAACCCAAATCGGCGTAACTGCCCCAAACTTGGGGGATATTCGCCAAAAGAGCTAGATACAATTTCAACAAAAAAATATTGTTAATACGGCAAAGTCAATGTTTTAGTGACTGAAATAAATAATTTAGAATAAGTTATTTAAGGTATATGATTCTTTTTGATCAATAAATCTTCACTACATTAAAAAAAAATAATTCAAAACTATAATATAATCATTCTTCAAAATTACAAAAAACTGAATAATTAATATAAATTTAAGAATGAACACGATTGTACTAATTTACTATTGAACATATTTTAAACATATAGAAAAGTCTTATAAAGCATTTTAGACAGGGAAGCATCAACTATTCGTAGCTCCAGGGGCCATCCGGTGATTGTGCCCCAGAGGCAGGCACTAACATAAAATTACTATTTTTTCACACTTTTTAAGCATGTATTAAAATCAAATTATTATTTTCTGAAAGCTTAGGATCATAGGTCTAACATAATGAAAAATTATTTTTTTATCACACGATTTAAGGAAGTTATTGCAAAATGTAGTTGCTTTAAATTTTTTTTGGCACCCCAAAAAACACAAAAACACGTCTATCTGCGACCACATGTGATATAAATTCGTCAAAGTGGATGTCAAGGAAAGGCAATTGAAAAATGCACAAAATATATTTTTTCCAATTTTTTATCTCCCTTAACACCGGAGAAAAATGGGATTAGTGTATGTGCCCCACTGGCGAAGGATCCCCCCTCTACCATATCGGTTCAACAACAGAGCCAATCACCATCAATAATCATATATTGATGCTAAAGATCAATTTTCTTATCTTGGATGCGAGATTGCAGCAGATGGTGGAACCGAAGTTGATGTCGACTCACGATTAAACAAAGTTAGGACATATTTTGGCATACTAGCTCCAAGCTGGTATTTTCGAGTCGAATGTAAAATCAGTGATCTTATATGGATGTAGAACTTGGAAGGTTACGAACAACATAACAAAACGAATCCAAACTTTTATAAATCGCTGCCTAAGAAGAATATTGCGTATATTTTGGCCCCGAACAATATCGAATATCGAGGTGCTAGCTAAAACAAGTCAGATGCCGGTAGCAACGGAGAGTGAAAGTGGCAGTGGATTGGACACACATTACGTCGCAATGATGATAATGTCTCAGATTAAGCTCTAAGATGGAATCCATTTCATGAAGATGGAGAAAAAGTGGTAGGCCACGTACAACATGGAGACGTTCAACAGAATCCAAAATGAAACAACTAGGCGTATCTTGAAACAAATTAAGATCTATCGCTCAAAATCGGGTGAGATGACATCTGCTGTTATTGGCGCCCTATGCTCCAGTGGGAGTTAGAAGAATACATATATTATGTACTAGCGGGCGCAGCCCGCTACGTTGTTAGCGTGCCTTAAAGGTTAAGGGGGGGGGGGCTGCGCCCCCCACAATTTTTATTAAATTCGTTTTTTATTTAAAGTTTTTTTATTTAAAGCCTTCACCCAGCCACCACAAATAAATAATTCTGCACAACAATGGGTTTAAAATAAATAAATATTTGATCACTTTTTCTCATGAAAGTGGTTTGTTAGTAATGAATCCATAATAATTTGCAATATACGTGTGTATGTCAAGATAATTTGGTAAAGTGCGAACTTAGGTAGATAGACCCGTAAGTAGTTTTATTCATTTGTGTTTTAAATGAAAATAAAAAATGTAAAGCAGGGTTGGCAAGCGATTTATAATATTAAAGATAGCGGTCGCAGCCCGCTACGTTGTTGGCGTGCCTTAAGGTTTAGGGGGGGCGCCCCTCCCCCCGACAATTTTTTTTAAATTCGCTTTTTATTTAAAGTACAGTTTTTATAATAAAAGCCTTCACCCAGCCACCACAAATAAATAATTCTGCACAACAATGGGTTTAAAATAAATAAATATTTGATCACTTTTTCTCATGAAAGTGGATTGTTAGTAATGAATCCATAATAAATTGCAATATACGTGTGTATGTTAAGATAATTTGGTAAAGTGCGAACTTAGGTAGATAGACCCGTAAGTAGTTTTGTTCATTTGTGTTTTGAATGAAAATAAATAACGTAAAGCAGGGTTGGAAAGCATTTTATAATATTAAAAATTGCGGGCAAAGCTACGTTGTTAGCGTGTCTTAAAGTTTTTTTTTAATTCCAGTTTATGTAAAGGTAGACCTGGCAATTCAAGTAAATTCACAAATTCAGTTGGAAAATTTACTGCGTCGGTTTCTTCCACCTGTGCTTCGTTACATGAAGTTTAAATATCGGAATATATAAGTTCCATTCCTTTTCTAAGGTTTTTTCTCTTTTAGAAAATTTGTTTAACTTTTTCGAGAGTATGTTTCAATGCTACATAAGTTTCATATTCCGTTGATAGTGTTTGAACAGGTAATTCCCTCTTCCAATCCATTTGCATTGTCTATAATTTCAATTCCACTCGTTCAACGTTTATATCCATTTCATTCCACTTGTGTAGTGTTTCAATCCCACTCGTTTCCTATTTAGTTTCTTAATTTTAGTGTTTCATATACACTTATTCTTTAAGTTTTAGGTTTCTAGCTAAAGACGCAGACGTTAAGGGGGGGGGGGCAATTTTCCGCTTTTGAACCACCATTTTTACCACGTTCCTGTCCAAAGTCCTAGAAATGCCTTGTCGATAAGTTAGCCCATACTCCAAGGAAAACATATTATATATTACAGATTTCTAGCCGAATGGTTCGGTTAGGCCATCAAGGGGGAGAATTATTCCGTTTTTACCCCTCCCGGTAGGAATTTCCAAAAATTCTGTCTTAGAGGACGTCTGCGTTGGAGGAGGAACCTACTACATACATAATTTTAGGTCTCTATATCCAGCAGTTTGGCCAGGCCGTCAAGGGGGAAGTTTTTTCCCTTTTTACCCCTCCCGGTATGAATTTCCAAAAATACCATCTTAGGGGACGTCAACGTTGGAGATGGAACCCAATTTAAGATCCCTTGTTCCAGCAGTTTGGCCAGGCCGTTAAGGGGGAGACTTTTCCTGTTTTTGACCCTACCTGTAGAAATTTCCAAAAATCTCATCTTAGCGGATGTCTACAATAGAGGAGGAACTTTAATACCAAATTTCAACTTCCTACCTCCAGCGGTTTGGGCAGGCCTTTAAGCGGCACTTTTCTCTTCATTAATCCCCATTTTTGCAATGTCCCTGTCCAAAAAGCACCTTCTCGGTAAGTGAGCACATACTCCAGGTAACATATGTTTTACATTTCAGGTTTCTAGCCAACTTTTACTATTTGTGCCCCTCTCGGTAGGAATTTCTGAAAATCCATCGACAGGGAATTCCAGCTTCCTAGTTCCAGCAGTTTGAGCAGGCTGAGAGGAACTTAAGTACCGAATTTCAGCTTCCTAGTTCCAGCAGTTTGGACAGGTCGTTAAGGGGCAACTTTCCCTTTTTGAGCCCCCATTTTATAACGACCCTCTCCAAAATTCAAAAAAGTATCTTTCTAATAAGTTAGCCCTCACACCAGGGACCCACATTTTAAGCTTCAGGTTTCTAGCCGAAGGGGTTTTTACTGGCCCCCAAGGTGAGGCTTTTCTTCTTTTTGCCCCTCCCTTTAGGAATTTACAAAAATTCCATCTTCGCGGCTATCTGCGATGGATGAGGAACATTCATATCAAATTTCAACTGCATTGCCTTAGCGGTTTGGGCAGGCCGTTAGTGGGGACATTTTTCCCTTTCAACCACCATTTTTACTATGTTCCTGTTCCAAAATAGAAAAATTACGTTGCCGGTGAGTTAGTCCTACTCCAAGGAATACATATTTAAAATTTTAGGTTGGCCAAAAGGGATTGGGCAAGCCGTCAGGAGGAGACTTTTACCTTATTTCCCCTCCCGATAGGAATTTCAAAAATTCCGTCTAAGCGGACGCCTACACAGAAGGAGGAACTCACATACCGACTTTCCTTTTGGGATATCCTGAAGGGAATTCCAAAAATACAAACTTAGTCGATGTCTACTACAGTGGAGGAACCTTTATACCAAATTTCAACTTCTTACCTCCAGTGGTTTTGGCAGGCACTTTTCCAATTTGTGAGACTGTTTATGGGGAGACTTTTCCCCTTTTTACCCGTTCCGGTATGAATTTCCAAAAATCCCGTCTTAGCGCACGTCTATGCCGAATATCAAGAAACCTTGTTTAGTGGAGATATCCGGGGGGGAGGAAAAAAAGTAGTTTTTTTGAAATTATATATTATTTTAAATGGTACTTTTTGGAAAAACGAAATTTTTTGGAAAAAGATACTTTGTTTTTACAAAGTACTTTATTTGTACTTTTTTTGGAAAAGGTATTTTTTTTTAAAAAGGTGTTTTTTTTTGGAAAAATGTATGTTTTTTGGAAAAAGGTATTTTTTTTGGAAAAGGTACTTCTTTTGGAAAAGGAAAATTTTTTTAGAAAAAGGTACTTTTTTTGGGAAAAGGTACTTTTTTTTGGAAAAGGTACTTTTTTTGAAAATAGGTATTTTTTGGAAAAAATGTATGTTTTTTGGGAAAAGGAACAGTTTTTTAGAAAAAGGTACTTTTTTTGGGAATAGGTACTTTTTTGGAAAAGGTACTTTTTTTGAAAAAGTTATTTTTTTGGAAAAATGTATGTTTTTTGGGAAAAGGTACTTTTTTTGGAAAAAGGTACTTTTTTTGGAAAAAGGAATTTTTTTTGGAAAAAGGTACTTTTTTTGGAAAAAGGTACTTTTTTTTGGAAAAAGGTACTTTTTTTGGAAAAAGGTACTTTTTTTGAAAAAAGGTACTTTTTTTTGGAAAAAGGTACTTTTTTTGGAAAAAGGTACTTTTTTTGGAAAAAGGTACTTTTTTTGGAAAAAGGTACTTTTTTTGGAAAAACGTACTTTTTTTGGAAAAAGGTACTTTTTTTGGAAAAAGGTACTTTTTTTGGAAAAAGGTACTTTTTTTTGGAAAAGGGTACTTTTTTTGGAAAAAGGTATTTTTTTGGAAAAAGGTACTTTTTTTGGAAAAAGGTACTTTTTTTTTGGAATAAGGTACTTTTTTTGGAAAAAGGTACTTTTTTCGGAAAAAGGTACTTTTTTTGGAAAAAGGTACTTTTTTTGGAAAAAGGTATTTTTTTTGAAAAAGGTACTTTTTTTGGCAAAAGGTACTTTTTTTGGGAAAAAGGTACTTTTTTGGGAAAAGGTACTTTTTTGGGAAAAGGTACTTTTTTGGAAAATGTACTTTTTTTGTCCCCTTTTTGCACCTCCCGATAAGAATTTCCAAAAATGCCGTCTCAACGGACGTCTACACCGGTCGAAGAACCTACATACCAAATTTCAACTTCATAGCTCCAGCAGTTTGAGCAGGCCGTCAAGGGGGAGACTTTTTCCCCTTTTTGCCCGTCCCTGTAAAAATTTCCAAAACTCCCGTCTTGGTGGATGTCTACGATAGTGGAGGAACCTTTATACCAAATTTCAACTTCCTACCTCCAGCGGTTTGGGCAGGCCGTCAAGGGGGGCCTTTTTCCCCTTTTTAACCCCCATTTTTACAACGTCCCTGTCCAAAATTCGAGAAAGTACTTTCCAGAAAAGTTAGCCCATACTCCAATGAACACATATCTTAAATTTCAGCTTTCTAGCCAAAGGGGTTTTGGCAGGCCGCCAAGGGGGAGACTTTTCCCCTTTTTGCCCGTTCCGGTAGGAATTTCCAAAAATCCCGTCTTAGCGGACGTCTACGCCGAAAGAGGAACCTACATACCAAATTTCAACTTCCTAGCTTCAGCGGTTTGGGCTGGGCGATGTTGAGTCAGTCAGTCAGTCAGTCAGTCAGTCACGTTATTCTTTTATATATAGAGATATATGGTGTTATTTAAGCAATATATTACCATATATGGTGCCATTTAAACCATATATTGTCATATATGGTGCCATTTCAACAATATATGCTCATATATGGTACCTGATGAACGACATTTTTAATACAGATGCAGATATGATAATATATGCTACCATATATAGTCCCATATATATTGATTAGGGTTTGGGATTTCCCGTACTTTTTTATTTCCCGGGAAACGGGAATGAAAAAATTTGATTCCCGGGATTCCCGGGAAATATTTTTAAACAAAATTGTTAATGAAAACCACCCATATAAGTAATTTTTGTTAAAAACACTATTTCAGTACAAATGCAGTCTGTGTAGTCAGAATTCAAAGTAAAAAATATCAGAATGTTGAATATTTGATTTCACATAAATTACTCGCAGCACTGCCAAATGAATTGCATTATTCCAGCAGAAAGCACCTACTACTGGACTGTCGGAAACAAACCGTTTCATCACACTTGGCCCATTAGATGTGGTGGCCACAATGTTATTTTCCAAAGACAAATAAAACTCTTCTAGTCTTATTTCTACAATTCTTCTTATTTCATCAGCATTACATCTTCCTGATATATAAACCAACCCCAGGTTATAAAATGAATTATTTCCGTTTATACATATGTTCAAATATCTCTTTTCTGATATTCTTGTCCATTCATCTAAGAATATAGTAAATCTCCTATTGTTAGAAATATTGCTCGATATTTCTTTTATCATGATATCTTTTACATGATTGTAGTAATTTAACATAATGTTCTTTACATCGGTTTCATTTTTTTGCAATGCCAGGTTTTTATTATAAAAACTTTCTCGAATAAACGAAGATCTAGTTATGGTGCGGATTGACTGCGGCTAATTTGGATACCATTTCAGGAAATGTTTGCCCTACCATAAAACCTTTAATGCCTATTCAGCTTACACTTTTTTCTTCGGGTACTTTGCTAATTTTAGCTGAAACGTTATTCTTGTTGTTGTTTTCTTCAAGAGAAGTTGCATGACCATCAATTTTTTTTTTTTTTTTTTTGTGAACCAAATTTATATGTCGGATTACCAAATTTAGATACCACCGTTAACCATTAGTCTTTTCTTTTCACATTTATTAATGAAAACGTTACTTATAGAATTATTGACCCTTAATATAAAGGAGTATTTTAAATTTAAAGTCGACTTTAGTTTTAATCAAACGGTTTTGTTCATTTTGTGTATTTATATTTTCAAATATTTTGATTGGTTAAAAATAAATTAACCAATCAGAATGCTCCAAAAATAAACCAAGTCAAGGTATACTGCCACCCAATATTTTAACTAAAGTCGACATTACCTAAATTATACATTTGAAAAATTTAGATAGTAACGGCAATTATTTGTAAGAAACAAAGCTATTTTTTCATATTTCTTTTAAACATTTTACCAAGTTTTTAGGTTTTACTACTTAATTTTGAATAAGTTATGGGAAAAATCTTTATTAGTTGAAATGCTTCTAATTACTTGGCAAAGATTTTATTTCTGTGTCAAATAAATGTATTCCCTTTTAAAAGATTTTAACAATGACATTTTTGTTTTGGTATTTAAAATGTTTTTTATGACTAAAATTAAAAAATCCTATTCGAAACAAAAACAATTTAAAAAATTTAATATTTTTAAAATTTCCCGTTTTCCCGGGAAAAATATATTATTTTCCCGGGAATTCCCGGCAAACTTTTTTCTTTCCCCAAACCCTAATCAAATGGTATCAGTTTAGGTCCAAACAGCTATATTTGTATACAAAATTATATAGTTATATCCCAATTTTGATCTGATATCAGTTTAAAACTTTGATACAATTGTATAAGGTAAATGTCGAATACAATTATATTTTATTTATATAAAACTAGCGGGCGCAGCCCGCTACGTTGTTAGCGTGCCTTAAAGGTTAAGGGGGGGGCTTCGCCCTCCCCCCCGGGGGGCTGCGCCCCCCACAATTTTTATTAAATTCGTTTTTTATTTAAAGTTTTTTTATTTAAAGCCTTCACCCAGCCACCACAAATAATAATAATGGGTTTAAAATAAATAAATATTTGATCACTTTTTCTCATGAAAGTTGTTTGTTAGTAATGAATCCATAATAATTTGCAATATACGTGTGTATGTCAAGATAATTTGGTAAAGTGCGAACTTAGGTAGATAGACCCGTAAGTAGTTTTATTCATTTGTGTTTTAAATGAAAATAAAAAACGTAAAGCAGGGTTGGCAAGCGATTTATAATATTAAAGATAGCGGTCGCAGCCCGCTACGTTGTTGGCGTGCCTTAAGGTTTAGGGGGGGCGCCCCTCCCCCCGACAATTTTTTTTAAATTCGCTTTTTATTTAAAGTACAGTTTTTATAATAAAAGCCTTCACCCAGCCATCACAAATAAATAATTCTGCACAACAATGGGTTTAAAATAAATAAATATTTGATCACTTTTTCTCATGAAAGTGGATTGTTAGTAATGAATCCATAATAAATTGCAATATACGTGTGTATGTTAAGATAATTTGGTAAAGTGCGAACTTAGGTAGATAGACCCGTAAGTAGTTTTGTTCATTTGTGTTTTGAATGAAAATAAATAACGTAAAGCAGGGTTGGAAAGCATTTTATAATATTAAAAATTGCGGGCAAAGCTACGTTGTTAGCGTGTCTTAAAGTTTTTTTTTAATTCCAGTTTATGTAAAGGTAGACCTGGCAATTCAAGTAAATTCACAAATTCAGTTGGAAAATTTACTGCGTCGGTTTCTTCCACCTGTGCTTCGTTACATGAAGTTTAAATATCGGAATATATAAGTTCCATTCCTTTTCTAAGGTTTTTTCTCTTTTAGAAAATTTGTTTAACTTTTTCGAGAGTATGTTTCAATGCTACATAAGTTTCATATTCCGTTGATAGTGTTTGAACAGGTAATTCCCTCTTCCAATCCATTTGCATTGTCTATAATTTCAATTCCACTCGTTCAACGTTTATATCCATTTCATTCCACTTGTGTAGTGTTTCAATCCCACTCGTTTCCTATTTAGTTTCTTAATTTTAGTGTTTCATATACACTTATTCTTTAAGTTTTAGGTTTCTAGCTAAAGACGCAGACGTTAAGGGGGGGGGGGCAATTTTCCGCTTTTGAACCACCATTTTTACCACGTTCCTGTCCAAAGTCCTAGAAATGCCTTGTCGATAAGTTAGCCCATACTCCAAGGAAAACATATTATATATTACAGATTTCTAGCCGAATGGTTCGGTTAGGCCATCAAGGGGGAGAATTATTCCGTTTTTACCCCTCCCGGTAGGAATTTCCAAAAATTCTGTCTTAGAGGACGTCTGCGTTGGAGGAGGAACCTACTACATACATAATTTTAGGTCTCTATATCCAGCAGTTTGGCCAGGCCGTCAAGGGGGAAGTTTTTTCCCTTTTTACCCCTCCCGGTATGAATTTCCAAAAATACCATCTTAGGGGACGTCAACGTTGGAGATGGAACCCAATTTAAGATCCCTTGTTCCAGCAGTTTGGCCAGGCCGTTAAGGGGGAGACTTTTCCTGTTTTTGACCCTACCTGTAGAAATTTCCAAAAATCTCATCTTAGCGGATGTCTACAATAGAGGAGGAACTTTAATACCAAATTTCAACTTCCTACCTCCAGCGGTTTGGGCAGGCCTTTAAGCGGCACTTTTCTCTTCATTAATCCCCATTTTTGCAATGTCCCTGTCCAAAAAGCACCTTCTCGGTAAGTGAGCACATACTCCAGGTAACATATGTTTTACATTTCAGGTTTCTAGCCAACTTTTACTATTTGTGCCCCTCTCGGTAGGAATTTCTGAAAATCCATCGACAGGGAATTCCAGCTTCCTAGTTCCAGCAGTTTGAGCAGGCTGAGAGGAACTTAAGTACCGAATTTCAGCTTCCTAGTTCCAGCAGTTTGGACAGGTCGTTAAGGGGCAACTTTCCCTTTTTGAGCCCCCATTTTATAACGACCCTCTCCAAAATTCAAAAAAGTATCTTTCTAATAAGTTAGCCCTCACACCAGGGACCCACATTTTAAGCTTCAGGTTTCTAGCCGAAGGGGTTTTTACTGGCCCCCAAGGTGAGGCTTTTCTTCTTTTTGCCCCTCCCTTTAGGAATTTACAAAAATTCCATCTTCGCGGCTATCTGCGATGGATGAGGAACATTCATATCAAATTTCAACTGCATTGCCTTAGCGGTTTGGGCAGGCCGTTAGTGGGGACATTTTTCCCTTTCAACCACCATTTTTACTATGTTCCTGTTCCAAAATAGAAAAATTACGTTGCCGGTGAGTTAGTCCTACTCCAAGGAATACATATTTAAAATTTTAGGTTGGCCAAAAGGGATTGGGCAAGCCGTCAGGAGGAGACTTTTACCTTATTTCCCCTCCCGATAGGAATTTCAAAAATTCCGTCTAAGCGGACGCCTACACAGAAGGAGGAACTCACATACCGACTTTCCTTTTGGGATATCCTGAAGGGAATTCCAAAAATACAAACTTAGTCGATGTCTACTACAGTGGAGGAACCTTTATACCAAATTTCAACTTCTTACCTCCAGTGGTTTTGGCAGGCACTTTTCCAATTTGTGAGACTGTTTATGGGGAGACTTTTCCCCTTTTTACCCGTTCCGGTATGAATTTCCAAAAATCCCGTCTTAGCGCACGTCTATGCCGAATATCAAGAAACCTTGTTTAGTGGAGATATCCGGGGGGGAGGAAAAAAAGTAGTTTTTTTGAAATTATATATTATTTTAAATGGTACTTTTTGGAAAAACGAAATTTTTTGGAAAAAGATACTTTGTTTTTACAAAGTACTTTATTTGTACTTTTTTTGGAAAAGGTATTTTTTTTTAAAAAGGTGTTTTTTTTTGGAAAAATGTATGTTTTTTGGAAAAAGGTATTTTTTTTGGAAAAGGTACTTCTTTTGGAAAAGGAAAATTTTTTTAGAAAAAGGTACTTTTTTTTGGGAAAAGGTACTTTTTTTTGGAAAAGGTACTTTTTTTGAAAATAGGTATTTTTTGGAAAAAATGTATGTTTTTTTGGGAAAAGGAACAGTTTTTTAGAAAAAGGTACTTTTTTTGGGAATAGGTACTTTTTTTGGAAAAGGTACTTTTTTTGAAAAAGTTATTTTTTTGGAAAAATGTATGTTTTTTGGGAAAAGGTACTTTTTTTAAAAAAGGTACTTTTTTTGGAAAAAGGTACTTTTTTTGGAAAAAGGAATTTTTTTTGGAAAAAGGTACTTTTTTTGGAAAAAGGTACTTTTTTTTGGAAAAAGGTACTTTTTTTGGAAAAAGGTACTTTTTTTGAAAAAAGGTACTTTTTTTTGGAAAAAGGTACTTTTTTTGGAAAAAGGTACTTTTTTTGGAAAAAGGTACTTTTTTTGGAAAAAGGTACTTTTTTTGGAAAAACGTACTTTTTTTGGAAAAAGGTACTTTTTTGGAAAAAGGTACTTTTTTTGGAAAAAGGTACTTTTTTTGGAAAAAGGTACTTTTTTTTGGAAAAGGGTACTTTTTTTGGAAAAAGGTATTTTTTTGGAAAAAGGTACTTTTTTTGGAAAAAGGTACTTTTTTTTTGGAATAAGGTACTTTTTTTGGAAAAAGGTACTTTTTTCGGAAAAAGGTACTTTTTTTGGAAAAAGGTACTTTTTTTGGAAAAAGGTATTTTTTTTGAAAAAGGTACTTTTTTTGGCAAAAGGTACTTTTTTTGGGAAAAAGGTACTTTTTTGGGAAAAGGTACTTTTTTGGGAAAAGGTACTTTTTTGGAAAATGTACTTTTTTTGTCCCCTTTTTGCACCTCCCGATAAGAATTTCCAAAAATGCCGTCTCAACGGACGTCTACACCGGTCGAGGAACCTACATACCAAATTTCAACTTCATAGCTCCAGCAGTTTGAGCAGGCCGTCAAGGGGGAGACTTTTTCCCCTTTTTGCCCGTCCCTGTAAAAATTTCCAAAACTCCCGTCTTGGTGGATGTCTACGATAGTGGAGGAACCTTTATACCAAATTTCAACTTCCTACCTCCAGCGGTTTGGGCAGGCCGTCAAGGGGGGCCTTTTTCCCCTTTTTAACCCCCATTTTTACAACGTCCCTGTCCAAAATTCGAGAAAGTACTTTCCAGAAAAGTTAGCCCATACTCCAATGAACACATATCTTAAATTTCAGCTTTCTAGCCAAAGGGGTTTTGGCAGGCCGCCAAGGGGGAGACTTTTCCCCTTTTTGCCCGTTCCGGTAGGAATTTCCAAAAATCCCGTCTTAGCGGACGTCTACGCCGAAAGAGGAACCTACATACCAAATTTCAACTTCCTAGCTTCAGCGGTTTGGGCTGGGCGATGTTGAGTCAGTCAGTCAGTCAGTCAGTCAGTCACGTTATTCTTTTATATATAGAGATATATGGTGTTATTTAAGCAATATATTACCATATATGGTGCCATTTAAACCATATATTGTCATATATGGTGCCATTTCAACAATATATGCTCATATATGGTACCTGATGAACGACATTTTTAATACAGATGCAGATATGATAATATATGCTACCATATATAGTCCCATATATATTGATTAGGGTTTGGGATTTCCCGTACTTTTTTATTTCCCGGGAAACGGGAATGAAAAAATTTGATTCCCGGGATTCCCGGGAAATATTTTTAAACAAAATTGTTAATGAAAACCACCCATATAAGTAATTTTTGTTAAAAACACTATTTCAGTACAAATGCAGTCTGTGTAGTCAGAATTCAAAGTAAAAAATATCAGAATGTTGAATATTTGATTTCACATAAATTACTCGCAGCACTGCCAAATGAATTGCATTATTCCAGCAGAAAGCACCTACTACTGGACTGTCGGAAACAAACCGTTTCATCACACTTGGCCCATTAGATGTGGTGGCCACAATGTTATTTTCCAAAGACAAATAAAACTCTTCTAGTCTTACTACAATTCTTCTTATTTCATCAGCATTACATCTTCCTGATATATAAACCAACCCCAGGTTATAAAATGAATTATTTCCGTTTATACATATGTTCAAATATCTCTTTTCTGATATTCTTGTCCATTCATCTAAGAATATAGTAAATCTCCTATTGTTAGAAATATTGCTCGATATTTCTTTTATCATGATATCTTTTACATGATTGTAGTAATTTAACATAATGTTCTTTACATCGGTTTCATTTTTTTGCAATGCCAGGTTTTTATTATAAAAACTTTCTCGAATAAACGAAGATCTAGTTATGGTGCGGATTGACTGCGGCTAATTTGGATACCATTTCAGGAAATGTTTGCCCTACCATAAAACCTTTAATGCCTATTCAGCTTACACTTTTTTCTTCGGGTACTTTGCTAATTTTAGCTGAAACGTTATTCTTGTTGTTGTTTTCTTCAAGAGAAGTTGCATGACCATCAATTTTTTTTTTTTTGTGAACCAAATTTATATGTCGGATTACCAAATTTAGATACCACCGTTAACCATTAGTCTTTTCTTTTCACATTTATTAATGAAAACGTTACTTATAGAATTATTGACCCTTAATATAAAGGAGTATTTTAAATTTAAAGTCGACTTTAGTTTTAATCAAACGGTTTTGTTCATTTTGTGTATTTATATTTTCAAATATTTTGATTGGTTAAAAATAAATTAACCAATCAGAATGCTCCAAAAATAAACCAAGTCAAGGTATACTGCCACCCAATATTTTAACTAAAGTCGACATTACCTAAATTATACATTTGAAAAATTTAGATAGTAACGGCAATTATTTGTAAGAAACAAAGCTATTTTTTCATATTTCTTTTAAACATTTTACCAAGTTTTTAGGTTTTACTACTTAATTTTGAATAAGTTATGGGAAAAATCTTTATTAGTTGAAATGCTTCTAATTACTTGGCAAAGATTTTATTTCTGTGTCAAATAAATGTATTCCCTTTTAAAAGATTTTAACAATGACATTTTTGTTTTGGTATTTAAAATGTTTTTTATGACTAAAATTAAAAAATCCTATTCGAAACAAAAACAATTTAAAAAATTTAATATTTTTAAAATTTCCCGTTTTCCCGGGAAAAATATATTATTTTCCCGGGAATTCCCGGCAAACTTTTTTCTTTCCCCAAACCCTAATCAAATGGTATCAGTTTAGGTCCAAACAGCTATATTTGTATACAAAATTATATAGTTATATCCCAATTTTGATCTGATATCAGTTTAAAACTTTGATACAATTGTATAAGGTAAATGTCGAATACAATTATATTTTATTTATATAAAACTAGCGGGCGCAGCCCGCTACGTTGTTAGCGTGCCTTAAAGGTTAAGGGGGGGGCTTCGCCCTCCCCCCCGGGGGGCTGCGCCCCCCACAATTTTTATTAAATTCGTTTTTTATTTAAAGTTTTTTTATTTAAAGCCTTCACCCAGCCACCACAAATAATAATAATGGGTTTAAAATAAATAAATATTTGATCACTTTTTCTCATGAAAGTTGTTTGTTAGTAATGAATCCATAATAATTTGCAATATACGTGTGTATGTCAAGATAATTTGGTAAAGTGCGAACTTAGGTAGATAGACCCGTAAGTAGTTTTATTCATTTGTGTTTTAAATGAAAATAAAAAACGTAAAGCAGGGTTGGCAAGCGATTTATAATATTAAAGATAGCGGTCGCAGCCCGCTACGTTGTTGGCGTGCCTTAAGGTTTAGGGGGGGCGCCCCTCCCCCCGACAATTTTTTTTAAATTCGCTTTTTATTTAAAGTACAGTTTTTATAATAAAAGCCTTCACCCAGCCATCACAAATAAATAATTCTGCACAACAATGGGTTTAAAATAAATAAATATTTGATCACTTTTTCTCATGAAAGTGGATTGTTAGTAATGAATCCATAATAAATTGCAATATACGTGTGTATGTTAAGATAATTTGGTAAAGTGCGAACTTAGGTAGATAGACCCGTAAGTAGTTTTGTTCATTTGTGTTTTGAATGAAAATAAATAACGTAAAGCAGGGTTGGAAAGCATTTTATAATATTAAAAATTGCGGGCAAAGCTACGTTGTTAGCGTGTCTTAAAGTTTTTTTTTAATTCCAGTTTATGTAAAGGTAGACCTGGCAATTCAAGTAAATTCACAAATTCAGTTGGAAAATTTACTGCGTCGGTTTCTTCCACCTGTGCTTCGTTACATGAAGTTTAAATATCGGAATATATAAGTTCCATTCCTTTTCTAAGGTTTTTTCTCTTTTAGAAAATTTGTTTAACTTTTTCGAGAGTATGTTTCAATGCTACATAAGTTTCATATTCCGTTGATAGTGTTTGAACAGGTAATTCCCTCTTCCAATCCATTTGCATTGTCTATAATTTCAATTCCACTCGTTCAACGTTTATATCCATTTCATTCCACTTGTGTAGTGTTTCAATCCCACTCGTTTCCTATTTAGTTTCTTAATTTTAGTGTTTCATATACACTTATTCTTTAAGTTTTAGGTTTCTAGCTAAAGACGCAGACGTTAAGGGGGGGGGGGCAATTTTCCGCTTTTGAACCACCATTTTTACCACGTTCCTGTCCAAAGTCCTAGAAATGCCTTGTCGATAAGTTAGCCCATACTCCAAGGAAAACATATTATATATTACAGATTTCTAGCCGAATGGTTCGGTTAGGCCATCAAGGGGGAGAATTATTCCGTTTTTACCCCTCCCGGTAGGAATTTCCAAAAATTCTGTCTTAGAGGACGTCTGCGTTGGAGGAGGAACCTACTACATACATAATTTTAGGTCTCTATATCCAGCAGTTTGGCCAGGCCGTCAAGGGGGAAGTTTTTTCCCTTTTTACCCCTCCCGGTATGAATTTCCAAAAATACCATCTTAGGGGACGTCAACGTTGGAGATGGAACCCAATTTAAGATCCCTTGTTCCAGCAGTTTGGCCAGGCCGTTAAGGGGGAGACTTTTCCTGTTTTTGACCCTACCTGTAGAAATTTCCAAAAATCTCATCTTAGCGGATGTCTACAATAGAGGAGGAACTTTAATACCAAATTTCAACTTCCTACCTCCAGCGGTTTGGGCAGGCCTTTAAGCGGCACTTTTCTCTTCATTAATCCCCATTTTTGCAATGTCCCTGTCCAAAAAGCACCTTCTCGGTAAGTGAGCACATACTCCAGGTAACATATGTTTTACATTTCAGGTTTCTAGCCAACTTTTACTATTTGTGCCCCTCTCGGTAGGAATTTCTGAAAATCCATCGACAGGGAATTCCAGCTTCCTAGTTCCAGCAGTTTGAGCAGGCTGAGAGGAACTTAAGTACCGAATTTCAGCTTCCTAGTTCCAGCAGTTTGGACAGGTCGTTAAGGGGCAACTTTCCCTTTTTGAGCCCCC
This sequence comes from Leucophora obtusa, assembly GCA_949987735.1. Lineage (NCBI taxonomy): Eukaryota > Metazoa > Arthropoda > Insecta > Diptera > Anthomyiidae > Leucophora > Leucophora obtusa. The sequence goes on from OX465296.1 coordinate 87,438,196, forward strand.
ATTTTATAACGACCCTCTCCAAAATTCAAAAAAGTATCTTTCTAATAAGTTAGCCCTCACACCAGGGACCCACATTTTAAGCTTCAGGTTTCTAGCCGAAGGGGTTTTTACTGGCCCCCAAGGTGAGGCTTTTCTTCTTTTTGCCCCTCCCTTTAGGAATTTACAAAAATTCCATCTTCGCGGCTATCTGCGATGGATGAGGAACATTCATATCAAATTTCAACTGCATTGCCTTAGCGGTTTGGGCAGGCCGTTAGTGGGGACATTTTTCCCTTTCAACCACCATTTTTACTATGTTCCTGTTCCAAAATAGAAAAATTACGTTGCCGGTGAGTTAGTCCTACTCCAAGGAATACATATTTAAAATTTTAGGTTGGCCAAAAGGGATTGGGCAAGCCGTCAGGAGGAGACTTTTACCTTATTTCCCCTCCCGATAGGAATTTCAAAAATTCCGTCTAAGCGGACGCCTACACAGAAGGAGGAACTCACATACCGACTTTCCTTTTGGGATATCCTGAAGGGAATTCCAAAAATACAAACTTAGTCGATGTCTACTACAGTGGAGGAACCTTTATACCAAATTTCAACTTCTTACCTCCAGTGGTTTTGGCAGGCACTTTTCCAATTTGTGAGACTGTTTATGGGGAGACTTTTCCCCTTTTTACCCGTTCCGGTATGAATTTCCAAAAATCCCGTCTTAGCGCACGTCTATGCCGAATATCAAGAAACCTTGTTTAGTGGAGATATCCGGGGGGGAGGAAAAAAAGTAGTTTTTTTGAAATTATATATTATTTTAAATGGTACTTTTTGGAAAAACGAAATTTTTTGGAAAAAGATACTTTGTTTTTACAAAGTACTTTATTTGTACTTTTTTTGGAAAAGGTATTTTTTTTTAAAAAGGTGTTTTTTTTTCGAAAAATGTATGTTTTTTGGAAAAAGGTATTTTTTTTGGAAAAGGTACTTCTTTTGGAAAAGGAAAATTTTTTTAGAAAAAGGTACTTTTTTTTGGGAAAAGGTACTTTTTTTTGGAAAAGGTACTTTTTTTGAAAATAGGTATTTTTTGGAAAAAATGTATGTTTTTTTGGGAAAAGGAACAGTTTTTTAGAAAAAGGTACTTTTTTTGGGAATAGGTACTTTTTTTGGAAAAGGTACTTTTTTTGAAAAAGTTATTTTTTTGGAAAAATGTATGTTTTTTGGGAAAAGGTACTTTTTTTAAAAAAGGTACTTTTTTTGGAAAAAGGTACTTTTTTTGGAAAAAGGAATTTTTTTTGGAAAAAGGTACTTTTTTTGGAAAAAGGTACTTTTTTTTGGAAAAAGGTACTTTTTTTGGAAAAAGGTACTTTTTTTGAAAAAAGGTACTTTTTTTTGGAAAAAGGTACTTTTTTTGGAAAAAGGTACTTTTTTTGGAAAAAGGTACTTTTTTTGGAAAAAGGTACTTTTTTTGGAAAAACGTACTTTTTTTGGAAAAAGGTACTTTTTTTGGAAAAAGGTACTTTTTTTGGAAAAAGGTACTTTTTTTGGAAAAAGGTACTTTTTTTGGAAAAAGGTACTTTTTTTTGGAAAAGGGTACTTTTTTTGGAAAAAGGTATTTTTTTGGAAAAAGGTACTTTTTTTGGAAAAAGGTACTTTTTTTTTGGAATAAGGTACTTTTTTTGGAAAAAGGTACTTTTTTCGGAAAAAGGTACTTTTTTTGGAAAAAGGTACTTTTTTTGGAAAAAGGTATTTTTTTTGAAAAAGGTACTTTTTTTGGCAAAAGGTACTTTTTTTGGGAAAAAGGTACTTTTTTGGGAAAAGGTACTTTTTTGGGAAAAGGTACTTTTTTGGAAAATGTACTTTTTTTGTCCCCTTTTTGCACCTCCCGATAAGAATTTCCAAAAATGCCGTCTCAACGGACGTCTACACCGGTCGAGGAACCTACATACCAAATTTCAACTTCATAGCTCCAGCAGTTTGAGCAGGCCGTCAAGGGGGAGACTTTTTCCCCTTTTTGCCCGTCCCTGTAAAAATTTCCAAAACTCCCGTCTTGGTGGATGTCTACGATAGTGGAGGAACCTTTATACGAAATTTCAACTTCCTACCTCCAGCGGTTTGGGCAGGCCGTCAAGGGGGGCATTTTTCCCCTTTTTAACCCCCATTTTTACAACGTCCCTGTCCAAAATTCTAGAAAGTACTTTCCAGAAAAGTTAGCCCCTACTCCAAGGAACACATATCTTAAATTTCAGCTTTCTAGCCAAAGGGGTTTTGGCAGGCCGTCAAGGAGGACACTTTCCCCCTTTTTGCCCGTTCCGGTAGGAGTTTCCAAAAATCCCGTCTTAGCGGACGTCTACCCCGAAAGAGGAACCTACATACCAAATTTCAACTTCCTAGCTTCAGCGGTTTGGGCTGGGCGATGTTGAGTCAGTCAGTCAGTCACGTTATTCTTTTATATATAGAGATAAGCACTTAAGGCTTTTATGAAACTAATTTTGTAGTCACCGCATTTTATGACAGCGTGAGCGTCACCATGGTATTTTAAACTGACAGGGTTAAACTGTAATAATGATTAAAATAATAAAATGATTAAGACTGCGACTTTAGCTTTGTGTGTCTACGACGAGATAGGGTTCTATAAGTCGACTTTCGACTAATCGATTAATCGACTTTTTGCGAAAATTTTCGACTTTTTGAAAGTCGACTTTCTTGTGATGCAAAAGTCGAAAAGTCGACTTTTGCTTTCGACTTTTTTACTTATTACCATATGGCTAAGAAGTAAATTTTGTTTTTGCTGATAACACAATAGAAAAAATTAAGCAAGTGTTGCTAGTCTATTGGAAAAAAAACAGTGAAATATGACATAAAAAACTCTAAAATGTCTACGACACACAGTGGTTTTAAACTGAGAGAAGTGGTAATAAATACACAACTTCTAAACTAATCGTCCGATTTGGACAAAGTTTATAGTAGGGTTATATAGTTGCAACAAAAAGTCGACTTTTCGACTTTTTGACTTCTTTCAAATTTTGAAAAGTCGACTTTTCGACTTTCCGACTTTTTATAGGTAAAAGTCGATTAATCGACTTTTTGACTTTTTTCAAATTTTGAAAAGTCGACTTTTCGACTTTCCGACTTTTTATAGGTAAAAGTCGATTAATCGACTTTTTATATGAGAATTTCTAAATAGCAAAAAATCATATTTTTTTTTTAGCTTATTTGGGGGTCAGTTAACTAGATTCGAAACGTAGAATTGCACCTTGTTGATAATGAGCATAAAGCCCAAATTACTTGAACGTAAATGTAACGCGACGAATCAGCTGATTCAACCTGCTTAATGAGAAACACATAGTGCTGAGTACTAGACTTAAACGAGTCGTAACGTGCCGTTCATTTCTGTTGAAAACAGAATTTTTTCTCCGTTTTTACGTGAGAGAGCAAAACAGCTGTTTTTAGTTGCATACAAGTGATGGAATTTGTGGCACAATTGTACAATGTTTGACACAATCAAAGTTTGATTAGTACACTGGCACATTTTTGTTATTTCCAAATATTCTATAGAAATCCAGTTTATTTAAAAAAGAAATTATTTGGCAAAAAACAATACAAATTTTTTTTTTTTTAATTTTCATACAAAAACTTTTGTTTAAAACGAACACTTAAATATTATATTTGAGAAGTAAACAAATTAAGTAAATAAAAACTAATTTAATGATTGAATGAATCAAATGAGCTAAATCGACTACAAATTATTTTCGATTTAAAATGAAATTGAATCCGATTTTCAGGGATAAAATATAATCCACAATGAATTTTTATGAAAGTTCTTGCTTGTTATTATTTTATAAAAAAGTGCAAGTTTTGGTACTATTTTTAAACTGGTTGGTACTATTTTGAAAATCAAATTTTTCAATCCTTAATAGCACGTTACATATTTTGAGTAACTTAGCAAAAATAAAATACCACGTTACGACTCGTTCTCGTTACATTTACGATCTAGTAACGATACCTTAAATTCGACTTTTATGCATATAAAATAAAATTTTTCCTTGTTTTTTATTATCGCACAGTGGTTTTAAACATAAAATGTAGCACAAAACTTATATACATTAAGGCTAATTTCGTAAAACACTTGGGTGAAGTGAAGGGAACTTTCAATGTAAATTGTTTTTGTTACAAAAATATAGAAATAACGCAATACTTAACCGAAGTGTTTTAGAAAATTACCCCCTTATTCTTATACATTTAAATGCATGGTGTAGCCATATGGCAACATACCAGTTTTTTTAATAAAAAACCCCACTTGATGCATAAAACTGCATTTTTGGGCTTTGGAGCCCCTTCTATAGACAGTAGGGCGGGTCGATTTAATAATCGCCCATGGAAAAAAAATCGTATTCTAGGGATCAAAATAAGAAACTTTGCCGAAGGAACCTAACCTCTAAAACGAACTCTACTACCCCCCAACTGTTGACTTTTGTCCCGTAGGGTCAAGTTTTGAAAAATCCCACTTTTACCCATTTAGAGTGCCCCAATCGAGTCCAAATGTATGACCGACCCCCACTAACTTTGGGGGGCCGATCCACCCATGCCAGTGGCACACCCCCTGGAACTCCCCTGGGGGGTTCCCCATACAAACATTTTAAAAAATCACCATTTTTGGCACTTTATTTTATTATTTTTTATTTATTTTATTTATTTTTATTATTTTATTTATTTTTTCTCTTTAGAAATTTATTTAGTCAGAACATATGTAAATGAAAAAATTAATTTAACTTAGTAATAGAAAAGAAAATAAAAAAAATTACTGTTTGAAGTCTTTTTTGCTTTCAAGTCTGGGCAATTTCGCACGGCTCTCTAATGTCGTCACCATAACAGCCTCTACATTTTCCGGTATAACTCGTTTGGAAACGCTAGCTAGCAATTGAACGTGTCGTTCTGTTGCAGGTCGTAAAATAGGTTGTGTGGGTTTTTTAAGCCACCACAAGACACAGCTGCATGTCGTAAACTTACTTAAGCTAAATCGGTTACAGGTAGAATTGAGCATAAAATTATCATAAAGGATTTTCCAGAAGTAATAAAAGGCGCACTTGCTTAACAGAATTTGTAGTCAGATTAACGTTTAATTTACATGTAAGTACTTTATGGGCAGTTTTGACAACAAAATCGGTTACAGGTAGAATTGAAATTACCATTTCATTCTTATTATCTCGTCTCCTAGACCATATATAACGCAACAGTTTTTGTGAATGCATTAAGTCGTTGTGAAGAACTCGAAGTGTGAAGTGCTAATTTGAGATAAAAAAATATTTAAAAAAAAATCATTCCAAATCAAGAAGTTTACAATGAATCCACTATCCTCTACACCGCAAGATGAAGCAATAACAACATCAACAACTATCGAAAACCCAATGAGTCATATACCCAGGCATGATGTTACTGTTTTTGGTGTGTCTACTGATTTGACTGATCTTAATTTACCAACCCATCTGGATATCTTGAGATATTATTTTTACTTGAGCGAACAAAAAAAGTTGTCCTATAAAGCATTCACTATTCAAGTACAAGATAAGTTGATTGGAATTTGGGGAAAACTTGGTATGGAAATAATGCTGAAAAAAAGTGTATGTAATAAATTGAATAGATTGCTTGACAAATATCAAGAGCAAATCAAGAGAAGAAACAAACCCCAACAATTTACAGAGTATGTAAAATCTCTGGAAACAATTTTTTTCATTGGAACATGTAAATGCGATTTGAAGGCAGCTCCATGTGCATGCGGTTTGGTTCCCGAACGCCTCAAAGAGTTTATGCACGATCAACATAATCAGAGAAGTCTAACAATGGATGGATTTGCGATGGAAATTGAAGAGCAAGGAGCAACGTCTATTGAAGAGCAAGGAGCAATGCCAACATACCAAGATCCCGATGATTCAACATACGCACCGCCACCGGTTCAAGAAGATTTGGATATAAGCACAAGTTCACAATACACACAGAGATACGATTGTTTTAACTTTGCCTTGGTATGCGACAGATTTGGCGTGCCTGATAGAGTAGCATCAGCAATGGGAACAGCTCTTTTCCAAGATTTTAAAATGAAAGATATCCATGGCAAACCTCTCATCATGGATAAATCGAAAGTTCGCCGAGAAAAAGAGAAATGCAGACAAGAAGTGCTTCGCAAACGGTTAGATGATACCAATTTGTTAGCATTTTCATTCGATGGCAGAAAAGATGATACTTTAACGAGAGATACAATTGATGAGAAGTATCATACTAGAATGGTAAAAGAACCTCATCTTGTTATTTTGAGAGAACCGAATTCTGAATTGATTGGTTACGTAAGACTGGAACATGAAACCGCTGAATACAAAACAACCAAATTAAATGATTTTTTCAACGATAAAAATATATCACTGGATGCATTAATTGGCATATGCACTGACGGTGAGCCAACAAACACTGGCCCAAACGGTGGAATTATACGACGATTCGAATTGCTGTTAAAAAGACCATTGCATTGGTTCGTTTGCCTTCTACACTTCAACGAACTTCCGTTTCGGCATTTGTTTGAAGCTTTGGATAAATCAACCAGCACTGGACCAAGATCGGCAACCGGAAAATTGAGCCGTCAAATCGAAACTTGTGAAACTCTTCCGGTAAGTTATTGCTATCACTCATTTATTATAATTGTCAACCGTTTTTAATTGTTTTATTTTTATATATTTTCAGGTGGTGGACGGCTTTCAGAAAATTGAGTTGAAAAATATGCCCCCTGCTCCAGAAAAAATTGAATTTTCCACCGATTCCAAGTACTTATACACTCAAAAAAATAAGTTAGTAGAAAAATTAGTAAAACGTCTTGTATATCAAGTGTACTAGTTTTCAGCTGATATTCCGTTTTCAGCAAAAAATTTTAGTTATATTTTTTTAGCACTAAACTAATTTTGAACTAATGTTTTACTAATTTATTTCGCTGCAAAAATTGCGCTGATAACCGCATTCATAGCGTGGACGACAATCGGATAGACAAGATGTTAATGTCGCAGCTTGTCTGGAAACGGAAACAACTCTACACATAATCCATATTTAAATTTTCAGCAAATAAATTAACTTAAGTAAAATTTCGCGGCAAGTTTTTTGTGTTTTTTTCAGTCTACTAATATTCATCAAAAAGTTTAGTGATTTTAGAAAGAATTTTTTTCATTTGCAGTCGACTAAGTGTTAGCAAAAATTTTGCTGAAGATTACTATTTTTCTGGTAAAAATCAGCTCGCTAATTTTCAGCAAACCTTTTGCTGAAATTACCAACTTTTTTTGCAAGCACGCTCCTGACTAAAAATTTGCTGACACAGCAACATTTTTTGCTGACTTTACTGACTTTTTTTTTGAGTGTACGACATGGCCCATGCAATTTCTAGCGGCGTGGTTTCAGTGGATCTGGCAAACATCAAACCAGGGAAAATTGTACATTCTCGGTGGCTCACCAAGGCCGCTAGACTATTACGATTATATGTGACAACGGAAAATCCAGATGCAAATTTAAGAATACTGGTTGAATTTATAATTACATGTTATGTGCCAATGTACTTCAATATCAAGTATTACAGCTCTGTCGTGTACGGTAGTAGATTATTTTTCAAATTCATTAGTTGGTCAAGATTTCTAGAACCTCGTTTACGCAAAACTGTCAATAAAGTAATTACAGATAATTCATATTATGCGCATTCGGAAAATATCTTGTTATCAATTTTGTTTGATGATAGCAAAGAAAAGCGCGACTGTGCTATCAAGATAATTCTACGCTATCGAACCGATGTTGACGACCCAACGGGACTTAGAGCTTATGAAAAACCAGATATAAACTTTTATTGCACAAGTTACACGGAAATGATCAATATGAATGACATAAATGACGTATTTGAACCACCATTCACGCGAAGCATTCCATACGATACTTTGAAAGAATATTTAAATCAAGATGATATACCGTTTAATGATCCAAAAATTCCATCACACATACAAGAAACAGAACGACACGTTCAATTGCTAGCTAGCGTTTCCAAACGAGTTATACCGGAAAATGTAGAGGCTGTTATGGCGACGACATTAGAGAGCCGTGCGAAATTGCCCAGACTTGAAAGCAAAAAAGACTTCAAACAGTAATTTTTTATTTTTTCTTTTCTATTACTATGTTAAATTAATTTTTTCATTTACATATGTTCTGACTAAATAAATTTCTAAGGAGAAAAAATAAATAAAATAATAAAAATAAATAAAATAAATAAAAAATAATAAAATAAAGTGCCAAAAATGGTGATTTTTTAAAATGTTTGTATGGGGAACCCCCCAGGGGAGTTCCAGGGGGTGTGCCACTGGCATGGGTGGATCGGCCCTCCAAAGTTAGTGGGGGTCGGTCATACATTTGGACTCGATTGGGGCACTCTAAATGGGTCAAAGTGTGATTTTTCAAAACTTGACCCTACGGGACAAAAGTCAACAGTTGGGGGGAATTCGTTTTAGAGGTATGGTTCCTTCGGCAAAGTTTCTTATTTTGATCCCTAGAATACGATTTTCCCTGAGCCATGGGCGATTTTTTTGCCTCCCCACAAATCGACCCGGCCTAATAGACAGTGTTCTTTTAGTTTTTTGAGCATCACCTTGGTATTTTAAACTGGCAGATTTAAACTTTTAACTGTCCAATTAATATTTTAACTGACAAAAAAAGCATGTTTAAACGATGTAGGTTAAAAGGTTGGATTAATTGTAATCAAGTATTTACAATAATTTCTCTGTCTAAAAAAATTGGGGAGCTGTATTTTACGCACCTGTGAAAATTTAAAATTAAGTTCAAAAATTTTCTCGCTTTCAACAAATGCTGAGCGTAGATTGCATACACCGCCGTAGGTTTTCTAGGGGGGCTATAGCCTTTTAAATTTTTGGTTCCTCTGTTTTCATTATGATCATCAGTGCTATCGGCAGATACCTATTCTGACAAGTTATGCTTTAAGCTTTACCCAATAAGCGCTACAAAAATTTAAGTGAAATCAAAGTCAAGTCTTAGATTTTGTTTAAATTTCACTTTGATTTTATGACTTACTCCAGTAATACTAATACACTGATAGAAATAAATCTGTGCAAAAAGACAATGAAAAAACTGTTATTTCTATAAATTTTTTGTTAAAAGTTAAACTTAGTTAAATGCCAATAATATTCTATCCTGCTGAAATTAACGAAAAGTTTTGTTGAAAAATTGTTAATTAAGACCTGCTAACTTATCCCAAAATAAACTGAGTTTAGTGCTTAACCATAGTTTTGAATCTCAAATTTATATGAAAATATCTGGGGTTAACGTTTAACCATGGTTACATTGGAAAAAAGTTACTTGCCCTAAGTATAATTCAAAAAGTCTAAATTCATTGAAATCGACCGACAATTTAAGAAGCCAAGGGTTCCGAAAGCTTGTTATCACTCGAGGTGGTCTACTTTGCACGCTGGTGCTAGATAAATGCGCTATTAATAAAACAGGTTGACCAAAAGCCTTATTCCTACTCTACAATATTCTATAAACTTTGTCCAAATCGGACGATTAGTTGAGAAGTTGTGTATGTATTACCACTTCTCTCAGTTTAAAACCACTGTGTGTCGTAGACATTTTAGAGTTTTTTATGTCATATTTCACTGTTTTTTTTTTCAATAGACTAGCAACCACAGATTAATACCAGATGTGAAACCAATGACAGGTGTCAAAAAAGTATTCTCGAACCGTATGGTTTTGTTTACATGGAAGTCAAGTCAAGAGAGAGATAACAATATAAAATCTCCATACATTTTGTATTGCGCATTTTTTGTATATATTTGTCTCTTTTTAGATTATTGTGCTTTATCTCTGTGTTTTTCTTAAATTTTTGCGTTTTGTTTTGCTCATTTTCTGTCGGCCATATTGGCCAAATCAGCTGATTCATATCTGGTATAATTTGTGCTAGCAACACTTGCTTAATTTTTTCTATTGTGTTATCAGCAAAAACAAAATTTTCTTCTTAGCCATATGGTAATAAGTAAAAAAGTCGAAAAGTCGAATGCAAAAGTCGACTTTTCGACTTTTGCATCACAAGAAAGTTGACTTTCAAAAAGTCGAAAATTTTCGCAAAAGTCGATTAATCGATTAGTCGAAAGTCGACTTATAGAACCCTAGTTTATAGAATATTGTAGAGTAGGAATAAGGCTTTTGGTCAACCTGTTTTATTAATAGGACATTTATTTAGCACCAGCGTGCAAAGTAGACCACCTCGAGTGATAACAAGCTTTCGGAACCCTTGGCTTCTTAAATTGTTGGTCGATTTCAATGAATTTAGACTTTTTGAATTATACTTAGGGCAAGTAACTTTTTTCCAATGTAACCATGGTTAAACGTTAACCCCAGATATTTTCATATAAATTTGAGATTCAAAACTATGGTTAAGCACTAAACTCAGTTTATTTTGGCATAAGTTTGCAGGTCTTAATTAACAATTTTTCAACAAAACTTTTCGTTAATTTCAGCAGGATAGAATATTATTGGCATTTAACTAAGTTTAACTTTTAACAAAAAATTTATAGAAATAACAGTTTTTTCATTGTGTTTTGTCTACTATTGAGATAATTGTTTTGCTAATATGAGAAGGGTAGTTTTATCTAACTAAAATTTACTAAACAGATTCGGCAGTTTTTTTCTGCAGGGCCATTTTTATCCATATTATCTGCTATTTGCACAGATTTATTTATATCAGTGTATTAGTATTACTGGAGTAAGTCATAAAATCAAAGTGAAATTTAAACAAAATCTAAGACTTGACTTTGATTTCACTTAAATTTTTGTAGCGCTTATTGGGTAAAGCTTAAAGCATAACTTGTCAGAATAGGTATCTGCCGATAGCACTGATAATCATAATGAAAACAGAGCAACCAAAAATTTAAAAGGCTATAGCCCCCCTAGAAAACCTACGCCGGTGTATGCAATCTACGCTCAGCATTTGTTGAAAGCGAGAAAATTTTTGAACTTAATTTTAAGTTTTCACAGGTGCGTAAAATATAGCTCCCTAATTTTTTTAGACAGAGAAATTATTGTAAATACTTGATTACAATTAATCCAACCTTTTAACCTACATCGTTTAAACATGCTTTTTTTTGTCAGTTAAAATATTAATTGGACAGTTAAAAGTTTAACTCTGCCAGTTTAAAATACCAAGGTGATGCTCGAAAAACTTAAAGAACACTGTCTATAGAAGGGGCTCCAAAGCCCAAAAATGCAGTTTTGTGCATCAAGTGGGGTTTTTTTATTAAAAAAACTGGTATGTTGCCATATGGCTACACCATGCATTCAAATGTATAAGAATAAGGGGGTAATTTTCTAAAACAATTCGGTTAAGTGTTGCGTTATTTCTATAGAAATTGTTTTTGTTACAAAAACAATTTACATTGAAAGTTCCCTTCACTTCACCCAAGTGTTTTACGAAATTAGGTAGTTAAATAAGCCTTAATGTATATAAGTTTTGTGCTACATTTTATATTTAAAACCACGGTGCGATAATAAAAAACAAGGAAAAATTTTATTTTATATGCATAAAAGTCGAATTTATGCTCATTATCAACAAGGTGCAATTCTACGTTTCGAATATAGTTAACTGACCCCCAAATAAGCTAAAAAAATATGATTTTTCGCCATTTAAAAATTTTCATATATAAAGTCGATTAATCGACTTTTACCTATAAAAAGTCGGAAAGTCGAAAAGTCGACTTTTCAAAATTTGAAAAAAGTCAAAAAGTCGAAAAGTCGACTTTTTTTTGCAACTATATAAGCCTACGACGAGACTGATTTATTTGTTTATTGAAAAAATTAGAGCTACTTAATTATACTTAAATGAACAATAGTGGAATATGCATACTACGCATATTCCCACGCTACAAGTTTAGTGTAATATGGACAAATACTCAGACAACAATAAGAGTATCATATTGCATACTTATGGTATGCAACACAGAGCAGTCAAACATACTACACATCCCTTTTACAGAAAAAGAATGATCGAGTGAGAATGATTAATATTCATTGATCATTCTTTTGTAATTATTATTAAATTTAAAAGAGCAAAATTACTTTATAACAAAATAATTATATTTTTTTTCTTTATCGATGTCTAAAGATAATAATAATGAATGGGGGAATATTTAGTTGATCTCTTATTTAACTTTGAAATGTACATTAAAGTTCCAAATTTTAATTAAAGTTAAAATTTTGCTAAATGAAATTCTTCAACATAAGAATTTAACTAATCACGATTGCAAATTATAGCGTTGGAACTTAATGCATCGTTTAATAAAAACGTTGATTTTCAGCTAACGATGGTTGCCTTGCAAAATTCAAATGACGACATGGTATTCGCCTTCGAAATATGTCTGTGGAAAAACTGTCCTCCAACTGTTCTCCGATTCTTTAATGAACTTAAAGCTAAAATTTCAATTATAGATCTGCGGATTCAGCAAATTTATAATGATGGCCTTATTACTGTAGAGTTGTAAAATCAAAAAATAGTTTCCTAGTACGCTTTAATATTCTGAAAATTCCTTGAGTAATGTAACTATAAATTGAAGCTTTTGTTACACAATAGGTTCAGAAATGGGCTCTATAAAGGCTAAACATTAAAATTGCCTCTAAAATATGCTATTTCAGACATTATAAAAAGCACATTTAAATCACTTTGAAAAATGTATTATATTATATATTATAAAGAGTACTTCTAAATCACTCTAAAAATGCAAACAAAATGTACTCGTATTGATGTAATGAAAATGTGTATCTAAATCCATACTTTTATTAACATCATGTAATCACTTTCAAATTACTAACAAAATGCTTAAATTGAACTACTGACAACATGGGACATCACGTGTAAAATAAATCAGTGTTAAAGCTAAATTGTAACTACTTCACAATCATTTGATGCTATTCGGAGTGCTTTTAAAATAACTTTTTTGTAATGGATATTTTTGCTGGGATATATGATGCAATTTATTGTATGGTGTGTGGCAAAACGCGAGAAATACTGTGCCATTATATTGAACATAATATTGCAAATGTATGGGGGCTTAAGTTGCGAGAACAAAGTTGATTGTTGATTTTTCAGGCATTGTTTGTTTTTTTTTTGGTATTTATGATGAATTTGAGATTCTTAAGAATCAAAAAAATTATTTCTTTTAAAATACAGCCGTTATTGACAAAAAAAAAATATTAACCCCTGAATTCATAAACGCTTCATAAAATTATAGGAGGTTTATTGGACAAATTTTGTATGAAAATGACATTTTGTAAACCTGCTATAACTTTACAAAGCATTTATGAATTGAGGGTATGGTTGTCACATGACCTTGAATGGCCTTGATTGTCAAGTTAATTTAGGTCTTGTCAAGTGCCAGGTCAAATTAATTTTGTCAAGTTAAATTGAATTTTTGTTGTATCAGTACCCGAGTAAAAAAATTATATATAATCATTAGGCCGGGTCGATTTGTGGGGAGGGAAAATCGTATTCTAGGGATCAAAATAAGAAACTTTGCCGAAGGAACCATACCTCTAAAACGAATTTTACTACCCCCCAACTTTTGACTTTTGTCCCGTAGGGTCAAGTTTTGAAAAAGCACACTTTGACCCATTTAGAGTGCCCCAATCGAGTCCAAATGTATGACCGACCCCCACTAACTTTGGAGGGCCGATCCACCCATGCCAGTGGCACACCCCCTGGAACTCCCCTGGGGGGTTCCCCATACAAACATTTTAAAAAATCACAATTTTTGGCACTTTATTTTATTATTTTTTATTTATTTTATTTATTTTTATTATTTTATTTATTTTTTCTCCTTAGAAATTTATTTAGTCAGAACATATGTAAATGAAAAAATTAATTTAACATAGTAATAGAAAAGAAAAAATAAAAAATTACTGTTTGAAGTCTTTTTTGCTTTCAAGTCTGGGCAATTTCGCACGGCTCTCTAATGTCGTCGCCATAACAGCCTCTACATTTTCCGGTATAACTCGTTTGGAAACGCTAGCTAGCAATTGAACGTGTCGTTCTGTTTCTTGTATGTGTGATGGAATTTTTGGATCATTAAACGGTGGATCATCTTGATTTAAATATTCTTTCAAAGTATCGTATGGAATGCTTCGCGTGAATGGTGGTTCAAATACGTCATTTATGTCATTCATATTGATCATTTCCGTGTAACTTGTGCAATAAAAGTTTATATCTGGTTTTTCATAAGCTCTAAGTCCCGTTGGGTCGTCAACATCGGTTCGATAGCGTAGAATTATCTTGATAGCACAGTCGCGCTTTTCTTTGCTATCATCAAACAACATTGATAACAAGATATTTTCCGAATGCGCATAATATGAATTATCTGTAATTACTTTATTGACAATTTTGCGTAAACGAGGTTCTAGAAATCTTGACCAACTAATGAATTTGAAAAATAATCTACTACCGTACACGACAGAGCTGTAATACTTGATATTGAAGTACATTGGCACATAACATGTAATTATAAATTCAACCAGTATTCTTAAATTTGCATCTGGATTTTCCGTTGTCACATATAATCGTAATAGTCTAGCGGCCTTGGTGAGCCACCGAGAATGTACAATTTTCCCTGGTTTGATGTTTGCCAGATCCACTGAAACCACGCCGCTAGAAATTGCATGGGCCATGTCGTATAAGTACTTGGAATCGGTGGAAAATTCAATTTTTTCTGGAGCAGGGGGCATATTTTTCAACTCAATTTTCTGAAAGCCGTCCACCACCTGAAAATATATAAAAATAAAACAATTAAAAACGGTTGACAATTATAATAAATGAGTGATAGCAATAACTTACCGGAAGAGTTTCACAAGTTTCGATTTGACGGCTCAATTTTCCGGTTGCCGATCTTGGTCCAGTGCTGGTTGATTTATCCAAAGCTTCAAACAAATGCCGAAACGGAAGTTCGTTGAAGTGTAGAAGGCAAACGAACCAATGCAATGGTCTTTTTAACAGCAATTCGAATCGTCGTATAATTCCACCGTTTGGGCCAGTGTTTGTTGCATAGCTTGGGAATAATGATTAGAAATCCTAATGATTAGCAATTGGATTAGAAATTTTAATTGTGCTGAAAAATTGATTAATTATGATTAGTTAGCCATTTTAGACGATTACTAATTGATTAGATTAGAAATAATCAAAAATCTAATCACAATGAGTGACGATTAGCATTTCTAATCAAATATAATCAAAACTAATCCAAAAAATAATTGATTAGATTTCTTGATTATTTTTGATTAGATTTGATTAGATCAACTATTTTTAACTATTTTTGCGAAAAGAAAATATTTATTTATCACATTTGTTGCTATATTTACATAATGTAACAGTTTTTGAATATTGCATAAAATTGCATTATATATTGCCACATACATATATATTTACATACTATTTACATTTATACATACTATACATAAAATAAATATAAAGAACGAAATTTACAGAATGTCAAAAACTGTTACATTATGTAAATATAGCAACAAATGTGATAAATAAATATTTTCTTTTCACAAAAATAGTTAAAAATAGTTGATCTAATCAAATCTAATCAAAAATAATCAAGAAATCTAATCAATTATTTTTTGAATTAGTTTTGATTAGATTTGATTAGATATGCTAATCGTCACTAATTGTGATTAGATTTTTGATTATTTCTAATCAAATCAATTAGTAATCTGAAATTTTTATCAAAACTCAATTCTAATGATTAGATTATTTTATTTCTCTAATCGTAATGATTTCTTATTCTAATCGAAATTCCCCAGCTATGGTTTGTTGGTACACCGTCAGTGCATATGCCAATTAATGCATCCAGTGATATATTTTTATCGTTGAAAAAATCATTTAATTTGGTTGTTTTGTATTCAGCGGTTTCATGTTCCAGTCTTACGTAACCAATCAATTCAGAATTCGGTTCTCTCAAAATAACAAGATGAGGTTCTTTTACCATTCTAGTATGATACTTCTCATCAATTGTATCTCTCATTAAAGTATCATCTTTTCTGCCATCGAATGAAAATGCTAACAAATTGGTATCATCTAACCGTTTGCGAAGCACTTTTTGTCTGCATTTCTCTTTTTCTCGGCGAACTTTCGATTTATCCATGATGAGAGGTTTGCCATGGATATCTTTCATTTTAAAATCTTGGAAAAGAGCTGTTCCCATTGCTGATGCTACTCTATCAGGCACGCCAAATCTGTCACATACCAAGGCAAAGTTAAAACAATCGTATCTCTGTGTGTATTGTGAACTTGTGCTTATATCCAAATCTTCTTGAACCGGTGGCGGTGCGTATGTTGAATCATCGGGATCTTGGTATGTTGGCATTGATGACATAGACGTTGCTCCTTGCTCTTCAATTTCCATCGCAAATCCATCCATTATTAGACTTCTCTGATTATGTTGATCGTGCATGAACTCTTTGAGGCGTTCGGGAACCAAACCGCATGCACATGGAGCTGCCTTCAAATCGCATTTACATGTTCCAATGAAAAAAATTGTTTCCAGAGATTTTACATACTCTGTAAATTGTTGGGGTTTGTTTCTTCTCTTGATTTGCTCTTGAAATTTGTCAAGCAATCTATTCAATTTATTACATACACTTTTTTTCAGCATTATTTCCATACCAAGTTTTTCCCAAATTCCAATCAACTTATCTTGTACTTGAATAGTGAATGCTTTATAGGACAACTTTTTTTGTTCGCTCAAGTAAAAATAATATCTCAAGATATCCAGATGGGTTGGTAAATTAAGATCAGTCAAATCAGTAGACACACCAAAAACAGTAACATCATGCCTGGGTATATGACTCATTGGGTTTTCTATAGTTGTTGATGTTGTTATTGCTTCATCTTGCGGTGTAGAGGATGGTGGATTCATTGTAAACTTCTTGATTTGGAATGATTTTTTTTTAAATATTTTTTTTATCTCAAATTAGCACTTCACACTTCGAGTTCTTCACAACGACTTAATGCATTCACAAAAACTGTTGCGTTATATATGGTCTAGGAGACGAGGTAATAAGAATGAAATGGTAATTTCAATTCTACCTGTAACCGATTTTGTTGTCAAAACTGCCCATAAAGTACTTACATGTAAATTAAACGTTAATCTGACTACAAATTCTGTTAAGCAAGTGCGCCTTTTATTACTTCTGGAAAATCCTTTATGATAATTTTATGCTCAATTCTACCTGTAACCGATTTTGTTGTCAAAACTGCCCATAAAGTACTTACATGTAAATTAAACGTTAATCTGACCACAAATTCTGTTAAGCAAGTGCGCCTTTTATTACTTCTGGAAAATCCTTTATGATAATTTTATGCTCAATTCTACCTGTAACCGATTTAGCTTAAGTAAGTTTACGACATGCAGCTGTGTCTTGTGGTGGCTTAAAAAACCCACACAACCTATTTTACGACCTGCAACAGAACGACACGTTCAATTGCTAGCTAGCGTTTCCAAACGAGTTATACCGGAAAATGTAGAGGCTGTTATGGTGACGACATTAGAGAGCCGTGCGAAATTGCCCAGACTTGAAAGCAAAAAAGACTTCAAACAGTAATTTTTTTTATTTTCTTTTCTATTACTAAGTTAAATTAATTTTTTCATTTACATATGTTCTGACTAAATAAATTTCTAAAGAGAAAAAATAAATAAAATAATAAAAATAAATAAAATAAATAAAAAATAATAAAATAAAGTGCCAAAAATGGTGATTTTTTAAAATGTTTGTATGGGGAACCCCCCAGGGGAGTTCCAGGGGGTGTGCCACTGGCATGGGTGGATCGGTCCTCCAAAGTTAGTGGGGGTCGGTCATACATTTGGACTCGATTGGGGCACTCTAAATGGGTCAAAGTGGGATTTTTCAAAACTTGACCCTACGGGACAAAAATCAACAGTTGAATTCGTTTTAGAGGTATGGTTCCTTCGGCAAAGTTTCTTATTTTGATCCCTAGAATACGATTTTCACTGAGCCATGGGCGATTATTAAATCGACCCGCCCTAATAATCATATATGGCATATATTACAATATATAATTAGACATGTCGTTATGTATATCCATATATAATTACATGTGACGTCTTTTTCCAAAATTTTTCTTTATATTATGCCATATATAATTTCATCTAATTAGATATCGGCCTTAATAATATTAGATATGGTATATATGATTATATATTACATAGCATGGCTGATCTTACTGCATATATAGTTGTATATAGAGCTATATCTTAATATATATGGTGTCATTTTAGCAATATATAATTATATATGGTATCATTTAAACAATATATAACTATATATGGTGGCATTTAAACAATATATGGTCATATATGGTACCTCATGAACAAAATTTTTAATACAGTTGCCGATATGGTAACATATGCTACTATGTATAGTGCCATATATATTTATATATGGTGTTATTTAAGCAATATATTAGCATATGTGGTGCCATACGGGTGGTTTACCGAGTAAAAAAAATTATATATAATCATATATGGCATATATTACAATATATAATTATACATGTCGTTATGTATATCCATATATAATTATATATGACGTTTTTTCACAAAATTTTTCCTTATATTATGCCATATATAATTTCATGTAATTAGATATTGGCCTTCATAATATTAGATATGGCATATATAATTATATATTACATGACATGGTTGATCTTATTGCATATGTAGTTATATATAGAACTATATCTTAATATATATGGTGGCATTTTAGCAATATATAATTATATATGGTATCATTTAAACAATATATTATTATATATGGTGACAGTTAAACTAGATATTATCATATATGGTGCCATTTAAACAATATATGGTCATATATGGTACCTCATAAACCAAATCTTTAATTCAGTTCCAGATATGATAATATATGGTACTATATATAGTGCGATATATATTTATATATGGTGTTATTTAAGCTATATATTATCATATATGGTGCCATTCAAACCATATATTATCATATATGGTGCCATTCAAACCATATGTTATCATATATGGTGCAATTTCAACAATATATGCCCATATATGGTACCTCATGAACAATATTTTTAATACAGTTCCACATATGATAATATGTGCTACCATATATAGTGCCATATATATTTACTAGCGGGCGCAGCCCGCTACGTTGTTAGCGTGCCTTAAAGGTTAAGGGGGGGCTGCGCCCCCCACAATTTTTATTAAATTCATTTTTTTATTTAAAGTTTTTTTATTTAAAGCCTTCACCCAGCCACCACAAATAAATAATTCTGCACAACAATGGTTTTAAAATAAATAAATATTTGATCACTTTTTCTTATGAAAGTGGATTGTTAGTAATGAATCCATAATAAATTGCAATATACGTGTGTATGTTAAGATAATTTGGTAAAGTGCGAACTTAGGTAGATAGACCCGCTACGTTGTTAGCGTGTCTTAAAGTTTTTTTTTAATTCCAGTTTATGTAAAAGTAGAACTGGCAATTCAAGTAAATTCACAAATTCAGTTGGAAAATTTACTGCGTCGGTTTCTTCCACTGGTGCTTCGTTACATGAAGTTTAAATATCGGAATATATAAGTTCCATTCCTTTTCTAAGGTTTTTTCTCTTTTAGAAAATTTGTTTAACTTTTTGGAGAGTAAGTTTCAATGCTACATAAGTTTCATATTCCGTGGATAGTGTTTGAACAGGTAATTCCCTCTTCCAATCCATTTGCATTCTCTATAATTTCAATTCTACTCGTTCAACGTTTATATCCATTTCATTCCACTTGTGTAGTGTTTCATTCCACTCGTTTCCTATTTAGTTTCTTAATTTTAGTGTTTCATATACACTTGTTCTTTAAGTTTTAGGTTTCTAGCTAAAGACGCAGACGTTAAGGGGGGGGGGCAATTTTCCGCTTTTGAAACACCATTTTTACCACGTTCCTGTCCAAAGTCCTAGAAATGCCTTGTCGATAAGTTAGCCCATACTCCAAGGAAAACATATTATATATTACAGGTTTCTAGCCGAAGGGTTCGGTTAGGCCATCAAGGGGGAGAATTATTCCGTTTTTACCCCTCCCGGTAGGAATTTCCAAAAATTCCGTCTTAGAGGACGTCTGCGTTGGAGGAGGAACCTACTACATACATAATTTTAGGTCTCTATATCCAGCAGTTTGGCCAGGCCGTCAAGGGGGAAGTTTTTTCCCTTTTTACCCCTCCCGGTATGAATTTCCAAAAATACCATCTTAGGGGACGTCAACGTTGGAGAAGGAACCCAAATACCGAATTTAAGCTCCCTTGTTCCAGCAGTTTGGCCAGGCCGTTAAGGGGGAGACTTTTCCTGTTTTTGACCCTACCTGTAGAAATTTCCAAAAATCTCTTCTTAGCGGATGTCTACAATAGAGGAGGAACTTTAATACCAAATTTCAACTTCCTACCTCCAGCGGTTTGGGCAGGCCTTTAAGCGGCACTTTTCGCTTCATTAATCCCCATTTTTGCAATGTCCCTGTCCAAAAAGCACCTTCCCGGTCCAAAAAGCCCACACTCCAAGTAACATATGTTTTACATTTCAGGTTTCTAGCCAACTTTTACTATTTGTGCCCCTCTCGGTAGGAATTTCCGAAAATCCATCGACAGGGAATTTCAGCTTCCTAGTTCCAGCAGTTTGAGCAGGCTGTCAAGGGGGACACTTTTTCTTTTTTTGTCCCTCCCGGTTGGAATTAGGCTGGAAGAGGAACCTAAGTACCGAATTTCAGCTTCCTAGTTGCAGCAGTCGTTAAGGGGCAACTTTCCCTTTTTGAGCCCCCATTTTATAACAACCCTGTCCAAAATTCAAAAAAGTATCTTTCTAATACGTTAGCCCTTCCTCCAGGGACCCACATTTTAATCTTCAGGTTTCTAGCCGAAGGGGCTTTTACCGGCCCCCAAGGTGAGGCTTTTCTTCTTTTTGCCCCTCCCTTTAGGAATTTACACAAATTCCAACTTCGCGGCTATCTGCGATGGATGAGGAACATTCATACCAAATTTCAACTGCATTGCCTAAGCGGTTGGGCAGGCCGTTATTGGGGACATTTTTCCCTTTCAACCACCATTTTTACTATGTTGCTGTTCCAAAATAGAAAAATTATGTTGCCGGTGAGTTAGTCCTACTCCAAGGAATACATATTTAAAATTTTAGGTTGGCCAAAAGGGATTGGGCAAGCCGTCAGGAGGAGACTTTTACCTTATTTTCCCTCCCGATAGGAATTTCAAAAATTCCGTCTAAGCGGACGCCTACACAGAAGGAGGAACTCACATACCGAGTTTCCTTTTGGGATATCCTGTAGGGAATTCCAAAAATACAAACTTAGTCGATGTCTACTACAGTGGAGGAACCTTTATACCAAATTTCAACTTCTTACCTCCAGTGGTTTGGGCAGGTACTTTTCCAATTTGTGAGACTGTTTATGGGGAGACTTTTCCCCTTTTTGCCCGTTCCGGTAGGAATTTCCAAAAATCCCGTTTTAGCGCACGTCTATGCCGAATATCAATAAACCTTGTTTTAGTGGAGATATCCGTGGGGGGAGGAAAAAAAGTAGTTTTTTTGAAATTATATATTATTTTAAATAGTACTTTTTGGAAAAACGAAATTTTTTGGTATTTTTTTTAAAAGGTGTTTTTTGTTGGAAAAATGTATGTTTTTTGGAAAAAGGTACTTTTTTGGAAAAGGTACTTCTTTTGGAAAAGGAACATTTTTTTAGAAAAAGGTACTTTTTTTGGGAAAAGGTACTTTTTTTTGGAAAAGGTACTTTTTTTTGAAAAAGGTACTTTTTTTTTGAAAAAGGTACTTTTTTTGGAAAAAGGTACTTTTTTTGGAAAAAGGTACTTTTTTTGGAAAAAGTTACTTTTTTGGAAAAGGTATTTTTTTTTAATAAGGTGTTCTTTTTGGAAAAATGTATGTTTTTTGAAAAAAGTTACTTTTTTTGGAAAAGGTACTTCTTTTGGAAAAGGAACATTTTTTTAGAAAAAGGTACTTTTTTTTGGGAAAAGGTACTTTTTTTTGGGAAAAGGTACTTTTTTTTCGAAAAGGTACTTTTTTTTAAAAAGGTATTTTTTTGAAAAAATGTATTTTTTGGGAAAAGGCAAATTTTTTTAGAAAAAGGTATTTTTTTTTGGGAAAAGGTACTTTTTTTTGGAAAAGGTACTTTTTTTTGAAAAAGGAACTTTTTTTGGCAAAAGGTACTTTTTTTGGAAAAAGGTACTTTTTTTGGAAAAAGGTACTTTTTTTGGAAAAAGGTACTTTTTTTTGGAAAAAGGTACTTTTTTTGGAAAAAGGTACTTTTTTTGGAAAAAGGTACTTTTTTTGGAAAAAGGTACTTTTTTTGGAAAAAGGTACTTTTTTCGAAAAAGGTACTTTTTTTGGAAAAAGGTACTTTTTTTGGAAAAAGGTACTTTTTTTGGAAAAAGGTACTTTTTTTGGAAAAGGTTCTTTTTTTTTGGAAAAGGTACATTCTTTTAGAAAAAGGTACATTTTTTGGAAAAAGGTACTTTTTTTTGGAAAAGGTACTTTTTTTGGAAAAAGATACTTTTTTGGAAAAATGATTTTTTTTTGGAAAAAGGTACTTTTTTTGGAAAAAGATACTTTTTTTGGAAAAAGGTACTTTTTTTGGAAAAAGGTACTTTTTTTGGAAAAAGGTACTTTTTTTGAAAAAAAGTACTTTTTTGGCAAAAGGTACTTTTTTTGGAAAAAGGTACTTTTTTTGGAAAAAGGTACTTTTTTTGGAAAAAAAGTACTTTTTTTGGAAAAAGGTACTTTTTTGGAAAAAGGTACTTTTTTTTGGAAAAGGGTACTTTTTTTGGAAAAAGGTACTTTTTTTTGGAAAAAGGTACTTTTTTTGGAAAAAGGTACTTTTTTTTGGAAAAAGGTACTTTTTTTTGGAAAAAGGTACTTTTTTTGGAAAAAGGAATTTTTTTTGGAAAAGGTACTTTTTTTTGAAAAAGGTACTTTTTTTGGAAAAAGGTACTTTTTTGGAAAAAGGTACTTTTTTTGGAAAAATTTACTTTTTTTGGAAAAAGGTACTTTTTTTTTGGAAAAAGGTACTTTTTTTTGGAAAAAGGTACTTTTTTGGAAAAAGGTACTTTTTTGGAAAAAAGTACTTTTTTTGGAAAAAGGTACTTTTTTTGGAAAAATGTACTTTTTTTGGAAAAAGGTACTTTTTTTGGAAAAAGGTACTTTTTTGGGAAAAAGGTACTTTTTTGGGAAAAAGGTACTTTTTTTTGGGAAAAGGTACTTTTCTTGGGAAAAGGTACTTTTTTGGAAAAGGTACTTTTTTTGTCCCCTTTTTGCCCCTCCCGATAAGAATTTCCAAAAATGCCGTCTCGAAGGACGTCTACACCGGTCGAGGAACCTACATACCAAATTTCAACTTCATAGCTCCAGCAGTTTGAGCAGGCCGTCAAGGGGGAGACTTTTTCCCCTTTTTCCCCGTCCCTGTAAAAATTTCCTAAACTCCCGTCTTGGTGGATGTCTACGATAGTGGAGGAACCTTTATACCAAATTTCAACTTCCTACCTCCAGCGGTTTGGGCAGGCCGTCAAGGGGGGCCTTTTTCCCCTTTTTAACCCCCATATTTACAACGTCCCTGTCCAAAATTCGAGAAAGTACTTTCCAGAAAAGTTAGCCCATACTCCAATGAACACATATCTTAAATTTCAGCTTTCTAGCCAAAGGGGTTTTGGCAGGCCGCCAAGGGGGAGACTTTTCCCCTTTTTGCCCGTTCCGGTAGGAATTTCCAAAAATCCCGTCTTAGCGGACGTCTACGCCGAAAGAGGAACCTACATACCAAATTTCAACTTCCTAGCTTCAGCGGTTTGGGCTGGGCGATGTTGAGTCAGTCAGTCAGTCAGTCAGTCACGTTATTCTTTTATATATAGAGATATATGGTGTTATTTAAGCAATATATTACCATATATGGTGCCATTTAAACCATATATTGTCATATATGGTGCCATTTCAACAATATATGCTCATATATGGTACCTGATGAACGACATTTTTAATACAGATGCAGATATGATAATATATGCTACCATATATAGTCCCATATATATTGATTAGGGTTTGGGATTTCCCGTACTTTTTTATTTCCCGGGAAACGGGAATGAAAAAATTTGATTCCCGGGATTCCCGGGAAATATTTTTAAACAAAATTGTTAATGAAAACCACCCATATAAGTAATTTTTGTTAAAAACACTATTTCAGTACAAATGCAGTCTGTGTAGTCAGAATTCAAAGTAAAAAATATCAGAATGTTGAATATTTGATTTCACATAAATTACTCGCAGCACTGCCAAATGAATTGCATTATTCCAGCAGAAAGCACCTACTACTGGACTGTCGGAAACAAACCGTTTCATCACACTTGGCCCATTAGATGTGGTGGCCACAATGTTATTTTCCAAAGACAAATAAAACTCTTCTAGTCTTATTTCTACAATTCTTCTTATTTCATCAGCATTACATCTTCCTGATATAAAAACCAACCCCAGGTTATAAAATGAATTATTTCCGTTTTTACATATGTTCAAATATCTCTTTTGTGATATTCTTGTCCATTCATCTAAAAATATAGTAAATCTCCCATTGTTAGAAATATTGCTCGATATTTCTTTTATCATGATATCTTTTACATGATTGTAGTAATTTAATATAATGTTCTTTATAACGGTTTCATTTTTTTGCAATGCCAGGTTTTTATTATAAAAACTTTCTCGAATAAACGAAGATCTAGTTATGGTGCGGATTGACTGCGGCTAATTTTTTTTTTTTTAAATAATAAATACAGCATTTATTTACTTCAAATTACATAACCAAAGCCCTGGGGCCATATATGATTAATAAAAGCTACTACAAAAAAATAATTTAAATAAAGATAATAAAAAAAAAAAATAATAAAAATAAATAATAATAAAAATAAATAATAATAAAAATAAATAATAATAAAAATAAATAATAATAAAAATAAATAATAAAAAAAAAATAAGTAAAAATACAGTAAAACTATCATATAAAAAAAATACTGAAAACATTATCTTGAATAATATAAATAGATATTTAAAAAAAAAATAATACAATCACCAGATTTTCTAAGTGCAGCGATAATAAAAAAAGAAAAGATCGAGAGAGATAAAAATAGTAGCACAAATAAAAAGCTATAACTCATGAATAGCTACATAATCCTTAAGCTTTCGCCTAAAGACCTGGGGTGAAAAAGCAAAACCTCTCAGGTATAGAGGTAGATCGTTCCATATTCTTGAAAGCCTAATCTGAAATGATCGCTCGTAAATAGTAGTATGATGTGATGTATTTGGAACCATTTCAGGATATGTTTGCCCTACCATAAAACCTTTAATGCCTATTCAGCTTACACTTTTTTCTTCGGGTACTTTGCTAATTTTAGCTGAAACGTTGTTCTTGTTGTTGTTTTCTTCAAGAGAAGTTGCATGACCATCAATTTTTTTTTTTTTGTGAACATAATTTAGATGTCGGATAACCAAATGTAGATACCACCGTTAACCATTAGTCTTTTCTTTTCATATTTATTAATGACAACGTTACTTATTAAATTATTGACCCTTAATATAAAGGAGTATTTTAAATTTAAAGTCGACTTTATTTTTAATCAAACGGTTTTGTTCATTTTGTGTATGAAAACCTTACAAAAATATTTATATTTTCAAATATTTTGATTGGTTAAAAATAAATTAACCAATCAGAATGCTCCAAAAATAAACCAAGTCAAGGTATACTGCCACCCAATATTTTAACTAAAGTCGACTTTACCTAAATTATACATTTGAAAAATTTAGATACTAAGGGTGATTATTTGTAAGAAACAAAGCTATTTTTTCATATTTCTTTTAAACATTTTACCAAGTTTTTAGGTTTTACTACTTAAATTTTGAATAAGTTATGCGAAAAATCTTTATTAGTTGAAATGCTCCTAATTACTTGGCAAAGATTTTATTTCTGTGTCAAATAAATGTATTCCCTTTTAAAAGATTTTAACAATGACATTTTTGTTTTGGTATTTAAAATGTTTTTTATGACTAAAAATAAAAGATCCTATTCGAAACAAAAGCAATTTAAAAAATTTAATATTTTTAAAATTTCCCGTTTTCCCGGGAAAAATACATTATTTTCCCGGGAATTCCCGGCAAACTTTTCCCGGGATTTCCCGGGAATTCCCGCCCGGGAATTCCCGAACCCCAAACCCTAATATTGATATATGGTGTCATTTAAACAATATCAATATATAGACATATATGGTATCATTTAAACAATATATTGTCATATATGGCACAATTTAAACAATATATGGTCAAATTTGGTACCACATCAACATTTTGAATACAATTCCAAATATGGTTTAATTTGAATAATGTAAAACTATGTATGGCGCTATAAAAAATATTATCAGATATGTTACTTCATTAACAATATTTATAATACAGTGTCATATATTGTAATATATGTATATCATTCAATATATATTGATGTATGGTAATGGTACAATAATTCCAATATCAGTTGAGATACAATTTGTGGGTCCATATCAACAATTTGTTCACGTACATTTAACATATATATATGTACATTTAAGTTATAATTTATAAACACTTTATAAAGTTAAATAGTTCCATAAACCTCGTCTAACTGTATAGAATGTTTATGAATATACGATTTAATATATAATAATTACAACTACAAATTGGTGCCATTATCTAAAATTTAATTTAATGTTAACTTATAATAAAATAAAAATGTATTTCCTAAAAATAAAAATATAGTGTTAATTAATGTTAATATACAATAGGTTTAAGTTTAACATCCCAGACAGAAAAATATAATCGGCACAATGCTGGCAAACCGTTGGCGATGGTCGGTTATGCGTTGGCAGAACGTTGCATTAACTATCTTGGCAAAAAAATAGATTTCAAAAAACATTTTTGAAAAAATTGAGAAAAATTTTTTTTAATATTTGCTTTTAAAAACATGAAATTTAACCCAGTCCACCAGATTGTCAGCCAAGACCTCTACACTCTAATCTAACGAGACTTGTTATAGATGTGTGATAGCTACAAATTAAATGAATGATAAAAGCATTTCGAGCTAACTTATAAGCATCGAAAAAAGGTATTCCAGAAATTATTAAATGTATTTTAGAAAATTTTAATTGTATATCACAAAATATTATTTGCACTTCAGAAACTACAATATTACCCAAATTTAATTATTTATTTATTTAGTTGTGTCCAGAAATAACGAAATCTATTTCAGAATTTCATAGCTAATAGAGAAAAATTTCTCAAATACATTTCATAATTTCGGAAATACGATTGATAATTTCTGAAATACAGTTTGATAATTTCTGAAATACAGTTGTGAATTTCGGAAATACAATTAAAAATTTCTGAAACACAATTGATAAAACTGAACTTCAATTGACTAGTTCTGAAATACAATTCATAAATGTGAAAAATAATTGATGAGTTCTGAAACACAATTGATAAAACTGAAATTCAATTGATCATTTCTGAAATACAATTGATAAATCTTAAAACAATTAATACAATTGGAAATGGTGTAGATCGTCAAAAAGATGTAAATAAAATTATTTTATTCAAAGATTTCAATTAAATAAAAAAAATAAATATATAATTTTATAAAAAAATTTATAGAAAAAAAAAATTTTATTTTATAAAAAGAAAATAATTTTGTAAAAGAAATGCATATTGAACTCGTTACCTTCTGAGTTTAAACCTTATTTTAACAAAATATTGTAATTTTTATACAATCAGTGCTCTGCCAGTCTATTATTTTTTGAACAGTTGGCAATATATGTCTGGGATCTTATTTAATCCCAAATAAATGGAGATCTTACGTAGTACCCAAATATAATGCGGCATCTAATTTTATCTGTCATTTTTATGGATACTTTTAGATGTCAATCCCCAAATATATTGCTGTTTTTAATTCGATCTGCCATTTTAATACCGAAATAAATTGCTGGATCTAATTCGATCTGCCATTTTTCTGATAAATTTAGATCCAAGTTTATCCACAAATATATAGCTGGATCTAATTCGATCTGCCATTTTTTGTATCAAATTAGGTCTTACTAAATCCCAAAATATATTGCTGGATCTAATTTGATCTGCTAATTTTCTATTCAATTTATATCCAAGTTTATCCACAAATATATTGCTGAATCTAATTCGATGTGCCATTTTTCGGATCAAATTAGATCTAAGTTAATCCACAAATATATTGCTGGATCTAATTTGATCTGCCATTTTTCAGATCAATTTATATCTAAGTTTATCCACAAATATATTGCTGGATCTAATTCGATGTGCCATTTTTCGGATCAAATTAGATCTAAGTGTATCCCCAAATATATAGCTAGATCTAATTCGATCTGCCACTTTTTCGGATCAAATTAGATATACGTTTATCCACAAATATATTGCGGGATCTAATTTGATCTGCCAAAATTGAGATCAAATTAGATCTAAGTTTATCCCCAAATATATAGCTGGATCTAATTGGATCCGCCATTTTTCGGATCAAATTAGATCTGAAAATATCCGCAAATATATAGCTGGATCCGCCAATTTTCGGATCAAAATAGATCTAGGTTTATCCCCAAAGATATCACTGGACCTCCCAATTTTGAGATATAACTTGATCTTAGTTTATCCCCATATATACAATGGGATCTAATACGATATGATTGGATACACCCAATTTTGAGATCTAATTGGATCAGCTAGATATTACAGCAGATCTTAAACAATATCAAATTGGATATAATTAGATATTGCGCGAGATCAATTTTTTTTACTCGGGCATATATTATTATGTATGTTGCCATTTAAACAATGTATGGTCATATATGGGACCTCATGATCAAAATTTTTAATACAGTTCCAGATATGATAATATAAGAAAATATGTATAGTTCCATATATATTTATGTATGGTGTTATTTAAGCAATATATTACCATATATGGTGCCATTTAAACAATATATTATTATATATGGTGCCATTTAAACAATATATGCTCATATATGGTAACTCATCAGCAACTACAATATTAACTGTATTTCAGAAGCTATTAAGTGTATTTCAGAAATTTAGATGTGCCTATTTCAGAAATTATCAACTGTATTACAGAAATTATAAATTGTATTTCAGAAATAATCAAATCTATTTCAGAACTTGTTGATTGTATTTCATAATTAATAGAGAAAAATTTCTGAAATACATTTCATAATTTCTGAAATACAATTGATAATTTCTGAAATACAGTTTGATAATTTCTGAAACACAGTTGTGAATTTCGGAAATACAATTAATAATTTCTGAAATACAATTGATAAAACTGAAATTCAATTGACTAGTTCTGAAATACAATTCATAAATCTGAAAAATAATTGATAAGTTCTGAAATACAATTGATAAAACTGAAATTCAATTGATTATTTCTGAAATACAATTGATAAATCGTAAAAACAATTGATACAATTGGAAATGGTGTAGAGCGTTAAAAAGATGTAAATAAAATTATTTTCTTAAAAAATTCAATTTAGTAAAAAAAAATATAATTATAATTTATAAAAAGAAATTCATTTTATAAAAAAAAATGCATAGCCGTGAATGGTATCGAACTTGAGACCTTCTGAATTTAAACCTTATTTTAACAAAATATTGTAATTTTTATAAAATCATTGCTCTGCCAGTGTATTATTTTTTGAACTGTTGTCAATATTTGTCTGGGATCTTATTTAATCCCAAATAAATGGAGATCTTACGTAGTACCCAAATATAATGCGGGATCTAATTTTATCTGTCATTTTTCTGGATAGTTTTAGATGTCAATCCCCAAATATATTGCTGTTTCTAATCCGATCTGCCATTTTAATACCGAAATAAATTGCTGGATCTAATTCAATCTGCAATTTATGGGATAAATTAAGATCCTGCCAAATCTCCAAATATATCACTGGATTTAATTCCATCTGCAATTTATCGGAAAAGTTAAGATCTTACGCAATCCCGAAATATATTACTGGATCTAATTTGATCTGTCATTTTTTGGATAAATTTAGATCTTACTTAATCCCCAAATATATTGCTGGATCTAATTCGATCTGCCATTTTTCGGGTCAAATTAGATCTAAGTTTATCCACAAATATATTGCTGGATCTAATTCCATCTGCCATTTTTCGGATTAATTTAGATCTAAGTTTATCCCCAAATATATTGCTGGATCTAATTCGATCTGCCACTTTTTCGGATCAAATTAGATCTACTTTTATCCACAAATATATTGCTGGATCTAATGCGATCTGCCAAAATTGAGATCAAATTAGATCTAAGTTTATCCACAAATATATAGCTGGATCTAATTCGATCCGCCATTTTTCGGATCAAATTATATCTAAATTTATCCACAAATATATAGCTGGATCTAATTGGATCCGCCATTTTTCGGATCAAATTAGATCTAGGTTTATCCCCAAAGATATCATTGGACCTCCCAATTTTGAGATATAACTTGAACTTAGTTTATCCCCATATATACAATGGGATCTAGTACGATATCATTGGATACACCCAATTTTGAGATCTAATTGGATCAGCTAGATATTACAGCAGATCTTAGACAATATAAAATTGGATGTGATTAGATATTGCGCGAGATCAATTTTTTTTTACTCGGGTAGTTAAAAAAAAACATGCAAAATTACAAAACTGATGAAATTAATTAGTGTTTTAATTTTTTTGAGTATCATTTATTTCTAAACAATAAGAAAAGAAAGATGAAGTCTGCAGGAAGTCGTTGAAATTTTCAAACTTTAAGCCCATAATTTTTCATAATTCTCGCAACGCCATTTTAAAATTTTAGCGTATTTTCTTTTCTGAAACGTAAAAACCAAAACTTTTTTTTCATAAATTTATTGAATTGTTGATATATTATCAAAATAAAATAAAAAATTATAAATTTTTGTATTAGGAATCACCCTACTGCACACATATGCACATACAATTTTTTTATTGTGAAGTTTTTTTTTTAAATCAAGTTATTTTTTGCGAAGTGTCAAGTTATTAGACTTTTGCGATATGGCAACCCTAATTGAGGAGTAAGTCTATAACAAAAATGAAAATTTTAATCTTTGAGATCAAATAATTGCTGCACTATAAGTGATAACATTCCACTCTAAGCTTATTTTTTTATCTTATTAAGCTTAATTCAAAAAGTCTAGTCATTGAAAACGGCCCACAATTTAAAAAGCCAAAAGTTCCGAATGCTTGTTTTCACTCGATGTGGTCTACATTGGCACGCTGGTGCTAAATAGGTGCCTTAGTAATAAAACAGGGTGACTACAAAATTTTCCAAAAGCCTTATTCCTACTCTACAATATTCTATAAATTTTGTCGAAATCGGACCATTAGTTTAGAAGTCGTGTATGTATTAACGCTTCTCTCAGTTTGAAATCACTGTGTGTTGTAGACATTTTATAATTTTTTATTTCACTTTTATGTTTTCCAATAGAATTGGCAACAAGCTTTATTTTTGTCTATTGTGTTATATCGGCAAAAACAAAATTACTTTTAAGCCATATGGTAATGATAAGTGAAAAAGTCGAAAGCAAAAGTCGAGTTTTCGACTTTTGCATTACAATAAAGTCGACTTTCAAAAAGTCGAAAATTTTCGCAAAAAGTCGAAAATCAATTTATAGAACCCTAGCCCCTACTTTTTATAACTTCAGAAAGGCGATTTGGCAGATTGTTTTAAATTTTCCCTCAAAATGTTCAAATAATACTCCTTGTTCATAGTGCCATCAATAAACACTGGTTTTCCAACCCCTTTCGCGGATATACAACCCCACACCATCACACTTCCTCCTCCGTGCTGTGGGAGTAATATTTTTTCCTTTCAGCTCCTCATTCAGCTTCCGCCACACCATAGTTTTTCCGCCACTTCCAAATAAATTAAATTTACTTTCATCGAGGAAAATAACGTCTTCCCACCAGTTTACATCTTTCTGAATATGCTCCTTAGCAAATTTTAGCCGATGATTCTTGTTTTTTAAATTCACGAAAAGCCTTTTCGCGCAACTCGGCCATTGTATCCTTGTTTTTTAATGGTGCGACGAATTGTTGCTTCTAAAACGATTTTTCCCAATTCTGCCTTAACTTCAGTAACAATTTTAGGGCCACTTAAGTGCGGATTATGCTTGATTTTTCTTACAATACAGTGCTCCTCTATTTGTAAGCTTTTTTGGCTGACCAGTCTGTTTATTAAAATCGATTCGATCCTCGTTTTTATACTTTCGGACAATTTCAGCGACTGTATTAGGTTTCATATTTAGCATTTCGGCAATATACTTATATTTTTCACCTTTTTTGTGATGGAAAATTACTAATTTTCTTTGTTCCAACGAAGTATTTTTTCCTTTACGCCCCATTGCGACTTATGTATGTAAAATAGGGTTTGGGGTTCGGAAATTCCCGGGCGGGAATTCCCGGGAAATCCCGGGAAAAGTTTGCCGGGAATTCCCGGGAAAATAATATATTTTTCCCGGGAAAACGGGAAATTTTAAAAATATTAAATTTTTTAAATTTTTTTTGTTTGGAATAGGATTTTAGTCATAAAAAACATTTTAAATACCAAAACAAAAATGTCATTGTTAAAATCTTTTAAAAGGGAATCAATTTATTTGACACACAAAAAAAAATCTTTGCCAACTAATTAGGAGCATTTCAACTAATAAAGATTTTTCGCATAACTTATTCAAAATTTAAGTAGTAAAACCTAAAAACTTGGTAAAATGTTTAAAAGAAATATGAAAAAAAAGTTTTGTTTTTTACAAATAATCGCCCTTAATATCTAAATTTTTCAAATATATATTTTAGTTAAAGTCGACTTTAGTTAAAATATTGGGTGGCAGTATACCTTGACTTGGTTTATTTTTGGAGCATTCTGATTGGTTAATTTATTTGCAACCAATCAAAATGTTTGAAAATATAAATATTTTTGTAAGGTTTTCATACACAAAATGAACAAAACCATATGATTAAAAATAAAGTCGACTTTAAATTTAAAATACTCCTTTATATTAGGGCCAATAATTTTATAAGTAACGTTTTCATTAATAAATGTGATATTTTCAAGTAAGTTTACTTTATTTTAATACATCTGCTTTCAAACTAATATATTCTTTTATATTAAAGAATAAAATGTCAGGAGTATGGAAATACTTCACAAAAAAGGACAATGCAGCGCAGTGCAATATTTGCCCTAAAAGACTAATGGTTAACAGAGGTATCTAAATTTGGTTATCCGACATCTAAATTTGCTTCACAAAAAAAAAAACAATTGATGGTCATGCAACTTCTTTTAAAGAAAACAACAACAAAAATAACGCTCCAGCTAAAATTAGCAAAGTACCCGAAGAAAAAAGTGTAAGCTGAACGTTTTATGGTAGGGCAAACATTTTCTGAAATGGTATCCAAACTAGCCGCAGTCGACGGAATGTCAATCCGCACCATAAATAGATTTACGTTTATTCGAGAAAGTTCTTGTAATAATAACCTGGCATTGCCAAAAAATGAAACCGATGTAAAGAACATTATATTAAATTACTACAATCCGGTAAAAGATATCATGATAAAAGAAATATCGAGTAATATTTTCTAACAATAGGAGATTTACTATAATCTTAGATGAATGCACATGAATATCACAAAAGAGATATTTGAACATATGTATAAGCGGAAATAATTCAGTTTATAACCTGGGGTTGGTTTATATACCAGGAAGATGTAATGCTGATGAAATAAGAAGAATTGTAGAAATAGTTAAGATTAGAAGAGTTTTATTTGTCTTTGGAAAATAACATTGTGGCCACCATATCTAATGGGCCAAATGTGATGAAACGGTTTGTTTCCGACAGTCCAGTAGTGGGTGCTTTCTGCTGGAATCATGCAATTCATTTGGCAGTGCTTGGAGTAATTTATGTGAAATCAAATGTTCAACATTCTGATATTTTTTACTTTGAATTCTCACTACACAGACTGCATTTGTACTGAAATAGTGTTTTTTTTTTTAACAAAAATTACTTATATAGGTGGTTTTCATTAACAAATTTGTTCAAAAATATTTCCCGGGATTCCCGGGATTCCCGGGAATCAAATTTTTTTATTCCCGTTTCCCGGGAAATAAAAAAGTCTGGGAAATCCCAAACCCTAATGTAAAACGAACTTGACAATGGCAATGCTTCTTCAGCTTAATTTATTTGCCTGACCTTGATTAACCTGGGATTCCCCATTTTGCAAATGATTTATGTGAACTTGCAGATTGTAGGGTTGTATTTTATGGTAAAACAAAAAAACCTAATATTAATGAAGCGTGTATTTTGGTAGTGTGTCGTTATTTGATTTGTTTAAAAATACCCAGGTAGAAGTTATGTGTGGTAACAAAGAAAGAAGCACTGGCAAAGCACAAATAGACCGCGGTCGTACAAAAAGATGTACTGGAAAAGCACTCAATTTGGACGCTTTCCCAAGGCTTGAAAAGGGTGAATTCCCAGCGCTTGTTTTCCTAAAATATTATTTTGTTTTTGAAAAGGAGCTCCAAAAATGAGTGGATATTTAAATAATTTTAGACTCTAAAATACAATAACTCCAAGAATCATATATTTTTAGAGTAATTTAAAAATTCTTCAGTGATGAGGGCTCATAATTTGGTGGCAGGGAAAACACTTGATTTTTGTGTTTCTCGGTGCTATTTCAAAACTTTGCAAAGCATTAAATATATCGGTGTTATCATTTGGGTGTCAGGAAAGCACTTTAATTTTTTTATTTGTGCGTTGGCAAAGCATTTGACTTTTATGTTTATGGGTGCTTTCCCAGTTCTTTGTAAAGCATTGGCACCAAAAAAACAAGTCGATCAAAATAATCGACGGCGTGATGGTTAATAACAATTTAAATCAGACAATGAAACTACTGCCAAAGCTCAAGTGGGATGAGGTGAGAGTAGAAGAATATAAAGTAAATCTGAATCAACATCTAAATATATTTAAACAACGACAGGAAGAAATTAAATTAGCAGATTTAACGAAAATTATTTGTCTAGCAAAACCTGCAAAATCCGAATTTGTAAAAACAACTAAAATGGAAAAGAGGTGGTTTAATTTTAAGTGTCATAACGCACGTGAAAAGTCGTTTACAGCTCTCGACCAATTTAGGGCAAATCCAACCTTAGAAAATAAAGAGAAATATTTGTAAGTAAACCGAAAATATAAAAAAAAGTGTGAAACTAGTAAAACAACACATTTTAAAAATTTTGAATCACAGATTAATTTAGTCAACAACAGCAAGGAATGGTGGAATGTCTTTAAAGAAATTAAACAAACTGATAGACCAGATAGACCTGATATTTCCGCCTGGGATTTCAAACAATAGCCGCTTTTTCTAATCCAAAAAGTAATTCTGAAAGTGCTCAATAGATGGGGTTAGATTCTCCCTATTTTAAAAAGAATTTTCTGTCAGACACTTCTTTCACCCGAATTTTTAATACCGAATTCGATGACGAAGGATTTTACTTTAACTTTTAAGGGGTTACATGACATTCGCGGCAGAGAAAACAGACCTTTTTTTAAAAATTCATAACTCAGTCAAAAACAAACATTTTTCCAAAAATTTCTTTTTTTAATGTAAAGAATTGAACAAATTACAAGAAAAACAAATTTAAAAAATTATTTTTCACTCCAACATGGTTTTATAGAGCTCCACACTGGCGGCAGATAAAAAAACACGGCGCCTCTTGGTTGCGGCGCTGGGAGTCGCAAAAATTGTCCGATCTGGAAAAAAATGACTTTTTTTAAATCTTAACAAAATTGGTTATCGTATGAATAACCAATCGAATAATAATAAATTTTTTTTTTAATTTTTGGTGATGTTCCAAATTTGAAAGTGTGTTTTTTCGAAAAAAAAATATTGACTTTAAAAATTCATAAAAAATCGAAAAAAAATTTATTATTATTCGATTGGTTATTCATACGATAACCAATTTTGTTAAGATTGTTAAGATGTTTGTTTTTGACTGAGTTATGAATTTTTAAAAAAAGGTCTGTTTTCTCTGCCGCGAATGTCATGTAACCCCTTAAGTTTTAATTATATTTTATATAAAACAGCGATAGACAGTCTACGTTTTCAATTTTATCACTTCAATTTATATTGTTACACAATTGATAAATTCCATTGCAATATTTAGTATTCACTAATTGGATTTAATTAAATTACTTACAGTAGAGTGAAAAATTGCCATTTCTATTTCAGCAATTTCTCCATGTCCAAGATGGAAAATATGTATTTGGTGAGGTGTAGTTTTTTTTCTAAACATATTTATTAAAAAAAAATTAATAATAACCTTTTATTTGTTAGTTTTTCAATTTTTTTGTTTCTCTTTTAATTTTCATTCGTAGTTTTTTCTGACATTAAATTAATAGGCTGTTTCATATATTTGTGCTTTTATCAGGCGGTATTCGTCGCTCTCTTTCGAAGGTTGACAACCAGTGTTGCCATAAGACAAATGCGAAAAGGTGCTAGATTCAAAATAAAAAGTGCTAAAAAAGGTGTAGATACACATGCAAAACATATAGGCAAGTTTGCAAAATCTTTCCGAATATCTAATGTACACCTAGAGTTTGCTGTTCGGTTTTAATCGAAACCGAAACCGCGGTTTTTCAAGCTTCAAAAGCGAAACCGACAAAAATAAGTCGGTTTTTAACAAATACTTTAACCAATTAAAATAATTAACTAGATTGCCTACCAGTGTGCAATTAGAATCCGAAAAGACTCATAAAAGAGCCCTAAGACCTTCTGAAATTATAGCTGTATAAGGGAGTATTTCTTCACGGATGAAGCCTCTTTCCGAGCGCTGTTTTACGACTCATAAAAGATCCTGAATTATGATCATTATTTGAAAATTTAGAATTTTCGGAGCCATTATGAGTCATTTAAGACTAATTTTTGAGTTATTTAGGAGTAATGAAAAAATTAAAAAACAATTTCGAATTCACCCATACCCAGGACTATTTTCTGTTCCAAAGAATCGGTTGTAGAATAGCTACTTTTCATTTACAACCACTTCTTCTGTCGATTCTAACACTGATTATTGTCCCAAAAGCAGCCACTTCTATAGTGGAACTACACTCATAAAAAAAGTTAGTACAAGGTCTGTTAAACGCGTTCTGATTAAATTGAACTAATTTTTCTGTTATTTTCTCTAAAAAAGTCCGTACAAATAGGTAAATTTTGCTAAAATAACTGGAAATAGTAAATGTATTTGCGCCAGGACAATTTTGACCTATTTCTA
This sequence comes from Leucophora obtusa, assembly GCA_949987735.1. Classification (NCBI taxonomy): domain Eukaryota; kingdom Metazoa; phylum Arthropoda; class Insecta; order Diptera; family Anthomyiidae; genus Leucophora; species Leucophora obtusa. The sequence continues at coordinate 87,475,705 of OX465296.1, forward strand.
CGGACTTTTTTTTTATGAGTGTAGTTCTAGAAGTGATTCTACGTCAATCATACTTTCCATATAGGATACCATGAACTGGTTCCGGAACCAGTTTCATGGAATCGGTTGCAGCGGAACCACTCCGAAAATTATCATATTTTGGAGTCTCTTACGAGTCATAATTTCTGAGCGCTCAGAAAAATGTTGGCTGCGATATTATTGAATATTGAATTTCGAAAAGAGCTCAGCACCTATTTTACAAAATTTTGTATTTAATTGTAATTAACATTTTCTCAATTAAATATTAGTTTAAAGAATTTTTTGTTATTACGGATAAGATAAGTTAAGTCAAGTCACCAAAAAGTCAGGTAGTTTAAGAGATATTGAGTTTCATATATTCAGTTCATATTTTCACAGCGTATTTTTCAAAAAGTACTATTTCGTAGTCCGCGAAATTTATAAAATTTTAACTTTATATTGTTTTAAAGAAATTGCTAAAATTTAAACTTTTGAAAATACAGCTTTAGTTGCCGACAAAAGAATGAAAAAAATTATTTATAACGATTTTTTTTCTTGTCTCGCAAAGGTCTAGAAATGGAGTAATTGTCTTTATTCGAGTGAGAAATTCAATCGAATTTCTATAAATATCTTGAACATGTTAAAATATTTAATTCTTACACATATTTAATTATTCTAAAACAATTGTATTAATACACAAGAAAACCGAAAAATAACCGAAACCGCGGTTTTTATAATTTTAGAAAACCGAAACCGCGGTTTTCATATTTTTCGTTTTTCAGCAAACTCTATGTAAACCAGCCTTTAGTGTTATTGGATAACGTTATTTCATAAATATTTCGCTAGGGTATTTTAAGGTTATCAGTATAATAAGTTATTTCGTTAAGTTGTTTTAGGGTTAACGGTATTTAAAATTATTTTGTTTGGTTATTTTAAGGTTTTTTAAGTTATTTCGTTATGGCTAGTTTACACTGTATGATTTTTGGTATGATTTTGCTTTAGTACACATGGAAAACATATAGGCTGGGTTGCAAAATCTTATAATGTAAACCAGCAATTCGTGGTATTTTAAGGTTAATGATGGTCCCTAGGATATTTAAAATTTTTGAGTTAGTGTCTTTTAGGTTAAACGGTGTTTTAAATAATTTCGTTATAGTATTTTACGGTTAGTGATATTTTCAGTTATTTCGTTAATGGTATTTTTAGGTTAATTGTAGTTATTTAAATACATTCTAAATTGTTATTTCTGTTTTGGGATTAGTGTTGACAAACCATGGTTGTTATTGATATATTGAATTATTAATAAAAAAAACTATGGATTTCATACAGTCGCCATTTCAAAGGGTCATCATTTATTGCTGGCTTTAAATCAGTAAAATAATTAAAAAATCATAATTTGGAGATAAATTAGAAACGTTCTCCATAGAAATAATTTCAGATTTTGAGGCTGAAACATATCAGATTCTACAGAAAGATTAGCTATTATACGAAAAATTTTGGGTTTTGTGAACTATTTCGTTAGAAAAATCATCAATTATGTGAAAATTTTTCACAGAAATGCCTTCCGATTTTGAAAATATTTTAATATATTAATAAAACGTCAGATTCTGATGCTGATTATTTATATAGAGAAACCATCTAATTTTAAATTCTTCCTGCTGTAGAAAACTATTTAAGATTCAGAAAATTTTTACTGAACAATATGTTTTGTTAGTCCTATACTTTTTTAATTTTAATATACATGCAGGAGCACCAGAGTCTTAGCAATATTTCTTTTCGAAACACATTTTTACCATTCTTTCCAAAAGTTTAAAAATATGCTAACAATCGCAGACAGGGTTTTTGGGCTGTACTTTAACACGTACGTTAAAAATTATTTCTTTTATTTCTTTATTTCTTTTTTTTTTTTTAGAAATTCGTAAATATTTGCATGCCAATATTTAACAAAAATTTGGCATGAATGTCTTCGTAAATATATTTATTTACTATCCAACTTTAACATAATTCAGAAAAGCTGTATATTTGTGTGTGGACTGTGATATTTGTAAATTCTGTTAATTCTTGAACTCGAGAAGGGTTTCAAGACATTTTTCGTATAGATATTAAATTACCCGGTTAAAAATAATCACATGTGATCATGTATGGAAGATCGCATATGGTTCCATATATGAACATTAACGAAAATTGAGGTAATATGTAGATACGTGAACATACGTTTTCGTAAATGATAATACACTTGAACACATATATGTATTCATATCTTTATTCATATATTTTCATGCATTTTTGCATACCCTATTGTATATTGAAAATAATTTAGTTTTTTGTTAAAAAAAAACTTTATTGTTTGCATAATTTCAGGTTATAAATAATGTTAAATACTAAATAATACTTATTAATAATTAATAATAAATTAATGACACTGATAAGTGATTATTTGTACACGCGATTAAAAGATATTAATGAGGTACAGTATACAATCATAACTTTTTTGACACAAATCAAAATTTGATCCGAAATATTGTAGATCGTACTGTGTTAATTTAGATCGGATATAATATGATAAGATACTAACCAAAAAATAGGTTTATATAAAAATTGTAAAATTGGTTGTGACATAATAACAATCAAAAACTAAGTTTAATGGAATGGACCATTTAATGCAATCTGAGTGAACTTTGAATAAATTATTTTTATCTAATGGTATCAAAGAAATTGTGGATATACATCAGTATAGTACGATTCAGCATTTTTCGGGTCAAATTGTATTTTAGGTTATTTCAAAAAAATATATGGTTGTATTTTTTAAATAAAATTGAGAATATTTCAAATAAATATGAGTTTTTTTAATAAACTTGAGATTTTTCTGTTAAAATTGCAAACACTACACCTTTTCCAATTGTATTTCAGAAATTATCATTTTATTTCAGAAATTATCAATTGTATTTGAGATTTATCAATAGTATTTCAGAAATTATCAATTGATTTTCAGTTTTATCAATTGTATTTCAGAACTTATCAATTGTTTTTCAGATTTATCAATTGTATTTCAGAAATTATCAATTGAATTTCAGTTTTATCAATTGTATTTCAGAAATTGTCAATTGTATTTCTGAAATTATAAATTGTATTTCAGAAACTACCAATTGTATTTCAGAAACTACCAATTGTATTTCAGAAATTATCAATTGTATTTCAGAAATCTTTAATTGTATTTCAGAAATTATCAATTGTATTTCAGAAATCGTAAATTGTATTTCAGAAATTATCAAATGTATTTCAGAAATTATCAATTGTATTTCAGAAATTATCAATTGTATTTCAGAAATTATCAACTGTATTTCAGAAATTAACTATTAAATGAAATACAATTGATGAAATACAATTGATAATTTCTGAAACACAATTGATAATTTCTGAAATACATTTGATAATTTCTGAAATACAATTAACTATTTCTGAAATACAATTGATAATTTCTGAAATACAATTGACGATTTCTGAAATACAATTGATAATTTCTGAAATACAATTGATAACACTGAAATTCAATTGATAATTTCTGAAATACAATTGATAAATCTGAAAAACAATTGATAAGTTCTGAAATACAATTGATAAAACTGAAAATCAATTGATAATTACTGAAATACAATTGATAAATCTGAAATACAATTGGAAAAGGTGTATGTAGTATGCATTTGGACGATATAAAATGAAAAATCTTAATTCTATTTGAAATTTTCAATGTAATTTCTCAATTTAACTTAGGTACTACAGTTTATGATTTCATTTGAAAATGGCGTATGGCAATATGTGATCAAAAATTGTCAAATATTTCAAAGTATATATAATACATGCGTGTCAACTCATTATAAGCTTTTAAGACCTTTCCAACTTCACATCTGAATCATCTTTTAAGGTTCTGAATTACATTTTAATATTTAACAATTAATATTACTTATCTAACATAAATATGTAGTCATATTTATAACTCGTCCTTGTTAATTGGGATATTTAACGGCCTTGTTAAAAATGTCTCGTGCAGTTTTATAAAAGCATCCTTCAATCATAAGCATTTCTTTGTTTAATAATTGTATTGCAAGAAAATCCAACCTGTTAAATTTAAAACATACGAATTAATAACTTGTTTATATATATATATCGTATCATTTCTTGAAAAGGATACAATTGTTCTTAGATTTTAAAGACATAATTGAGGTATTAATTACTTAAATTACAACTACACTTAAACTACACTTAAATTAAATAGCATTCTGCGTAGTATAGGTGCTATAATATATAGTTCAAGCTAAAGGAACTCTGGCAAAGTACTTAACTTTGAGCAGGTTTTTAGTGTTACTGGGAAATGGAACCTTTCATTGCCAGTGACCCAAAGATCATTAAATACTTGAAATTACATTAACTTATACTTACTTCTTCAGAACGTTTTTCAAGAGTTGACTTTCAGATAGACATTCCCACTTTAGACATTTTGAGGATCTTCTGTAATTAAGCATCTATATCTATATATTGCATCAAAATTCATTTCTAAATATTCAGTGCGTAGTCCTTTTGATTTTCTTCGAGTCTGTAACAAAAAGTTGAACAAAACATTTAGTTATATCCAATGCAAATGAAAAAAATATACTTACTTGAATTAAAAACTGGATGCAAAAGAAAAATAGCAAGGATATTTTACAAATAGTAGTGGTTTATGGCAAATAGATGTGCTTTTTCATTACTTGATTTTTCATGTTTTTTTTGCAATTTAGAAAATTATTTTTAACGTTCCCAAAGAAACGTATTTAATTGTGATTTCAAAACGAACTTGATAGGAAGTAACAATTTTTTTTTACTTTTTGAGTTCTTCCAATGTTGCTATTTACCATGTATTTACAAAAACAAACGCCTTTTATAAAAACGCATTTTTTAATTTTTTCTTTAAGTGGTATTTATATACTATTATTGTTATTAATTTTTTACAATAATTAAATATAGCAATACATTTTACATATTTTGCCTCATTTTCGTCCACTGCTCGATTTTTCGAATAGCAAATTTTCAAGCATTTTTTACACGGCTCTTGTAAAATCTGAACTGATATTTTGAGAGTTCCGTTATAAAATGTTAAAATTGTGTTCGCAAAGTTATATTAATTCTTATTTTATTTATATATATTTACCTTTCATTAATATTTCACTTTTTAAAAAATCACTATTAACAGTGTTCCCATCCTAGTTGGCATTTAACATTTAAAAGACCGTTTAATAGGAGATGAGCGCCGATAATCCCCTTTATTCTAGCCCTATTTGGATTCACAAGCATGAGTACTTCTATAATTATACACTATTTTTTTTTATGTCCACATTTATAAAAATGATGACACCAGCAGATGGAAGAGGATTGTCATAAAATAGAAGATGAAAATCATAAAACTATTTGAAAAAGGATTTTTTTTACAAAAAAGAATTACAAACCTAAAATTTAAAATTGCGATATATAAAAAATATATAAAAGTTAAGTCGCCAATCAACCCACCAGATGGCATTGTAAGAAAAAAAACTTAATGAAGCATAGTTCTTAACTTATAGTCGTGAAAAGCCATGGATCTGTTCGAACATGTAACAACAACCAATTTTATTTGTTGATATCGTTTTGCATGTAATTCGTTTACTGCTCGCACGGACCCAAGTCTCCAAGAAAGATTTGTTCTATGTCATGTCCAAAATGGCGCTTTTTAATCCTACTTGTTGACAACATTGACAAATATACTATTGTCAAAATAAATATCACAATATGCAAATATAGCCACAATATATAGATAAGAAATATAAACGGGAAGTTTATTTTGGGAATTCCAATATAACTGAATTTATCTATTTTAGTTTCCTGAAGTTTAATTTTGTGGCGCAATTGTAATGTCTTATCAAATAAGCTGATTAGTTCCTGATTAAAAAATTATTTCTGTCAAAATCTTAGTCAAACAGAACAAAAAAGAAAAACATTCTCTTAAATCCTTAAAAAAGTGTTCCCAGTTATTTTTCAATTCTTTGTTGTTGGGTATAATAAAACAGACAATTATATTTGTGTCAAAAATAAATAAGAAATGTAAATAATAACAGTCTGCAAAAAATTAATAAAAAATCATTTATTTCTAAAACAAATAATATAATTGATGAAAAGAAACCAAAATGAAAGGAACATTATGCAGCTATGGTAAGTGAATAAATTACAAGTTCTGTATATTCTAAAATAAAATTAGAATCTATGGTTTTTTTGTAGATAAAACTTAAAATCTCAGGATGGTTCTGTGCGATATACTGTATGAACAACATTTTGAGATGAAAGATTGAGTTTTGAGCTTTTTCTAGTTCGGAAATCTGGAATTTATGTGTAGAAAAATTGTTCAGAATATGATGATTTTTGTTTATAGAAAAAAGCCCTCAAAAGTTAAGTTTCTTTTACTGAGAAAATCTTCAGGGTCTGATGGCTGTTCCATAGGAAAATTTGGAAAAAAGTCCTCAGAATTAGATGGATTTTTAGTAAAAAGATGTATTTTTATAACAGAAAAGGATGGATCTTCTATAATAAAAATATTTATTCTCTATAATATAGGGAAATGTTAAAATCTATGGTTTTCTACATAAAAAGTGTTGAGATTTTAAAGTATATTTTACTAAAAAAAAACTAAAGATTATGTTTTAGATTTATAATATTTATAGGCTATCAAAATAATCTCCATATATTAATTCATATTTGCAAAACGTCTGTAATTTATTTACAGATTTATAAGAAGTTGTCAAAACTCGGACTCAAAACTGCTGAAGAAATCTGAGCATAAACCATCAACAACTGTAACCTAGAACTCTAAATAAAATTTTAAAAATATAAAATCTTTCAACTGTGATATTCCTCAATAATGAATGAAAATAAGCCTTTTCTATAAGAACAAATTCCCCTTCTCTTTTCATTTGTTTGTCTTAGGTACATAATATTAATTAGACCATGTGTTACTGTATTGAAACACTGATAAATTATTAAAATAAAAAGATTCGAATCAAATTATGAAACCTTTTGTTTTTATAGAGAAACAATAAGAAATCCTGAGACTGAAATTTTTTTATATAAAAAAATAGATGCGCTCTTTCTTTAGAAAGCCATTTATTTCCATAATTTTTTAAAAGGAAACAGCACAGCATATTTTTTTTTATATACGATAATGACCTTCAAATCTGACATTTTCTATAAAACAAAAATACTCTAAATCTGACGTTCTTCTCTCAATAGAAAAGGTTTTCAAAAGAAGAGCGCTTTTAATAGCAAAAGTACCAAAAATATTAGTAGCGTTATTTATAAAGTTCCTTATGGGATTTTTACACACAAAATCCCATAAAGAAAAGTTGTGTATTTGTTGTGTAGTCATTATTTTTACTTACGAATAAATCTACTAATATTTTGGTTACTTTTATTATTAAAAGCGCTCTGCTTGTTAAAACCTTTCTATCAAGAGAAGAACCTCAGATTTCGAGTACCAAAGATTTGGAGAATTTATACATCTACTCTTTTAGATCATCTTTTTATTTATGTGAAACGATAACAAATTGTTAATAAAAATTACTATTATTAATAGCTTACACTGCCTTTTTGAAAATGCAAAAAATTTAATTGTTTGAGTTAAAGTTTCCTATAAATATAGATAACGTACTCATATATTCTTTTTTGTGAGTTTTTCTTTCCAAACCACTATGCATAAACATGATTATTAAACGCAAAATAATCATGTATGTAGCAATATATGAATCCATATATGAGAATGTATAACATAGATGGGGTAACATACGACATATATCCATACATATGATTACATATATTATCATGTATGTGCTCCTTCTTCGAGCGTATGGACGCATATATGTTTTCATATATGCCATGTATGTTCATACATCATTCATATGTGATCACACATGATTCCATATATGGCAACCCATGAACATGTATGCTTATTTTTAACCGGGTATTTAAAAAAGTGCTAAAAAATTTCAATATTTTTAAAAAAGCGCTAAACTAGCACCTAGCACTTTTTTTAAATTTTTGGGTGCTAACTCCTAAAAAAAGTGCTAGATCTAGCACCTAAAGTGCTAAAATGGTAGGCCTGTGGACAACTTATATCGAAAATGTTAGCCTTTGCACACGTGTGTAAATCTTATGACTGAATTTTCGATATAAATTAAGAAGAGAGTGATTTAACAGAGGTAGGGAGAGTTGGATAGTCTTTTAATTATATAGTCGTTGCTTTATTGTGGATTTATTAAATCCAGCTTAGAACATCAAGGGAAATAAAAAGTTTTTTAGTAAATCCAAATATAATAAGGCTCCTGGTGAATATAGGGTGTTATACGAGTTTTTAAAAAATGCCACGTACTGTTTTACTGAAGAATTGGCAAAATCATATAACAAGGGTGGGCACCGATTTTTCACCCAGGGCCATATTGTAGTTTTTCATAAATTATAAAGGGCTGCACTATACATTAAAAAAAAGTAAAACTACAAATATTTGTTTTATCTGTTTTCTGTTTTTATATTTTTTAATTACATAAGTAGAATTAAACATTTTTGGAACACTTTTTTCATATTTTTTGAATTAACTTGCGGCCAACGAAAATTTGAAAACTCAACTAGTTATAAAAGACTGAATATTATTCCGGCAAAAAAAATATGTATAAACAATTATAATCTTGATTCGCATTTTAATTTAAAAAAATCTCGCCCCTTTAAAGGGCCCCTTTGAGTACTTTTTGATGAATTAAAACGCCAACTTTTTCACACAGTTCTAAATTTAAGACCAATGCGGTGCAGTATTATAGTCAGCACAAAGTACGATTTTTAATAACACTTTACTTTGGTAAGAAATTTTCCAACAAAGTTTCTTACTAAAGTAAAATCTGAGTTTAAAATCGTGCTTTGTGCCAATGGCCCTGCAACTCTCTCAATATTTTTTATTTGAAAAAATATTATGCGGCTTGGAACAGGAACGAACTCTGACATGTTAATCAGGGATGGAAAAGGCTCACCTAATCGGGCTCTTATACCAAAAAATGTTAGATCGCTCTTATATATTTAAAAATGTAAGTAACTAAAAAATAGCTTCCTCTTTGGCTCGTAAATAAAAATTTTAATTTAATATTTAGATATTAGCACAAATTGCGAAAAAAAACATTTGCAAAAAGCGAAATTTTTGAAACAATATATTCGTTTGCAGAATGTCGATCGCTGATTACCTCTTTTAATTCATTTTACCATAAAGCCTTTTTCGAATTCCGCCGTTATTTTGCAACTTTTTAAGTGCGGTTTTTTTAAATATATAACCTAGGGATTAAATTTTTGTACCATAAAGTCTTTTTTCAAATTCCGCTATTATTTTGCAATTCTTTATGTGCGTTTTTTTTTAATTTATAATCTAGGGGCTATAATACACATTTCATACAACAAAGTTTGGTGGCTAGTTGCAAAAAAATCGCGAAAAATAAAATTTGCAAAAAGGAAAATTTTTGCACCAATATATATGTTTGCAGAATCTAAATCGCTGATTACGTTTCCTAATTAATTTTTTGTACCACAAAGTCTTTTTCGCGTCCCGCTTTTATTTTACAATTTTTTAAGTACGTTTCTTTTTAATTTATAATCTAGGGACTATAATACACATTTCATATAACAAAGTTTGGCTAGTTGCAAAAAAAAAAAAAAAAAAAAATCGCGAAAAATAAAATTTGCAAAAAGAAAAAATTTTTTCATCAATATATTTGTTTGCAGAATGTTAATCGCTGATTAAGTTTTTTAATTAATTTTTTGTACTACAGCCTTTTTTCGCTTTCCGCGATTATTTTGCAATTTTTTAAATGTATAATCTAGGGTCTATAGTACCACTTTTATACACAAAAGTTTGGTGCCTAGTTTGCAAAAAAAAAATAAATAAATCGCGAAAAAAATATTTGCAAAAAGGAAAATTTTTGCGTCATTGTATTCATTTGCAGATTGTTAATCGCTGATTGATTTTTTTTTATTATTTTTTTCTACCACAAAGTCTTTTTTCGCGTTCCTCTATTATTTTGCAATTTTTTAAGTGCGGTTTTTTAAATTTATGATCTACGGAGTATAATGCCCATTTCATAAAACAAAGTTTGTTGGTTAGTTGCAAAAAAAGAAAATTTTGGCATCGTTTGCAGAATGTAAATCTTTTAATTAATTTTTTGAACCCCAAAGCCTTTTTTCGCATTCCGATATTATTTTGCAATTTTTTACGTATGGTTTTTTAAAATTCATAATCTAGGGCTATAATACTGTTGGAATAGTATAATTCCATAGTATAGTTCCATTCTTGATTTTTATAACTAAATTATTATTTTCCATCCCTGGTTACAATCGATGTTTTGAGTCATACAAAGAGCGCACATAATGACCCTGCAAACATATAAAAGATACCTTCCAAGAAGATATTGAAGCGATATCTTCTATCAGATATTGTTTTTGAGGCTTAAATTTAATAATGAAAAAATTCCATATGAGTTATTGCTTTCATATTGCCTGGAAGTATTGTTTTAGTGTAACAGTTGTTTCCGACGGAGGAAACTTCCGGAATACGAAATTGATATTGCCTGCAATAAATGTTTTCTTCCTGGCGATATGTTCGGAGAATCTTCTTCGTATTGCCACGTTTGCTGGGTGATATTGGTTTGAGTATGTTACTGTTCCAAGGCACATAATAGAACAAATGCTTTCTCAGTGATAGAGAGTCCCCTAATCTCTTTATTATGTATACTCTTTGTTTGTGCTGACTAGAAAACTCGTCCACCCAACAAAAAAGTATGGCTACTGAAAATTTTGATGTTATTACTGGAAATTTAACTATTTTGAGCCGTGCGATATATTTTATAATTTTGGCAACGTAATGTATTGATTTGAAGTATAAAGAAATTACTAGAAATTTGTAAAGTTTACTAAAATTCTTTTAAACTGTAATTTAGAAATTATGTGCTAAAATTACGAAAAAATTTTGCTGAATATTAGTATCACTCGAAGAAAAACCTCCATCGTATTTATAAAAAGCTTCATAAATGTGATGAAAAACAAAAATAAAACTTGAAAAATGTGAGAAAACTTTTTTTAAATACAAAATTACATGTTTTTTATATTTGTGACAAAGTAGTTGTCAATGTCGATTGTCAATTGTCTTAAATACTTTTTAAGTAAGAAATTTCTAACTAAACTGGCCCCATGAGTAATATCAATTGTTCCTTTAAATATCTCTTACGCCTATTAACTTATCGCGAGCAGTTAACTTTAACTTAATCATGAGTAACTAACAGTGGCGGTTCCAGCTTTCGATTTGGGGGGGGGGGGTGTAATTTTAAAATTTTGTTTATTACACACAAATTATTTTAAAGGTAACATTAACTAAAAATACAATTTAAAACGAATAAAATTCAGTTAAAAACCGGTCTACTCACATTTTCATTTAATTGAACAATTTTTTTATTTGTTTTTGACTATCAATAATTGACTATAAGAAACCGTAAAATCAACTTAAATTTAATTTATTTTTACTATAAAAATAACAAGCAAAATGGTGCGAAGAACTAAATTTAAATTTGATTTTACTAAAAAATTTAAAATAAAACAATTCAAATAATTATATTGTTGTTTTTTTTTTCAAACAACTTTTACTACAAAATACCTTTTTTGGTTCATTTTTTTAGTTTTACTTTAAAACAATAAAAATTGACTTGAAAATTTGACTGTTAGGAAATCTCAGTATTTTCATTTAGTTAGATTTTTAAATAACTTGTGAAAAAAGTTAAAAATTATTTTTCTTCTACGAACAACTGTTATTATTTTTAAAAATAACTCAACGGAAAAACTTCAGAAACAACTAACAAAAAGTGACTGTATTTATTTTGTGAGTGTACTCATACGTCACGTATAATCAATAGGGTTGCTATATCAGCCGAAACATTTATAATTAACCACTTGTCAACCCATTTTTGCCTACTTATTGTTCCACTGAGAATATTGTGACCAACTTCGTTTTATATATTTGTGTGAAAAAATTCATGTTTGTGTGAAAAATTCGGCTTAGACAGAAACTGAGTAATTTTACGGAAGTAACGAAAACCTTTTGTAGTTTTTTAGAACAAACTATTATGTGCCAGAACTAAGAATTAGATTGTTCTAAAATTTCACTTAATTAAAAAATTTTCAAACAAAATTTCTTACGTACCTAAGTTATATTTAACATAAAAGTCGTTTTTAATTCTGATTATCAAAATATTCCTTTTATTGGATGGATTTAAAAAACTAAAATTATACTTTTATTTTAATATATGTGACCTTCTCCGAGAAAAGGGACCTAGTGTGTGAAAATGAAGTTTTGAGAAGAACGCATTTAAAGTTAAATTAAAAATAAAATTTTAATGTTTTTCTCATTTTTATCGAAACCAGTTTTTTGACACACTAAGTCCCTTTTCTCGGAGAAGGTCACATATATATTATATATATTGGAAGCTCCTTCATCTCTCGCCAATTTCTATCTGTCCGCTATCTTCTTTTAAAGTAGCAAATTAATTAATATGACGAATTTCTTGAGTTTTGCTTCTATTTAAAAAATAAAAAAATGCAAAAGTAAACATATCCGAAGAAAAACCTAACATTTATTCTGAACCTTCAACACTACACTAAAAGTATTATATGCATGATATTAATGAATTTTTGCATAAAACCAATGATGTTGCCTTTGAACTCTTCCATTGAAACTTTTGATTGCATTAAACAATTTTTCAAAAATGTTGTGAAAAATTTCATTTTATTTATTAAAAGTTTCATCCACTCAATAAAAAAGTTTTATTAAATCGGGATTCAAAAAATATATAAAATTTTTCATCAAATTAAAAAATTTTTCATTTAATTTGTGCAGAAAACTTCATTGGTTTACTGAATAATTTCATAAAAACTCATCCAGCAAAATTCCCTCTGTGTATTTGTCTCAATATACATATTTTGAAAATATTTGCCACATTGTATTTTACAACATGTGTAATTTTAAGATTATAGGAATTTACTTTTATGAAAAATATTTCGAATTCTGAGGACTGTTTCATAATAAAATCTCTAACAATTTCTTTAAAAAATTTTAAGATTCTAACAGCAATTTATTACGATAACTTTTAGATTTTGAGAAATTCATCCCAACATTCAAAAGACTCTTTTATGGAAATATTACTCGAATTGCGAGGACTCTTCCGTAGAAAACTATTTAGATTTCCTGGATGTTTATTTTAATTATGGCAACGTTACCGTATAAGAAATCCTCCTGATTCTTAAAATATATTTAAAATTCCTCTATGAATTGCTACATTGAATCAATGAAATTGCACTGGAATTCGTCCATTGAAACTTTTCATTGATTTTATGCAGCTTTTCATAAAGTTTTAACAGCAGTTTCAAAATATTTATTAAAAATTTCATACAGCCAATAAAAAAGTTTTATTAAAAAGGGGTTCATAAAAATTATGAAACTCTTCATACACCTAAAATAATACGTCAGTAAAAAAATCTGTCAAACGGATTTCAAATCGATTTGACTAATTTTTAACAAATTTTTAGTTGAAACACTGATTTAGACAAATATTTTAGTTATCTTCATTTAATACAATACTAAAAATCCTCAGTATTTTAACTAATTTTGAGTGTTAATTTATAAAATTATTTTTAACTAAAAAATCATTCGTTAAGTTTTACATAATTTATTGTTAAAATATAATATTTCATGTTTCTATTATTACCCGGTAAATGGCCCCATCAATATATCCGAAGTTTTAAAAATGGCGCTATTTCTTTCCTTCCCGATTTTTTAAAATGGCCCATATCTCTAGAACTAAGAGAGCTAGAGGACAATGGGTAAAAATTTCGACTACCCCCAACCATATAATATCCCGGTGAAAAAGTTATCTCTATTCAAAAATGGAACGTGGTGAGGCCTTGGGCCTTCAGAAATTTTTTATTAAAATTGTCCACTTCTTAAAATTGCCCATATCTCGAAAACTAAGCGAGATAGAGCAAAAAGGACAAAGTATTTGCTCCTTGAGAGTGTCTTTATATGCCCGTAGATGTTATGGACTAGGCCCAGGGAGGGCGTCGAAACCCTAAATTTTACCAAATTTTACGACTCAGTATAATTGCAAATAAAACTATAGTTTTACTAATTTTTTACTTAAATTTAGATTTGCTAAATTTAACAAAAAATGTTTTAAAATCAACTAATTTTATTTTACACCAAGAAACAGGAATACATTTTGTTAAAGCAACAAATTGTTCTGTTCAGCCAATAGACATATTATTTGGAGTGTATAATTTTTCCTCCGCTTCAAGAAAAAAACTTCTTTAGTTTAGGAAAAATTTTCATTAAAACTTAAATTTCTCTCTGTGTAGGAGAGAACAATCTAAGGATTTTTTCGCGCTGAAAAAAAACGGCCTGTCCCAAACATATTTTTGTTGGTAATATATATATATTTGGAGAAATTGTTAAACATATTCGCCGTGTTTTTACTAGAAACAATATATATTTGCATGCAAATATATTATGTTTGCAAGCAAATATATTATGTTTGCCTGTAAATATATAATGTTTGAATGAAATGAAATGACGCTATCGACAAATATTATATGTTTGGCAGCAAACATATAATATGTGTGTCATAAACAAATTATGTTTCCATGCAAATACTATATATAAATAATATATTTAGTTATAAAGCAATTATTAATATATGCCAAACAATAGGCGTATTTATTCTACTCTCCAAATTTCTCTATATTTTAATGGAAAAACATAAAAAGTAAAATTAATACATCTACTGTTTGGCGATTATTTAATAACTAAATATATTATAAATCACATTGAATTTTACATCTAATACAAATCTTTCATTGAAAAACAATAACTACAATCTCTTCATTTATTTTTTATTTATTTTTATTAACAAATATTAATTAAAAACTCTTATAATAAGTTATAACTTTAATATACACAATTAAATAATGTTTTTTTCTTTTTAACACAATTTTATGTTTTATTTATACTAATTTATTTTATTTTTCACATCTTTCACAATAAAATTAATAAATAAATGAAAAATATCACTAAATTTTCTGACTAGATGCAGTCTAGCTAAACTAAACGATTATTACCAACTACAAAAGTTATAATGGCTACATACAACTTTATATGTATCAAGAATGGAATTTCGCCGTTTTTCCAAATATATGTTAATTGTATCCCACAAATATAATTATTACCGGGAAATATATGTATAGTAACTATAAAAATAATATAATTGGAAACATACTGCAAATACATATATAGTAGTTTGTAAACATACATTGATTACCTCCAAACATATACAAAAACGTCTTTTTCCTCCGTGTTGTTATATGCACCACGAGGCTTGTCTGAATTAAATTAATTGATTACTGAGAGCTCTCATATGTAATTTTTTGAGACAACACACAAACTTCGAGAACCACGAAATTCATTAAAGATCTGAAGTGTATAACGTTCGGATTAACGGTATTCAAATTGTCAAGTGGTTTCTGTATATAATAGATTTTTTTTTAAGTGGTTCGTGTTTCATGTGAAACAACTGTTATGCTCCATAAAAACAGAATTATTTTTCACAATAATCAATTTCTTATAAAAATTTGGGTAAAATGTTTTTTCGCGCAAATTATAATCATAAAAAATTATGATTATATTTTGAAGTTTCAGAGTACATACAATAGTTTTAAAAGAGAAACAATTGTAGACTCTGCAAAATAAGAGTCCCAACCTAAAAAAATTGATTTGCGAAAACGTTTCCTTAACAAATTTTTAAAAATTTCTTACTCGAAGCTTAGTAATTTGCAGGGGTATGGCATCACCAAAAATAAATGTTATAACGACATCGTTACCACTAGATGGCACTTTGTTTAAAAAATTGACAATTTTCTTTTTTTATTTAAATTGAAATAATAACAAACAAAAAAGCAAATAAAAAAAAGGAATTCTCAAATTTTATTATTTGAACATATTTTGCGCTTGATTTTTTCTTATTTTGCGCAGTTTTCAGCAATTTTTGAGGTTTTAAATATAGGCTCAGCTGATACTAAAGTGATACTAAATAGTTACTCAGGTGATACTATATTTCAGCGCCCCCTACCGGTGTAACGATTCTCTTGTTCGCGGTTTACTATTTTGGGAATTTAGCTACCTATTATTCCGGCTGTGCTCGTCGTTGGGGGGGTGTGTCTATTTCCCAAAATAGTTTTATTGAATCTGTTACAGGGGATTTTAATTTTAGGTAGCTTTCTTAAGATCACAAAAACAAACGATAAATATATAAAATAAAAATTAAAGAAATAATAATGATGTCGATGATTGAAGTGTAACTCATGTTGGAAATTGCTACACTAATCCGTCGCCCACCCTCCATGCTGACAAAATTAAAGTTTTTATGTCAGCCCGATAAAAAATTTTACCCACATACTCACATACCTAAGACATCACTTTTCGTAACAAAAACCAAATTTATTTAAAATTCCATTTTAGGAATAATATAAATCCAATTTATTTATAATAATAAAATTTAATAATTATATTCAGATAACCAATACACAAATTTATAAAGAATCATAAAACAAAAATTAAGATGGTCACCTTTTTAATTTCAAAAAAAATTTAAAATTGTTCAACAAAAAGTAAAAAAAAATTTTTGTTAACTAGTGTAAACAAATAAAAAAATATTTAAATATAAGATATGATAATGGTAAAACCAAAAAAATTTTTTTTTTTTTTTTAATGGTAAAAAAAAAATTTTGTTACCTAGTGTAAAGATTTATTTAAATGATGTTTGAGGTTTAATCCAACAATGCGAAATTAATTAACTATATTGATATATTAAACATGAATAAGTACAAAAAAAAAAACGATTTATTGAAATTAAATTAATCAAAAAAATTACGGGAATAAAATTAAATCAAGAATTTATTAATATTTTACAAATATTATGTAACGACCCTTCCATCTTTGGTCAACCTCGTCCAGGCCAGGGCTACCTATAAAGCCGGCCGTGCTCAGGGCTGGGGTGTGTTCTTGCCCCATCTGAGGTAGATTTAGGCTCATTAACAAAAATATTAAAATTAGGTAGCTAAACAAAAACGATAACAATAAAAATTTAGAAAAGGATAGTTAAGAGATGTTGATGATTGTTATGGGTAGTCTTAGATGTTATGACTACCCTGGTCTATACCCACCCTACCTTGCCGACTATAGGGTAGATTTCAGTCGGCCCAATATTTATCGTACTTCTGTGATCAGTAGTACAAGGAATCAATAATAAGAGATATCAAATACAAAATTATTTTATTTATAAAACATAAAAAGAAAGAATTATTAAAAGATTTGAAACAAAACTTAATTAATAAAATTAATGAGTAAAATTTAAAGGTATTTTAGTTTAAAATTAATGAATTTAATTAAATGGAAATAAAAGAGTAATAGGAAATTTAAGAGGTTTATTTAAATTTAGTATGGCCACCCTAATGCCAAAATAGAAGAGATAGAGAGTTTGAAAGTATATTAGTATCTAAAAGATACTCAATTGTTTAAAAAAAATATAAAGAAATAACATGCAACTTACGTAAAATACTTGTTCTCGTCGACGGGCGCCAATTGACAAACGAACAGCTGCGTAAATAACTTATTACTAGATTTTGTGTGAGTATCCTGAGAGAAAGAGTGTTTATGTTAAATATTATGTGTGTAAGTTGAGTGTTATATTAGGAATTTGAAAGTATGTAAAAGTTGAGTTGCTAAACAAAAAAAAAATAAGAACTGTATAAGAGAGAACAAATATAATTAAATTTGTTCATTAGGGTACCATTATAATTGATATTAAAAAAAATAAAATCAAAATTAATGAATAATTAGATATTTAAGCAAATTGATTTAAAAAAAAAACTTAAACAATTAATTAACAAACTGAGAAGACACAACAAAGATTCTTTGATTTGAATATGAATTTTGAGTAAGTTTATGACGTATGTGGTTGCCGATTATGACCAAATTTTTGGATAAGGATAATCGGAGACGAATTTCCTTCTGAGCAATTTTTAAACTAAAACACCAACCTTATTTGTACATCAGAATTTAATGATGTTTATTATTTTTCTTTTCCTTTTATTTGTTTGTAATGATGAATTTTTTAAGGTTTCGATGTGTCAAAGATAAACAAAAAAAATATTCTTTAAAATCCTCGAACAATTTTGCCAAAATCTGGAGAGCTTCTCTTCGCCCTCCTGGCCAATTAAACTGTACATCTCGTTTTATGAGTTTTTATTGATACGGGATCGTTTGCTCTTTATACAAACGATATCAAATTTTATTTTTCAAATTTTTTTTTTTTTTTTACAAGTCAAATGAAAATTATCTATCTGCCTCTATGATAAAAATTTTAAATTCTAATTTCAAATGAAATATAAAACAAAACAGTCACTTTCAGAAATTTTCAGTAGAAAGAACAAATTTACACCGAACAAAATTACAGAAACAATCGTCCTCACACCGGTGAGTAGTGTAAGTTTTGATTTCCTATCTCTATAATTAATAGTCTCTGGTAATTTGTTTCGATTTTACATATAAACAAAATGTTTTTCACGATATAGTGTTTCGTATGAAAATTTTGTATCATTTGTTTTTCAGCAAATTTAATATATGAGACTGTTAAATATTTATCTTGTGAAAAATTTACATTTAAGTGTTTATTGTAATAACACCTTTATAAAATAAAAAATATTTTCATTCAAAATTTAAATAACCATTTGAGGGCTTTAAAGTTAAAGTTCGAGTGAGGTTTTTTCAAGGGAGAAGAGGAAGGTTCCTGTAAAAATATAGTTTTTGAAGCGTTCGCCCTTAATATAAAGTTTTTGATTTTTACAACTACCCGAGTAAAAAAAATTGATCTCGCGCAATATCTAATTATATCCAATTTGATATTGTTTAAGATCTGCTGTAATATCTAGCTGATCCAATTAGATCTCAAAATTGGGTGTATCCAATCATATCGTATTAGATCCCATTGTATATATGGGGATAAACTAAGATCAAGTTATATCTCAAAATTGGGAGGTCCAGTGATATCTTTGGGGATAAACCTAGATCTATTTTGATCCGAAAATTGGCGGATCCAGCTATATATTTGTGGATATTTTTAGATCTAATTTGATCCGAAAAATGGCGGATCAAATTAGATCCAGCTA
This sequence comes from Leucophora obtusa, assembly GCA_949987735.1. Lineage (NCBI taxonomy): Eukaryota > Metazoa > Arthropoda > Insecta > Diptera > Anthomyiidae > Leucophora > Leucophora obtusa. The sequence goes on from OX465296.1 coordinate 87,495,049, forward strand.
TATATTTGGGGATAAACTTAGATCTAATTTGATCTCAATTTTGGCAGATCAAATTAGATCCCGCAATATATTTGTGGATAAACGTATATCTAATTTGATCCGAAAAAGTGGCAGATCGAATTAGATGTAGCTATATATTTGGGGATAAACTTAGATCTAATTTGATCCAACAAATGGCACATCGAATTAGATCCAGCAATATATTTGTGGATAAACTTAGATATAAATTGATCTTAAAAATGGGAGATCAAATTAGATCCAGCAATATATTTGTGGATTAACTTAGATCTAAATTTATCTGAAAAATGGCAGATCGAATTAGATCCAGCAATATATTTGTGGATAAACTTGGATATAAATTGAATAGAAAATTGGCAGATCAAATTAGATCCAGCAATATATTTGTGGATAAACTTAGATATAAATTGATCTGAAAAATGGGAGATCAAATTAGATCCAGCAATATATTTGTGGATTAACTTAGATCTAAATTTATCTGAAAAATGGCAGATCGAATTAGATCCAGCAATATATTTGTGGATAAACTTGGATATAAATTGAATAGAAAATTGGCAGATCAAATTAGATCCAGCAACATATTTGGGGATTAAGTAAGATCTAAATTTATCCAAAAAATTACAGATAAAATTAGATCCAGTAATATACTTCGGGATTGCGTAAGATCTTAACTTTTCCGATAAATTGCAGATCGAATTAAATCCAGTGATATATTTGGGGATTTGGTAGGATCTTAATTTATCCCATAAATTGCAGATCGAATTAGAAACAGCAATATATTTGGAGATTGACATCTAAAACTATCCAAAAAAAATGACAGCTAAAATTAGATCCCGCATTATATTTGGGTACTATGTAAGATCTCTATTTATTTGGGATTAAATAAGATCCCAGACAGATATTGACGATAGTTCAAAAAATAATACACTGGAAGAGCACTGATTTTATAAAAATTACAATATTTTGTTAAAATAAGGTTTAAACTCAGAAGGTCTCGAGTTCGATACCTTTCACGGCTATGCATTTTTTTTATAAAAATGCGCATTCTCCTTGCTGGTCTTATCGAAATTTTTTCAATCATTTTTATTCTTTGTAATTTACTTGTAAAAATTGTATCATCTTTCTTTGATTTGAAAATAATTTAAACAGAAAGTGATATTAATTTATGATCTTGAGTCAAACTAAAATAACATTTATTTACTTAAAAATAACAGATCAACTAAAAACATTTCCCCCCATTCAAAAGAACTTCTTTTTATAAAATTATAATTTTATTTTCTATAAATGTTTTTATAAAATTATATTTTTTTTATTAAATTGAATTTTTTTTAAAAAATATTTTATTTACATATTTTTAACGCTCTACACCATTTCCAATTGTATCAATTGTTTTTAAGATTTATCAATTGTATTTCAGAAATAATCAATTGAATTTCAGTTTTATCAATTGTATTTCAGAAATTATTAATTGTATTTCCGAAATTCACAACTGTATTTCAGAAATTATCAAACTGTATTTCAGAAATTATCAATTGTATTTCAGAAATTATGAAATGTAATTTAGAAATTTTTCTCTATTAACTATGATAAACCATCAACAAGTTCTGAAATAGATTTGATTATTTCTGAAATACAATTAATAAATTTCTGAAATACATTCCATAATTTCTAAAATACATTTAAAATTTCTGAAATACAATTAATAGCTTCTGAAATACAGTTAATATTGTAGTTGCTGATGAGTTACCATATATGATGGCACCATATATGACAATATATTGTTTAAATGGCACCAATATGGAGCTTTATATGGTAATATATAACTTAGATTCATCCATATACCATTTGATCCGAAAAATGGCCCGATATAATTGTATCAGTTCTTATTTGTATCAGTTGTTATCTAATTGCATCAGTTTAGATCTGACCTGATTAAATTATGTGTTAATCAGATGAAATTGTATCAGATTTTTGACCTGATACAATTTTATTGGTTTATATTACATGGTATCAGTTTAGGTCCAAATAGATATATTTGTATACAAAATTATATAGTTATATCCCAATTTTGACCTGATATCAGTTTAAAACTTTGATACAATTGTATAAGGTAAATGTCGGATACAATTATATTTTATTAACAATTATTTTAATTTTTGCATTAAAAAATACAAAAATTGTCAAAATTTGTTTATTTATATAAAATTGAACCAATTACGATCAAACCGATAAAATTGTATCAGATCAAAAATCTGATACAATTTCATCTGATTAACACATAATTGAATCAGGTCAGATCTAAACTGATACATTTAGATAAAAATTGATAAACAATTGATAAAAATATATCGGGCCATTCTTCGGATGAAACTGTATATTTATACAGATATAACTTAATCACATATATGACTATATGTAACTATTTTTCCTCGGGTTGTTTAAATCATACGATATATCAAAGTATATGGTACTATATATGGTAGCATATATTATCATATCTGCATCTGTATTAAAAAAGTCGTTCATCAGGTACCATATATGAGCATATATTGTTGAAATGGCACCACATATGACAATATATGGTTTAAATGGCACCAAATATGTTAATATATTTCTTAAATAACAGCATATATAAACATATATGGCACTATAAAGTAGCATATATTATCATATCTGGAACTGTATTAAAAATGTTGTTCATGAGGTACCATATATGAGCATATATTGTTGAAATGGCACCATATAAGATAATATATGGTTTAAATGGTACCATATATGATAATATATTGCTTAAATAACACCATATATAAATATATATGGCACTATATATGGTAGCATATATTATCATATGTGGAACTGTATTAAAAATATTGTTCATGAGGTTCCATATATGGGCATATATTGTTGAAATTGCACCATACATGATAATATATGGTTTAAATGATACCATATATGATAATATATGGTTTGAATGGCACCATATATGATAATATATAGCTTAAATAACACCATATATAAATGTATAGCACTATATATAGTACCATATATTATCATATCTGGAACTGAATTAAAGATTTTGTTTATGAGGTATCATATATGACCATATATTGTTTAAATGGCACCATATATGATAATATCTAGTTTAACTGTCACCATATATAATTATATATTGTTTAAATGATACCATATATAATTATATATTGCTAAAATGCCACCATATATATTAAGATATAGTTCTATATATAACTATATATGCAATAAGATCAACCATGTTGTGTAATATATAATTATATATGCCGTATCTAATATTATGAAGGCCGATATCTAATTAGATGAAATTATATATGGCATAATATAAGGAAAATTTTTCGGAAAAAACGTCATATATAATTATATATGGATATACATAACCACATGTCTAATTATATATTGTAATATATGCCACATATGATTATATATAATTTTTTTTACTCGGGTATATAATCTTCTATAAAAGAAATGTCCTTACGAAAAACAATATCCCAATTGATTTTTAATTAAAGTTAATTCTTAAAAAGATTCTTTTTGTAGTTTGATAAAATTTTCATAAAAAAACTTCTGGAACGAAAAATATCCCAAATTTTCTTCAGGAAAATTTGCATAATTGTATTCATTTGTAGTTTTTTCACAAAGAAAAATTGGCAGAAAAAAAATTAACTTGAGTACTTCGTTGTTTGTATAATTCCTTTTCACGTATTTGATTAAATATTTTGTATTTTTTTAGGATCTGATACATTGAGTATAGGGGAGACTTTTTGTTAAATTGCTTTAGAACTGTTTTGGCTTCGGAAAAATTTTGTTTCTATCTTGCTTCCTGTTTAATTGTTTTTTCGTTTTTTTTCCTTTTCTCCTTTTTCCATTTTCTTTTATTTTTCCTTTTTTTTTCTTCCCTCTTTTTCTTCGTTTTCGGTTTGGGGGGGGGGGGGGGAATTTCTCAATACGAGAAAATTAAAATCTTTTCTCGCGGTTTTTTTTGTGTTTCTATTAGACATGTGGTTATGTATATCTATATATAATTATATATGAGGTTTTTTCCGAGAAATTTTCCTTATATTATGCCATATATAATTTCATCTAATTAGATATCGGCCTTCATAATATTAGATATGGCATATATAATTATATATTACATAACATGGTTGATCTTATTGCATATATAGTTATATATAGAACTATATCTTAATATATATGGTGGCATTTTAGCAATATATAATTATATATGGTATCATTTAAACAATATATAATTATATATGGTGACAGTTAAACTAGATATTATCATATATGGTGCCATTTAAACAATATATGGTCATATATGGTACCTCATAAACCAAAACTTTAATTCAGTTCCAGATATGATAATATATGGTACTATATATAGTGCGATATATATTTATATATGGTCCCGGTGAAAAATGTTCATATACGCTCAAACATGTTCATATATGGTTTATGTATGGACACATATGAACAAATATGGATTTTTTATGAACATATATGGATTTCATATGAACATATATGGAAGTATATGTGATTCCATATATGGAAAAAATTTCATATACAGACATATATGGAAGCATCTGTTATTTCTTATATGGAAATGGCACTCATATATGGACAAATATGAAAGTATATGTTATTCAATTTATGCAAAAGGGACTTGTATATGAACATATTTCGAAGAATACATTTTTCCATATATGTAAAAGGAACTCATATTTGGATAAATATGGAATTATATTTAATGCCATGAATAAAAAAAGGAACATATGTAGCGCCTAATTTGAATGTCATACATAAATTTATATCTATCGTACAACCTTATAATAAATGACAGCAACGTTCGCATGTATTCGCATATATTTAATAAATGTATATGTTCATATATGTCCATATATGAACATATACTTAGGTGTTACCTCATTTTTTGAATTTCTTCATATATGTGCAAACCATATATGAACATATACGAACATTTTTCACCGGGGTGTTATTTAAGCTATATATTATCATATATGGTGCCATTCAAACCATATATTATCATATATGGTGCCATTCAAACCATATATTATCATATATGAACAATATTTTTAATACAGTTCCACATATGATAATATATGCTACCATATATAGTGCCATATATATTTATATATGGTGTTATTTAAGCAATATATTACCATATATGGTCCCATTTAAACCATATATTGTCATATATGGTGCCATTTCAACAATATATGCTCATATATGGTACCTGATGAACGACATTTTTTAAACAATATTAATATATAGACATATATGGTATCATTTAAACAATATATTGTCATATATGGCACAATTTAAACAATATATGGTCAAATTTGGTACCACATCAACATTTTGAATACAATTCCATATATGGTTTAATTTGAATAATGTAAAACTGTATGGCGCTATAAAAAATATTATCAGATATGTTACTTCATTAACAATATTTATAATACAGTGTCATATATTGTAATATATGTATATCATTCAATATATATTGATGTATGGTAATGGTACAATAATTCCAATATCAGTTGAGATACAATTTGTGGGTCCATATCAACAATTTGTTCACGTACATTTAACATATATATTTGTACATTTAAGTTATAATTTATAAACACTTTATAAAGTTAAATAGTTCCATAAACCTCGTCTAACTGTATATAATGTTTATGAATATACGATTTAATATATAATAATTACAACTAAAAATTGGTGCCATTATCTAAAATTTAATTTAATGTTAACTTATAATAAAATAAAAATGTATTTCCTAAAAATAAAAATATAGTGTTAATTAATGTTAATATACAATAGGTTTAAGTTTAACATCCCAGACAGAAAAATATAATCGGCACAATGCTGGCAAACCGTTGGCGATGGTCGGTTATGCGTTGGCAGAACGTTGCATTAACTATCTTGGCAAAAAAATAGATTTCAAAAAACATTTTTGAAAAAATTGAGAAAACTTTTTTTAATATTTGCTTTTAAAAACATGAAATTTAACCCAGTCCACCAGATTGTCAGCCAAGACCTCTACACTCTAATCTAACGAGACTTGTTATAGATGTGTGATAGCTACAAATTAAATGAATGATAAAAGCATTTCGAGCTAACTTATAAGCATCGAAAAAAGGTATTCCAGAAATTATTAAATGTATTTTAGAAAATTTTAATTGTATATCACAAAATATTATTTGCACTTCAGAAACTACAATATTACGCAAATTTTATTATTTATTTATTTAGTTGTGTCCAGAAATAATGAAATCTAATTCAGAATTTCATAGCTAATAGAGAAAAATTTCTTAAATACATTTTATAATTTCGGAAATACGATTGATAATTTCTGAAATACAGTTTGATAATTTCTGAAATACAGTTGTGAATTTCGGAAATACAATTAATAATTTCTGAAACACAACCCAGGAAAATTTTTTACAATCGGTAGCCAACCACACATATTCTACAACTGGTTTCACTGCAACCGATTCCATGGAACTGGTTCCGGAACCAGTTCCTGGGATCCTATATGGAAGGTGTGGGTGACGTAGAATCAGTTCCAGAACTAGTTCCAGAACTGATTCTAGAGCAACCGGTTCCACTTTGGAGCCATAGAAGGGGTTGCTTTTGGGACAATTTCAAACAAAAAGAATCGGTGTTAGAATCGACAGTAGAAGGGGTTGTGAATGAAAAGTAGCTATTGTACAACCGATTCTTTGGAACAGAAAATTTTCCTGGGAATTGATAAAACTGAACTTCAATTGACTACAATCGGTAGCCAACCACACTAATTCTACAACGGGTTCCACTGCAACCGATTCCATGGAACTGTTTCCGGAACCAGTTCCTGGGATCCTATATGGAAGGTGTGGGTGACTGTAGGGGCGCTTGTAGCTTATAAAACCCTGATTTTATTAGAATTGAATTTCCAAAATTTTTCCTATAATTTTTCAAACCTGAGTTGTAATTTTTAGAGATGATTTTATTTTGAATGATATTTTTGTTATGAATACACCCTGTTGAAATCGATAAGGCAGTGTGTGTCAATTGGCAGTGACGTTTGTCATGGTTTCAATGTATGTGTTGGGTTGTAGGTGAACATGTTACCGCTTAACTAGCGCGATTTTTCCAAATGTTTTCCAAAATTTGATTTTATAAAAGGATTGACAAAAGGGAAAATCGACCATTTTTGCTGGTCATCGCCTACAAGGATTTTTAAAATCACCATTTTTAAATTTTTTTGGAGAAAAAGAATAAAATAATTTTTTTGTGGATCTTTTAAATTCTCTTCAAATATTTGGATTCGTTTAGACTCCATTTGCATTGTAATATTAAAAAAACTCCATTAAATTGGTTTTGAAATCCAAAGGATTAAATTAAATCAAAGCTGTATCAGCAAAAAGGTTGTTCATTTCGTGCATATACCTGCTGTTAGCTATATAAAAGCCTACAAGAACACATACACGACACTGCGTTATCTTTTCGAGGGTCAATTTTCATTGCAACTTGAGCGAGGGTGAATTTTCTTTTGGCAAGATAGCATTTTGGTCAGCGGTTTTTACCCTTGGGAGATTTTATATCCATCGACAATATTGCTGTCATTTTTTTGGGAACGGGAAAACCCTCATCGCAAACCCGCCATCTAAGGCATCTATGCCAAACAATAGAGTGAAGTGTAGTGAAAACCCCTGTGTAAATATAATTCAAATATAAAAGTACAGAGGAAGTGAAAGATAGGAAAGTGCGCGAATCGTGGGAAAATTCTGTGGAAAGAAAAACAATTCCAAAAAGTGTAAACTAAAAGCCAAAAGTGTTTAATTTGTTTTAAATATTTAGTAAAATCAGTGCCTAAAAATTGCCACAAATAGGTCTGGAAACTGTGTTTAACGCCACATTTAAAATTGCTAAAAAGCTAAGAAAACTATTCTAAATTTCATTAAAAGAAAAAAACAGCCACGATAAAATTGTTAAGTTGTAGCCAAAATAAATTTAAAAGTTGTGAAAAGAAAATTTCTATATAAAATTGGCTAAAAGATATTTGGTTTTGTTCTTGAAAACTATATATAAACTGTGGTTGAAATCTGCAAAGGCTGTGGCTAAATAGAACTTTAAAAACAAAATTGGCTTAAGTAAAAAAAAAAAAAAAAAATCTAATTTTACGGAAATATAAACGAATATCACAGAATCGCAGCGTATAATAAATAATACAAAAACATAAGGAACAAAATTATACAAAAATTTATTAAAGCAAATTGAATTATTAACACTGCAATATCCTTTATAAACGTTTGGTGAACATTTTCCTTCCTCTGCTACGAAATTCCCCACAGTACAATCCGATTAAAGATGATTTAAAACTATAAAAATTAAAAGAATTAAAAATTTTTTGTTAAATTTAATAATTTATGTTATAAGTTTAGATATGAAGTGAGATTTTGTTTTTGCTTTAATACTTATCCTTAAATTCAATTTTTTATACACCATTAATTTCATTTTATCGTCATCATCATGTTAACTAAAGTGCAAAAACCAATATAAAAACCGCGTTTTCCAACACTAAACCTTAGTTAGAATTGTGCTTTGATATTAAATTATGCAAATTAATTAAAAATGAAAATTTTGATTAAAAACGCGAAGAAAGTGATAAGTAAAGAAAATATACTAAAATTAGTTCGTCATGGTTCATGTTAAAACGTCAAAAATTTGTTTAGAATCCGTAATAAAACAAAGTTACTAAAAACAAAAATCGCATTTTGTAACTTTTAGTAGTAAAACTGATCGAATTTCGTGGTAAAGCGGTTCTGGCTTAAAATAAAAAAAAAAACGCAATGAAATAAAAATAAACATTGTGAAAAAAATAGACGAAATTACATAAATAAAAAAAAAAAACATAGAAATATACTTATATTGCAAACTATAAAGAACATTTGAACCTTTAGGCCTTAAAAATAAATATAAAATTGAACAAAAGTCATCAAAATATCATCCAGCATCTTACATGAAAGTACTTTCATCGTGGGAAACATTGTATGTAAGTTAACATTTTTATTTACTTGTTTTATTCAAGGCACAAACCATTAACGATCACTGTAACTATTCATTATGTTAATTATTCAGTGAAGGCATTAATTTTTTGTGGCTTAATTTAAAAGAAATTTTCAACGATATTAAGTAAACCGGATTGCAAATGTAATTTCCTTTAATTTGATATATAATTTGTCGGTAAAATATTAAATATTGTACGTTTAAAATCGTTTATTAAAGTTAATCGGCCCGATTCCACGCGTTCCTCTACTAGTATTTTACTAATAGCACGTAAATAAAAGCAGGCAAAGCAAAGAAGAATATAATAACTACAACAGACCTGTGAATGAATGCAATCATTTTTTTTAGTTTGATTTTAAAGTCGTGATTTCGAATAATAAATTATTATTTTTTTTTTATTTTGTTTAAAACTCTATAAATTAACGCGGCTTTGACCAATTTTGTAAAAATTTATTATTGTGTCGTGTTTTAAAGTAAAAGAAAAAGCAAATAAAATAAAAAATTTTCGGAATTTCAAACTTTAGTACAATACGCACATTTTAATCGATATTTTTATTTAATTACTATTTATATTTCTTTTTAAATTTAATTTGTCCCTGATATCCGAACGGGATATTGTCCTTTATTTTCTTTTTCAGGTTTGGTTGATTTTTGCACAATACGGTTTTCATTTTAACTTTAAATTAAATAAATTTTTTTTTGTGATTTTTTTTTATAAATTTTTAAACAATTATGTTTAATTTTCTTTTAAACTCTGCATCTCACTTCATCGTAGTTTTCGCTTTAAGCTAGTTTAATTTATACTTAATTTTTGGTTATATTAATTTTTAAGACTTTTTTTTTTTGTTTCATTCAATAAATGAATTTAATTAGAATGGAACTATAAAAAGTCTATTGTTCTAATTTCTGGCGGGTTGATTGGATAGGGGGACATATTTGGGACTATATAAAATAGGGAGCGCTTTCCGACATATGGTCATGGTAGGGTGGGGAAATTGTGTGTTGAACATCTACACACACACCAAGTAGGTTGGCAGGGTAACTTCCGCTTTCCTTATATGAATTTCTTTCCTTTTCCCCTCTTTCTATTTTCTCTTCACCCCTCTACAGCACGCACAACAATAAAATAAATTATTTAGCATATGTTTTAGTAGCCTTCAAGCCATAGTAGCTAATGAATTCCCCCCAATTGCCGACGAGACAGAGCCGGAACCAAGTTGCGTGCTGCTGCTAGATACGCTTGATAAAAACCGAGGGTTAATTGCTTTTTAAAAATCTAGGTTATATGCTACAGATAATTATTTTGGTGCCCTACGTGGGGCCCACACGTTTATAATTAATTTCTTTTTAACACCTTTTGAATATATTTTCAACAAATAATGTGTGGCTTCGCAATTTTTTTTATCTCTTCTGTTAAATTCTGTCTTGATTCTTTTCTGTCCCACTGTGTATCTTTTCTATACCTCTATTCTGTTTTAACTTTTCCATCTCTACGTATGAGTATTATTTTGTGATATGGAAATAATAAGCAGTGAGTATTCATACTATTAACCGACCTGAATATTATTTATATACCTCTCTCATTTTTTCTGTTCATTTTATTCAAATAATGAATAATTGTTACCGGAAATGCTTTATTTGGAGACTTCCTCTAAATAAAAGACCGTTCGATAATTCGTTATTTCGAATAGTTTGTCTCCATTTCTTTTTTTAATTTCTTCTTAATTTTTTTCTAAATTTTATTAGACTAGAACTATTTTTACCGGAAAAGTTTTTTTGATTTTTTGTTAATCTAAGGCCGTTTAAATATTATCTTATTTTTTTTCAATACAATTTTCTACCTTATTATTTTTTTCCCTTCTTATTAAAATTTTGAATCATTTTTACCGGAAATGCTTCTATTTTGAATTTTTTTTTTAAATCGAGGACCGTTAAAAAAATTCGTTGTTTGGTAAAATTGCTCTATTTTGTTTTGTTTGGAAAGGGCTATTTTGGATTTAGTCTAAATTAGTACCAACGTAACACATCCTCTCTTAAATCTTCTGTACCTATTTCTATATCTTTTCCTATTCTTTAAATTTTATTTTTCCGTTTTCGAAATTCATGTATCGATTTTGGTTGTTTATCCTCTGTCAACCGGATATTAACCCTATTCGACAACCCCGCTAAGAAATTGAACAGCTATTGTACTAATATTTTTTTTCGTGAAATTTAAACATTTTTTTTTAATTTATTTGAAACTATAAGATTTTTGCTTTCATTCGTTTCGTTTGAAACAGTTTCAAAATCTTATTTATTATTCATAAAAGCGTTTACCATTTTCTTGATTTAATTCAATTAAATTTTACCTTTCCTCAAAAATTTTAAGGTATCGGTGAAAACTTGGGTAAATTGTTTGAATTTAGAATTATAGTTTTTGCTTTGATTTTTTTTTTTGGAGAAGGTTTTTAGATATCTATAGTTTTCTCAGTTTTTTAAAGTGGTTTCTAGGGAAATTTCAAAGTTTTTTTGAATTTAATTAATTTTTTTTAATTTGCTTGTTTTTATTATTATTTCTGGTCGTTTAAGGATTTGTCTTAGTACCAAGATATTTTTTTGATTTCGGCTATTGTTGAATGAAGTTTATTTTTTTTTATCAGTTCTAATTTCTGTTAGGGAAATTTTGGAGCATTTTGTTGGAAAATATATTTTTTGTTATTTTTTTTTCCGGCTTAATTATTATTATTTTTATTTACTCCAAGCAAGTTTCAAAAGATTTAAATTCGTCTGAAAATTTGTTTTGGCATTTTGCTCTAAACGAGAGAATTTTTTTTTTTTATTTTTGTTTCGAACATTTTTCAATTTTATTTTAAAATGGGTCAGGACGATCCTGTTGAAGATGGCGCTTATGGTGGTGAATATTTTCCAACCTGTGGTATATGCCAAATGGTTATACCTGAGCTCAAATTTGGAGAGGCCATTAAATGTGGACATCAATTTCACAAGTCGTGCTGGTCAAAGTATAAAAAGACGAGCAAAATCTGTCCAAAATGTCAAGTAGATTCGACACCTGGCGGGTCTGGTACTCCTTCAGTAACTGGCGTTCCTTCCGTACCTGCGGTGACTCGCTCTCAGTTTCAACGCGCGTTGAATTTTGATGCCAAAAAGACTGATACAATAAGTTGTAATCCAGATCAGAGTGAGGAAATTAGAAACATGGTTTCAGAGGCTGTTAGAGCACAACAGGCGGAAATGGTAACCAGTCTTAGGCAGGAGCTTAGTAGTATGGTTGAAATGAATATTGAGTCGATTATTCGGCGTTTAAATTTAGTCCCTCAAGCTTCACCCTCGATCCCTTTTTCCAACACAATTCCAAATATTTTACCTCCTGTAGAGCGTCAGACACTCGATCAGTTGTTAGGATTACCTGAAAATGAACATCGTTTGTCAAATCACAATTTGAACTCCTCTGGAAATAGAACCCTTTACTCAAATGACTCGTTTAGGCCTGAGAAAATTGGTCATATAATCAATAATTGGAAAATAAAATTTACGGGTGATCCAAATGGTATGTCCATTGATAATTTCCTGTATCGTGTAGAGGCATTGACTAGACAGACTTTGAATGGAAATTTTAAATTAGTTTGTGACCATATTTCCACTTTATTCGACTCTAAAGCAAGTACCTGGTTTTGGAGATATCATCAGTCAGTTGGAGTAATTGAATGGCAAGAATTATGCAAGGCACTGCGCGAACAATATAAGGACTCTAGAACTGATGTTGATTTTAGAGAAATGATCCGCGACAGGAAACAGCGCCAGCATGAGAGTTTCGATATTTTCTACGAGTCAATAGTGGATATTTCTGATAGATTAACGCAGCCGCTAGGGGAAAAAGTGTTGGTAGAAATATTGCGTAGGAATCTGCTCCCAGAGATACAACATGAAATATTAAATATTCAAATTAAGTCTGTGTCTGAGTTACGTGATATATGCCGCCGAAGAGAATTTTTTATGCAGGACATTGGTAGAAAACAAAATATTTCAAAGCCTTTTGCTCCCAGAAAGCAGGTTCATGAAATTTCGGAAGGGAAGGAAGATATTCCAGATGATGAGGAAATTTCAGCTATTGCTTTGATTTGTTGGAACTGTGATAAAACGGGTCATAGATACCAAGATTGTTTGGAGAATAGGCGCATATTTTGTTACGGTTGTGGCACTCCTAAAGTATATAGGCCCAATTGCACAAAATGTGCCTCAAAAAACTCGAATGCGAGTGCACTAAAGAGTGCACGCAAACCACCGAACACGACCACAATAATGTCCGAATAGAGAGTGCTGAATATTCTGCTCAAAATTTAGACATTTTAACTGCTAGGAATATAAATTTTCCAAACTCTACAGATATTTCTGAGAATATTTATAAATCACAAGGAGATTCGTATTCTTTACTTAGTTGTGATACAGATGGGTGCAAAAATTCTTTTATTCCAATTTCCTCTCAACCAAATTTAAATCCTAAAAATTCTCTAAATTATTCAAAATCTATTCCAACTGAAGATAATTTTCGCTATAAAGATTTACGAGCTCTTCAAGAATCACATAATTCAACAGTAAATCCTCATGATATTCTATTAGAAAATTCTGAAACAGTACCTGAGTTGTCAAATGAAAATCATAATTTTAATAATATTTTAGTAAACCATACCGCATTTTGTTCTTCTGAAATACATAAGCCAACCCAAAAATCTCATCCCCCTACGTATTTTAAACCATTCCATGTACGCTTAGCTGAGTATAACGCGAAACGTGCTGAAATTTTTAATGAAAAACCACTCAATAAAAAACAAATTCGTTCAAGAGAACGTATGAGGGTTTATTGGCGAGATGTAACTCATACGCGGCGTTTGCTCTTGAGTTGCATATATGACAAACCAAATGATATTAGACCGTACGCAGAAGTTTTGCTTTTTGATAAAGTTTATAGTGGGTTGTTAGATACAGGAGCATCTGTTAGTTGCGTAGGTTCGACTGCTGCAAAAGAATTTTTAGATTCGAATTCCAAATTTAGGAAAATTAAATCTTTTGTGAGGACTGCTGATGGCAAAAGTCAGGGCGTTTGTGGATATGTAAACACCAATGTTACGTTTAGGGGCGTTTCAAAGTCAATTAGAATTTATATTGTGCCAAATTTAGCCCGAAATTTATATCTTGGTATAGATTTTTGGATACTATTTGATCTTTTACCACCAGGGCTGATTTCTGAGTTGCATTTAAAATTATTTTCTAATACAATTTCCGAAATTTGTGATCAACGAGTGTTAACAGACGTAGAGAAGCAACGGCTTCAGTTAGTTGTTAATTCATTTCCGTCATTTAGAAAAGAGGGACTCGGTCGAACAAAGGTGATTTCTCACGTTATTGATGTTGGCAAGGCTACTCCGATTAAGCAACGTCATTTTCCGGTATCGCCCGCTATAGAAAAATTAATATACGCCGAATTAGATAGGATGTTGGAAATGGATGTCATAGAAGAGTCAGACAGCGCTTGGTCTTCGCCAATAGTCCTGGTACGAAAACCAGGAAAAGTACGGTTGTGTTTGGATTCGCGAAAAGTAAATTCGGTTACGGTAAAGGACGCATATCCGCTGCCGAATATTGACGGTATTTTAAGTCGGTTGCCTAAGGCGGAATACATAACCAGTTTGGATTTGAAAGACGCGTTCTGGCAAATTCCGCTGGACAAGTCGTCGAAGGATAAAACGGCATTTACCGTTCCCGGTCGCCCTTTATATCACTACAAGGTTATGCCTTTTGGACTTTGTAATGCGCCTCAGACTATGTCTAGGTTAATGGATAAAGTGGTGCCGGCGACGTTGAGAACGGAAGTGTTCGTTTATCTGGACGACTTGCTGATCGTGTCAGATACGTTCGACAGGCATATTGAAGTGTTAAATATCATCTCGCAACAAATACGTTCTTCAGGACTGACGATAAATATTGAAAAGTCAAAATTTTGTGTACGTGAAGTTCGTTATCTTGGCCATTTAGTGGGTAATGGGGTAATTCGTACAGACCCTGAAAAAATATCGGCCATCATTGATTTCCCGACACCAAGGTCTGTTAAACAAATCAGAAGATTTTTAGGAATGTCCGGTTGGTATCGGAAGTTCATCCAGAACTACGCTTCCGTAACTGCCCCTTTAACAAATTTATTAAAAGCGAACAGAAAATTCGTTTGGACTGAAGAAGCTCAAAAAGCTTTTCAAGAATTAAAATCTATTTTGACAACTGCACCAGTGTTGCACAGCCCTGATTTTTCACAGCCATTTTATATACACTGTGATGCTAGTAACACTGGAATAGGAAGTGTATTGGTTCAGAAAACTTCGGAGGGCGAAGAGTTTCCTATCGCTTTTATGTCGAAGAAACTCAATCAAGCCCAACGTAATTATTCAGTGACCGAACAGGAATGTTTAGCAGCAATGCTAAGCATTAAAAAGTTTCGGGCGTATGTGGAAGGTCATGAGTTCACAGTGATCACCGATCATGCATCGTTAAAGTGGCTCATGTCCCAAACAAACCTGAATTCGCGGTTGGCAAGATGGGCTTTAAAGCTTCAAGGCTTTCGGTTTAATATAGAGCATAGGAAGGGTAGCCAAAATGTGGTTCCAGATGCGCTTTCGCGTACCAACGTTGAAGATTTGTCTGCATTACGAGGTTTACAATTGTCCGTTTTAGACGAGACCGGGGTTTTCGTGGATTTACAATCCGATCATTTTAAAAGTACTGATTATAACGAACTGTTAGACAAGGTTAAAGAAAATATTGAGAAAACACCCGACTTGAAAATTATTGACGGTTACTTGTACCGACGGACGGAACACTGCACTGGAGAACAGTTGCAAGATGATTTGGCGTGGAAGCTTTGGATACCAAAGGAAATGGTGGAGGAGGTGCTCCGGAAAGCACACGATAATCCGCTGTCGTCGCATGGAGGAATAAATAAAACGCTTGAACGGATTCGACGATTTTATTTTTGGCCTAATTTAGCAAACGACGTTAAGGAGTATGTAAATGCGTGTGATGTATGCAGGGGTACGAAGCACCCGAATTTCGTTATGCGTCCGCCAATGGGAAAACCGCCAAGTACTTCGAGATTTTTCCAAAAACTTTATATTGATTTTCTTGGTCCTTATCCGCGTTCTAAATCCGGCAACGTTGGAATTTTTATTGTGCTGGATCATTTCTCCAGATTTTGTTTTTTAAAAGCAGTTAAAAAGTTTACGGCAGATATCGTTATAAAGTATATGGAAGAGGAACTATTCCATACGTATGGCACACCGGAAACTATCGTATCTGATAACGGTTCGCAGTTTAAATCAAATCAGTTTAGCAAGCTTTTGCATAATTACGGGATTAAGCACGTATTCACCGCAGTTCCTTCGCCCCAAGCCAATGCATCTGAACGCGTAAATCGTTCAGTGATATCAGCGATCAGGGCGTACATTAAAAGCGATCAGAGCAACTGGGATGAATACCTCAGCAGCATTAGTTGTGCGTTGCGTTCGGCTGTGCATGCTTCTATAGGTACTTCGCCGTATTACATGACGTTCGGACAGCATATGATTACCAATGGTAATACTTATGCGCTTTTGCGGAATCTTGAAATGCTCGATGATCGGGAAATGAGATTCGGTCGCAAGGATTCATTTAACATTATTCGCGATCGGGCGGCTAAGAATATGGTTAAGCAACAGGAAAGGAATGAACGTTCTTACAATTTGCGTTCACGTGAGGTTGATTATGTTGTAGGTCAAGAGGTTTTTAGAAGAAATTTCTGCCAAAGCAATTTCGAAAAAGGTTTCGCTGCGAAACTTGCTCCTCCATTTGTTAAAGCTCGTATTAGAAGGAAAACCGGAAATTGTTACTACGAGTTAGAAGACCTCAGAGGGCGTGTAATCGGTGTATATCACGCAAAGGATATACGTCAATAAATTTTCTGGTTATCGATGATATATTTTATTTTGGTACTTGCTACAAGCGGTATCAGCTTTGTGCCGATTTCATCCCCCAAATCTGATTTTGGCGGGGGGTTTTGTAGGGGCGCTTGTAGCTTATAAAACCCTGATTTTATTAGAATTGAATTTCCAAAATTTTTCCTATAATTTTTCAAACCTGAGTTGTAATTTTTAGAGATGATTTTATTTTGAATGATATTTTTGTTATGAATACACCCTGTTGAAATCGATAAGGCAGTGTGTGTCAATTGGCAGTGACGTTTGTCATGGTTTCAATGTATGTGTTGGGTTGTAGGTGAACATGTTACCGCTTAACTAGCGCGATTTTTCCAAATGTTTTCCAAAATTTGATTTTATAAAAGGATTGACAAAAGGGAAAATCGTCCATTTTTGCTGGTCATCGCCTACAAGGATTTTTAAAATCACCATTTTTAAATTTTTTTGGAGAAAAAGAATAAAATAAATTTTTTGTGGATCTTTTAAATTCTCTGCAAATATTTGGATTCGTTTAGACTCCATTTGCATTGTAATATTAAAAAAACTCCATTAAATTGGTTTTGAAATCCAAAGGATTAAATTAAATCAAAGCTGTATCAGCAAAAAGGTTGTTCATTTCGTGCATATACCTGCTGTTAGCTATATAAAAGCCTACAAGAACACATACACGACACTGCGTTATCTTTTCGAGGGTCAATTTTCATTGCAACTTGAGCGAGGGCGAATTTTCTTTTGGCAAGAGAGCATTTTGGTCAGCGGTTTTTACCCTTGGGAGATTTTATATCCATCGACAATATTGCTGTCATTTTTTTTTGGGAACGGGAAAACCCTCATCGCAAACCCGCCATCTAAGGCATCTATGCCAAACAATAGAGTGAAGTGTAGTGAAAACCCCTGTGTAAATATAATTCAAATATAAAAGTACAGAGGAAGTGAAAGATAGGAAAGTGCGCGAATCGTGGGAAAATTCTGTGGAAAGAAAAACAATTCCAAAAAGTGTAAACTAAAAGCCAAAAGTGTTTAATTTGTTTTAAATATTTAGTAAAATCAGTGCCTAAAAATTGCCACAAATAGGTCTGGAAACTGTGTTTAACGCCACATTTAAAATTGCTAAAAAGCTAAGAAAACTATTCTAAATTTCATTAAAAGAAAAAAACAGCCACGATAAAATTGTTAAGTTGTAGCCAAAATAAATTTAAAAGTTGTGAAAAGAAAATTTCTATATAAAATTGGCTAAAAGATATTTGGTTTTGTTCTTGAAAACTATATATAAACTGTGGTTGAAATCTGCAAAGGCTGTGGCTAAATAGAACTTTAAAAACAAAATTGGCTTAAGTAAAAAAAAAAAAAAAAATCTAATTTTACGGAAATATAAACGAATATCACAGAATCGCAGCGTATAATAAATAATACAAAAACATAAGGAACAAAATTATACAAAAATTTATTAAAGCAAATTGAATTGAATTGAACGTTTGGTGAACATTTTCCTTCCTCTGCTACGAAATTCCCCACAGTACAATCCGATTAAAGATGATTTAAAACTATAAAAATTAAAAGAATTAAAAATTTTTTGTTACATTTAATAATTTATGTTATAAGTTTAGATATGAAGTGAGATTTTGTTTTTGCTTTAATACTTATCCTTAAATTCAATTTTTTATACACCATTAATTTCATTTTATCGTCATCATCATGTTAACTAAAGTGCAAAAACCAATATAAAAACCGCGTTTTCCAACACTAAACCTTAGTTAGAATTGTGCTTTGATATTAAATTATGCAAATTAATTAAAAATGAAAATTTTGATTAAAAACGCGAAGAAAGTGATAAGTAAAGAAAATATACTAAAATTAGTTCGTCATGGTTCATGTTAAAACGTCAAAAATTTGTTTAGAATCCGTAATAAAACAAAGTTACTAAAAACAAAAATCGCATTTTGTAACTTTTAGTAGTAAAACTGATCGAATTTCGTGGTAAAGCGGTTCTGGCTTAAAATAAAAAAAAAACGCAATGAAATAAAAATAAACATTGTGAAAAAAATAGACGAAATTACATAAATAAAAAAAAAAACATAGAAATATACTTATATTGCAAACTATAAAGAACATTTGAACCTTTAGGCCTTAAAAATAAATATAAAATTGAACAAAAGTCATCAAAATATCATCCAGCATCTTACATGAAAGTACTTTCATCGTGGGAAACATTGTATGTAAGTTAACATTTTTATTTACTTGTTTTATTCAAGGCACAAACCATTAACGATCACTGTAACTATTCATTATGTTAATTATTCAGTGAAGGCATTAATTTTTTGTGGCTTAATTTAAAAGAAATTTTCAACGATATTAAGTAAACCGGATTGCAAATGTAATTTCCTTTAATTTGATATATAATTTGTCGGTAAAATATTAAATATTGTACGTTTAAAATCGTTTATTAAAGTTAATCGGCCCGATTCCACGCGTTCCTCTACTAGTATTTTACTAATAGCACGTAAATAAAAGCAGGCAAAGCAAAGAAGAATATAATAACTACAACAGACCTGTGAATGAATGCAATCATTTTTTTTAGTTTGATTTTAAAGTCGTGATTTCGAATAATAAATTATTATTTTTTTTATTTTGTTTAAAACTCTATAAATTAACGCGGCTTTGACCAATCTTGTAAAAATTTATTATTGTGTCGTGTTTTAAAGTAAAAGAAAAAGCAAATAAAATAAAAAATTTTCGGAATTTCAAACTTTAGTACAATACGCACATTTTAATCGATATTTTTATTTAATTACTATTTATATTTCTTTTTAAATTTAATTTGTCCCTGATATCCGAACGGGATATTGTCCTTTATTTTCTTTTTCAGGTTTGGTTGATTTTTGCACAATACGGTTTTCATTTTAACTTTAAATTAAATAAATTTTTTTTTGTGATTTTTTTTATAAATTTTTAAACAATTATGTTTAATTTTCTTTTAAACTCTGCATCTCACTTCATCGTAGTTTTCGCTTTAAGCTAGTTTAATTTATACTTAATTTTTGGTTATATTAATTTTTAAGACTTTTTTTTTTGTTTCATTCAATAAATGAATTTAATTAGAATGGAACTATAAAAAGTCTATTGTTCTAATTTCTGGCGGGTTGATTGGATAGGGGGACATATTTGGGACTATATAAAATAGGGAGCGCTTTCCGACATATGGTCATGGTAGGGTGGGGAAATTGTGTGTTGAACATCTACACACACACCAAGTAGGTTGGCAGGGTAACTTCCGCTTTCCTTATATGAATTTCTTTCCTTTTCCCCTCTTTCTATTTTCTCTTCACCCCTCTACAGCACGCACAACAGTAAAATAAATTATTTAGCATATGTTTTAGTAGCCTTCAAGCCATAGTAGCTAATGAATTCCCCCCAATTGCCGACGAGACAGAGCCGGAACCAAGTTGCGTGCTGCTGCTAGATACGCTTGATAAAAACCGAGGCTTAATTGCTTTTTACAAATCTAGGTTATATGCTACATGACGTAGAATCAATTCCAGAACTAGTTCCAAAACTGATTCTAGAGCAACCGGTTCCACTTTGGAGCTATAGAAGGGGTTGCTTTTGGGACAATTTCAAACAAAAAGAATCGGTGTTAGAATCGACAGTAGAAGGGGTTGTGAATGAAAAGTAGCTATTGTACAACCGATTCTTTGGAACAGAAAATTTCCCTGGGTAGTTCTGAAATACAATTCATAAATGTGAAAAATAATTGATGAGTTCTGAAACACAATTGATAAAACTGAAATTCAACTGATTATTTCTGAAATACAATTGATAAATCTTAAAACAATTAATACAATTGGAAATGGTGTAGAGCGTCAAAAAGATGTAAATAAAATTATTTTATTCAAAGATTTCAATTTAATAACAAAATAAATATATAATTTTATAAAAAAATTTATATAAAAAAAATTTTAATTTTATAAAAAGAAATTCATTTTGTAAAAGAAATGCATATTGAACTCGTTACCTTCTGAGTTTAAACCTTATTTTAACAAAATATTGTAATTTATATACAATCAGTGCTCTGCCAGTCTATTATTTTTTGAACAGTTGGCAATATATGTCTGGGATCTTATTTAATCCCAAATAAATGGAGATCTTACGTAGTACCCAAATATAATGCGGCATCTAATTTTATCTGTCATTTTTATGGATACTTTTAGATGTCAATCCCCAAATATATTGCTGTTTCTAATTCGATCTGCCATTTTAATACCGAAATAAATTGTTGGATCTAATTCGATCTGCCATTTTTCTGATAAATTTAGATCGAAGTTTATCCCCAAATATATTGCTGGATCTAATTTGATCTGCCATTTTTCAGATCAATTTATATCTAAGTTTATCCACAAATATTTTGCTGGATCTAATTCGATGTGCCATTTTTCGGATCAAATTAGATCTAAGTTTATCCCCAAATATATAGCTAGATCTAATTCGATCTGCCACTTTTTTGGATCAAATTAGATATACGTTTATCCACAAATATATTGCCGGATCTAATTTGATCTGCCAAAATTGAGATCAAATTAGATCTAAGTTTATCCCCAAATATAAAGCTGGATCTAATTGGATCCGCCATTTTTCGGATCAAATTAGATCTAAAAATATCCGCAAATATATAGCTGGATCCGCCAATTTTCGGATCAAAATATATCTAGGTTTATCCCCAAAGATATCACTGGACCTCCCAATTTTGAGATATAACTTGATCTTAGTTTATCCCCATATATACAGTGGGATCTAATACGATATGATTGGATACACCCAATTTTGAGATCTAATTGGATCAGCTAGATATTACAGCAGATCTTAAACAATATCAAATTGGATATAATTAGATATTGCGCGAGATCAATTTTTTTTACTCGGGAAGGTACCATTTATGACCATATATTGTTTAAATGCCACATATATGATAATATATATTTTAAATGGCACCATATATGATAACATCTAGTTTAACTAGCGCCATATATAGTTATATATTGTTTAAATGATACCATATATAATTATATATTGCTAAAATGCCACCATATATATTAAGATATAGCTCTATATATAACTATATATGCAATAAGATCAGCCATGCTATGTAATATATAATCATATATACCATATCTAATATTATAAAGGCCGATATCTAATTAGATGAAATTATATATGGCATAATATAAGGAAAAAATTTGAAAAAAGACGGTATATATAATTATATATTGATATACATAACGACATGTCTAATTATATATTGTAATATATGCCACATATGATTATATATAATTTTTTTTACAACTAATTCTTTTGGAAATTATTTTTTTTTTGTAATAAAGTGTTTTCAATTAAAAAAATGTTTGCTAATAGATTAGATAAAATAGTTTTATGAAATTTTTGTGTAGGAGTTGATATTTTCAGTCAAATAATCTATTTTTAGATTTCTATTTTTAGAAAAAATAATTTAAATAATTTCGTTGTTTTCTGTTTTAAAACAAAAAATTCAAATATTTTCGGTTTTCAGTTAAAAATTGACGGTTGTTTTAACAGACTTTTCAATTATCCTTTCATTTTTTAATTGTGTTTTTAATTAAGTTAATATGTATTTTAGGTGGTTTTTAACGATAAAATATTTTAAGTGTATACATAGTTATAGAAAAAATAAAAAAAAAATTTTTTGGAATGAGATTTGAACCACCACCCTCAAAAATTGAAATTTTGTCAATGCCTGACCTTCCAGACATCTACACCACAACCGATTTGAAAATTGTATAAATTAAATTTGAATTTAAAATATTTTGAAATATTTATTTATACAACAAAAAGAAATTTAAACAAACAAATGTACCCAACACACAATTTGAATTTATAAAAATAATTTGAATCTATCGCACGACTAGAAAAACTGAACTTCGTTTTATATCTAAATTCTTTTGTTTGTTTTAACTTAAAATAGTTGAATATTAAATAATATGAATTCAATCAGTGTTTACGATAACGAAATTATCGAAATTGATTGCCAAATTTATTTGAATTGTTAGTAAGAATCTTTAAATTGATTTGATAATCACGGGGTTGCCGGGTTGTAAAAATGTGAAGAAATCTCGATGATGTCAGCTGCTAGCAATAGGGTCGGCATATACGACTAAAATAATTAGCATACAAATCGTTTTAAATGTTCACCATACAAATCGTTATATAAACTAAAAATATAAAATACTAAAATAAAATTTAAAAACAAGCTTTTTTATAATGCCCTTTGAGGGGAATTTTGTTACAGAGTTTTTATTTTTAATTTTGTGTGGAAGTAAAAACGAAAGATTTATATTTTATGAATTTTTTTTTTATTCTCAAAAAGTTTTATGCATGTCAGAAATTAAATAAATACAGGGTTATAAATTTTATTCAAATGAAAATTTAACTTAAAAAATCAAAAAAAGTAAGGGTGAGTTCCTAAACGTCAAAACACATTGCAGTGTTTGCGGTTTTACTACTGTTTCGATACAAAGCAAACAAGTGTGTTGCTTACTTTGTAATAAAACATGTCAACAAAGCATCAACAACATTTGTGATACACAGTTTGCTTTTTATATGCGCATCAATTGCGTTTACGAATGCATGACTTTGTTCAGTTGCATTGCAAATGACGTTTTGGAACTCAGCCTAAATATAACGCAAGTTCTTCTTAATTAAAATTAAATTTTATAACTGAGGTTAAACAGTAAATTCTAGGGACTTTGATTTATGTAAATTGGTATTTCTAGTCATTCGACTAATCTTATTCTCATCTAATTCAGAGAGTATTGTCACTTTTAAGATAATTGTCGTCAAACAGGATGATTTAAAAATCTTAAATAATTTTATGATAAAAAAATTTTTGTCCAATTTTACTCCAAAGTTTAATATCGATGGCTTAATAAAGAAAGACGCTACACAGAGAGAAATTTGTGAAATTCGATGCAAAAGCTTCGTATATTTTATGAATATAGTTTTAGTGAAACTTTTTCATGGAGCGTATGAAACTTTAAGCAAATAAAATGAAATTTTTGATAATATTTTATGAAAAATTCCATTAATTCAATGAAAAGTATCAATGGACGAGTTCCCGTGAAACTTTATCGATTTTATGCAAAAATTCATTAATATCATGCAGATAATTCTCTCAGTGTATCTTTATTCTTAATTTCTATAGAGGGGAAGGCAATAAAAATATAAAAGCGGTGGAAATATTGTTTCTCAGAATGAAACTTTATATTAATACAAAAACAATAAAATAAAAAGTATAATCTAAGTTTTTCAGATTTCCATTTCCTCTAATGGAATATTAATTCCAGTTAGGGCCTTTCTGCACTAAGCATTAAATTTATATACCAAAAATTTGAAAAGAGCAGCATGTTCGTTGTTACATTTAGGGCATTTCTTTTAACTATTATATTTATGTGTGATGGGTAATTTGAAATTTAAAAAAAAAGATTCAAATAAAATAAAAACAATTCGAATTATAAAAAAATGTTTATGAAACTATTTGTATCAATATAGTTTGGCTCAAGGGGTAAGGCGATGAACTTCTAAACCAAAGGTCGTTGGTTCGAATCGTGTCTGGTGTTGGAACAAAACAAAATTGCTTTGAATTTAAAACGAAAGAAAATTAAATTAAAGAGAAATTAAATAAACAAAGAACGTGTTTGTTATGTGTGCAGTGTTTTGAAAATTGGAACAAAAAAAAAACTTTCGAATATGAAAAAACAAACCAAAAAATCGTTTTTTTTTACGTTTTGTCAGTTAAAAATTGATGATTGTTTTAACAGACTTTTCAATTATTTTTATTTCTTTTATGGATTGTTTAAACTATGTTTGAAAGTAAATAGCAAAATTGTTTGAATATAATGAAAAATCAGTAGTCCTTTTTTTAATTGTGTTTTCAATTAATTTGATATGTATTTTATGTTGTTTTTAACGATAAAATATTGTGAGTGTATGTATGTATAATCGTAAGAAATTCCAAATACCTCGTGTAATAAAAATAATGAATTTTGACACGGAGTCATAAAGCAGGATTAACAATTCTGGAGTACTCCACTCTACAGAGTGGATTGTACTAAAATTGAGATGGCATAATACGAAAAAAGTGCGAAAAAAAGGTATAAAATGTACTCTGCAGAGTGGAGTACTCCAGTATTGTGAATTCGGCTTAATTCTGCTGCTTATTAAGTAGATATTAATAAACAGAACCCATTACTGAGATATGCTGGAAATTTATATCATATGTCGTATATTGTTATTTACTAATTGTAATATATATATATTATTAATTATAAATAAAAGCTTAAAATAACAAAATAAACTTAAAAAAACATTTTTTAATAAACTAAAATTAATACAATAATGTATATGAATAAACATATGATTCATATATGCATAAGTTCCTAAAGTTTCATTTATGTACATTAGAGTGTCCCTTAAAAACAGAATTGTCATTACACCCCCTGTTTTATTGGAAATGGTCCCAAATGGAGGAAACCGATTTTTTATTTTTTATGGAAAACGTTAACGAAAGTTGGACGAAAATGGCCCGTTTTGGAAAACAGTTTATTACTATAAAAATTCCCAAAATTCGAAATTTCGAAAAAAAATTATTTTTTATTCCATTTATTCATTTAATATAGTCAAAATGATTCAGACATGAAATTTTGACTTCATCCGATATCACTTTAGCCTGGAATCCAAAATGGCCCACGAATTTGATAAAAATGCAAAAACGTGTTTTTTTTTAAATTAATTTTAAAGATTTTTGAAAATGCCTAATTTGGAGATGTCGATTACATTTGTTTAAAAAATATTTAACCCTTAGTGGCCTGGGGTCAAAAAAGGCCCATGAAACTCAATATTAATTAATGACTACGAGATTGTAAAGCCATTAAATTGATAAAAAAAAAATCTCAACTGGATAAAAATAATTATTTTATGTAACGTGATCCATATGGGTTTAATTTTTATACTTTAGGCCAAAAACGCCCCACTAGGAAATTTACAGATAATTTTCGGAAAAATATCACTTTGAATGAATTAAAAAAAAATTTTTTCCACTTCATAAAGATTATTATTTTGAGTAACTTGATCCATATAGGGTTAATGATCTCACTTTTTACAAAAAAAGACCCACTAGGAAATTTACAGATTAACATTTATCAGATTTTTATTAAATTGGGATATGCAATAGAGGGTACAAAACTAACGAACAAGCGCAATTCTCTATAGCCCCAATCTTATTTTTAAGGGTTAAAAAGGTGGGGTCAAAAGTGTCCGTATGTTAATAGCAATTTTAGTTTTGTAATCGTATTAGATTATAATTAAAAGCTTTTGTTTATTATGCATTTATTGCTTTCTATTTGGAAAGACGTTATTTTGAAAATTTCCAAGTGGCCTTTTTTGCCGAAAAGTGAAAACATTAACCCTAAATGGATCAAGTTACACAAAATAAAATTTTTATTAAATGGAAAAAAGATTTTTTTGATCCATTTGAAGTGAAAGCTGTTATTCTGTAAATTTCCTAGTGGGGCGTTTTTGGTAAAAAGTATAAAAATTAACCCCATCTGGATCACGTTATATAAAATAATTATTTTTTCCCAGTTGATATCTTTTTTTATCAACTTAATGGCTTTACAATCTCGTAATCTTAATTAAGGAGTGAGATCATAAAAATGTTAACACACATAAAGTTAAATAAAAAACAAATCTTCAAGCCAAATTTTTATTAAATGCAAATTAATACAAAATCAAACAAAAAAAAACCGCATGGAATTCTAACCACTACGAGCAAAGTTATCGACTTTTTCCGGAAACCCTCCTATTAAGGCTTTTATTGTAGTTTCTGTCACCTTTTTAGAGTAGGTGGTCCATTTACGTTTGAAATCTTGCATGTCCTGAGAGACCTTTTTTGTGCCCTTTAATTCCCTTTTAACAAGAGCCCAATATCTCTCCACTGGCCTGAGCTCCGGGCAGTGTGGTGGATTTACCTCTCTTGGTACAAAAACCACGTTATTATCATTATACCACTCCAGCGCTTTCTTGCTGTAGTGACAAGATGCTAAATCGGGCCAAAAGTAAGTGGATACATTGTGCTGACTCAAAAATTGAAGAAGAAGTCTCTTCTGCAAACACTCCTTGATATAAATTTCGCTGTTTATAGAGCCAGTTGTCACAAATGACTGGCTTCTTTGGCCGCAGCTAGATATGGCTTGCCATACTAGGAATTTTTAGGGAATTTCGTTTGGTTTTTCGACATAACATTTTCCGCAACATTTCCTCGAACATCAGAAATATAAAATTCTTGACCAGGGAGCTGCGAAAAATCAGCCAGGACATAAGTTTCCTCGTTCATTGCACAACAGTTGTATTTTTGTATAAAATTTCAATTTTCGAGCTCTGGTTTTGGCCTCCAAATTTTTAAAAGCGTTTCTATCGGGAACTTTTTGAACTTTGTAGGACTTAAGTCCTCCTTACGTTTCACTTTACGTACAAAAAAGTCCGAGCATTGGGCTAACCGAGCTGTTTTTCTGCCAGATGTGTTAGGAGCTCTCTTAAGGATGCTTTTAACTTTATATGCCTTACCAATGTTACGATAACCTGTTCCCGGCTTCCTTTCAATTGTAAGGTGTTCCAGATACCTTTTTACCACTTTTGAAACTGTTTGGCGGCATACATTAGTTTCTTAGGCAATTTTTTTGTATGTCCATGTTTGGTTTTGTTGAAAATATTGAATTATTTTTGAACATACTTTTCTTTCAGCGTCCATTCTGTAAAAAATTGCAAACTAAAACTCATGATGTAAATTAATTTATTAACTGATATATTTTTAAAATGTAAACTGCCGAAAAAAAAATATGAGAAGCTTTAAACCAAAGTTATAGGCAAAAATTTTTATGATCTCACTCCTTAATATTAAGTTTCATGGGTCTTTTCTGACCCTAGGCCACTAAGGGTTAAATATTTTTTTAAATAAATGTAAAGATAATTACAGTCTAACCAAATTTAAGTGTTGTTTTCCGAAATCTGTGTGAAACTTGATGAAAACATTAAAATTTTGTTTAATTTTTGACAAAATGAGCAATTTTTGTAAAATGTCCTGGAAAGCAGTCGCTCCAAACACAAACTCGAATTATCATTTTTCCAATTTATTTTTTTCTTTAATATCAACTTATATGAGGTACAAATAGCGATCGATATCTCCAAATTAGGTATTTTAAAAAATCTTTAAAATTAATTTAAAAAAAACACGTTTTTGCATTTTTATCAAATTCGTGGGTCATTAAATGAATAAATGGAATAAATAATAACTTTTTTCGAAATATCGAATTTTGGGAATTTTTAATACTAATGGGCCATTTTCGTCCAACTTTCGGCACTGGTTAACGTTTTCCAAAAAAAAAACAAAAATCGATTTCTTCCATTTGGGACCATTTCCAATAAATCTGGGGGGTGTAATGAACGAAAATCGACAAATCGCTATTTTAAGGGACAGCCTAATGATCATTTATGATCCTGTATCTACATATTACCTCAATTTTCGTTAATTTACAAATGTGATACATATATGGATGGATCATGTATGAACATACGTGAACATAAGTATGTGGGTATTTTTAACCGGGAGTTTAAAATAGTCTTATGAAAGTTATATTCGATTTTTCTTAATTTTCTCCTAACTGTCGTGCATGTAATAAGATATGTTACCTGGGTCGTTGAATTTTTTGTGTGGTTCGGTATTATACCGTGATTTCTGCATGATAAAATAAATTTTAATCGTTCTTGCGCTAATCTTTTAACCCCGTTGCAATACTCCTTCATCGTTCTGAATGTCTCATTGTCATACTTTATAGCTATATGTTTAAAATAACCTTTCATCTCGTGTTGTTGATATAATTGTTGTGATCAATGTTCTTGAAGTTTTAATAAATATGATTTCGACAAGCTCTCCGATATAATTTATTATATTCTTTTTGGCCAAATTTTTTAGTTTGCTTGTATTTTTTATTAAGCTAATAGGACCTAAATTTTCTCAATCTCTATATATAAAAGAATAACGTGACTGACTGACTGATTGACTGACTCAACATCGCCCAGCCCAAACCGCTGAAGCTAGGAAGTTGAAATTTGGTATGTAGACGTCCGCTAAGACGGGATTTTTGGAAATTCCTACCGGAACGGGCAAAAAGGGGAAAAGTCTCCCCCTTGGCGGCCTGCCAAAACCCCTTTGGCTAGAAAGCTGAAATTTAAGATATGTGTTCCTTGGAGTATGGGCTAACTTTTCTGGAATTTTGGACAGGGACGTTGTAAAAATGGGGGTTAAAAAGGGGAAAAAGGCCCCCCTTGACGGCCTGCCCAAACCGCTGGAGGTAGGAAGTTGAAATTTGGTATAAAGGTTCCTCCACTATCGTAGACATCCACCAAGACGGGAGTTTTGGAAATTTTTACAGGGACGGGCAAAAAGGGGAAAAAGTCTCCCCCTTGACGGCCTG
Source organism: Leucophora obtusa (assembly GCA_949987735.1). Lineage (NCBI taxonomy): Eukaryota > Metazoa > Arthropoda > Insecta > Diptera > Anthomyiidae > Leucophora > Leucophora obtusa. The sequence continues at coordinate 87,524,729 of OX465296.1, forward strand.
CTCAAACTGCTTGAGCTATGAAGTTGAAATTTGGTATGTAGGTTCCTCGACCGGTGTAGACGTCCGTTGAGACGGCATTTTTGGAAATTCTTATCTGGAGGGGCAAAAAGGGGACAAAAAAAGTACCCTTTTCCAAAAAAGTACCTTTTTCCAAATAAAGTACCTTTTATCAAAAAAAGTACATTTTTCCAAAAAAAGTACCTTTTTTCAAAAAAAGTACCTTTTTCAAAAAAAGTACCTTTTTCCAAAAAAAGTACCTATTTCCAAAAAAAGTACCCTTTTCCAAAAAAGTACCTTTTTCCAAAAAAGTACCTTTTTCCAAAAAAGTACCTTTTTCCAAAAAAAGTACCTTTTTCCAAAAAAAGTACCTTTTTCCAAAAAAAATACCTTTTTCCAAAAAAAGTACCTTTTTCCAAAAAAAAGTACCTTTTTCCAAAAAAAGTACCTTTTTCCAAAAAAAGTACCTTTTTCCAAAAAAAGTACCTTTTTCCAAAAAAAGTACCTTTTTCCAAAAAAAATTCCTTTTTCCAAAAAAAGTACCTTTTTCCAAAAAAAGTAACTTTTTCCAAAAAAAGTACCTTTTTCCAAAAAAGTACCTTTTTCCAAAAAAAAGTACCTTTTTCCAAAAAAAGTACCTTTTTCCAAAAAAAAGTACCTTTTTCCAAAAAAAGTACCTTTTTCCAAAAAAAGTACCTATTTCCAAAAAAAAGTACCTTTTTCCAAAAAAAGTACCTTTTCCTAAAAAAAGTACCTTTTTCCAAAAAAAGTACCTTTTTCCAAAAAAAGTACCTTTTTCCAAAAAAAGTACCTTTTTTCAAAAAAGTACCTTTTTCCAAAAAAGTACCTTTTTCAAAAAAAAGTACCTTTTTCTAAAAAAAAATCCTTTTTCCAAAAAAAAGTACCTTTTTCCAAAAAAAGTACCTTTTTCCAAAAAAAAAGTACCTTTTTCCAAAAAAAAGTACCTTTTTCCAAAAAAAGTACCTTTTTCCAAAAAAAGTACCTATTTCCAAAAAAAAGTACCCTTTTCCAAAAAAAGTACCTTTTTCCAAAAAAAAAAGTACCTTTTTCCAAAAAAAGTACCTTTTTCCAAAAAAAGTACCTTTTTCCAAAAAAAAAAGTACCTTTTTCCAAAAAAAGTACCTTTTTCCAAAAAAAGTAACTTTTTCAAAAAAAAGTACCTTTTTCCAAAAAAAAATCCTTTTTCCAAAAAAAGTACCTTTTTCCAAAAAAAGTACCTTTTTCTAAAAAAAGTACCTTTTTCCAAAAAAAAGTACCTTTTTCCAAAAAAAGTACCTTTTCCCGAAAAAAGTACCTTTTTCCAAAAAAAGTACCTTTTTCCAAAAAAGTACCTTTTTCCAAAAAAAGTACCTTTTTCCAAAAAAAGTACCTTTTTCCAAAAAAGTACCTTTTTCCAAAAAAAGTACATTTTTCCAAAAAAAAGTACCTTTTTCCAAAAAATGTACCTTTTTCTAAAAAAATGAACCTTTTCCAAAAAAAAAAGTACCTTTTCCCAAAAAAACGTACCTTTTCCCAAAAAACATATATTTTTCCAAAAAAACTACCTTTTTCAAAAAAAAGTACCTTTTCCAAGAAAAAGTACCTTTTCCCAAAAAAAGTACCTTTTTCTAAAAAAATTTTCCTTTTCCCAAAAAACATACATTTTTTCAAAAAAATACCTTTTTCAAAAAAAGTACCTTTTCCCAAAAAAAAGTACCTTTTTCTAAAAAAATTTTCCTATTCCAAAGAAGTACCTTTTCTAAAAAAAGTACCTTTTTCCAAAAAACATACATTTTTCCAAAAAAAACACCTTATTAAAAAAAATACCTTTTCCAAAAAAAGTACAAATAAAGTACTTTGTAAAAACAAAGTATCTTTTTCCAAAAAATTTCGTGTTTCCAAAAAGTACCATTTAAAATAATATATAATTTCAAAAAAACTTCTTTTTTCCCTCCCCCCACGGATATCTCCACTAAAACAAGGTTTCTTGATATTCGGCATAGACGTGCGCTAAGACGGGATTTTTGGAAATTCCTACCGGAACGGGCAAAAAGGGGAAAAGTCTCCACATAAACAGTCTCACAAATTGGAAAAGTGCCTGCCCAAACCACTGGAGGTAAGAAGTTGAAATTTGGTATAAAGGTTCCTCCACTTTAGTAGACATCGACTAAGTTTGTATTTTTGGAATTCCCTACAGGATATCCCAAAAGGAAACTCGGTATGTGAGTTCCTCCTTCTGTGTACATAAAAGTCTCCTCCTGACGGCTTGCCCAATCCCTTTTGGCCAACCTAAAATTTTAAATATGTATTCCTTGGAGTAGACTAACTCAGCGGCAACGTAATTTTTCTATTTTGGAACAGGAACATAGTAAAAATGGTGGTTGAAAGGGAAAAATGTCCCCACTAACGGCCTGCCCAAACCGCTTAGGCAATGCAGTTGAAATTTGGTATGAATGTTCCTCATCCATCGCAGATAGCCGCGAAGATGGAATTTTTGTAAATTCCTAAAGGGAGGGGCAAAAAGAAGAAAAGCCTCACCTTGGGGGCCGGTAAAAACCCCTTCGGCTAGAAACCTGAAGATTAAAATGTGGGTCCCTGGAGTAAGGGCTAACTTATTACAAAGATACTTTTTTGAATTTTGGACAGGGTCGTTATAAAATGGGGGCTCAAAAAGGGAAAGTTGCCCCTTAACGACCTGTCCAAACTGCTGGAACTAGGAAGCTGAAATTCGGTACTTAGGTTCCTCTTCCAGCCTAATTCCAACCGGGAGGGACAAAAAAAGAAAAAGTGTCCCCCTTGACAGCCTGCTCAAACTGCTGGAACTAGGAAGCTGAAATTCCCTGTCGATGGATTTTCGGAAATTCCTACCGAGAGGGGCACAAATAGTAAAAGTTGGCTAGAAACCTGAAATGTAAAACATATGTTACTTGGAGTATGGGCTTTTTGGACCGGGAAGGTGCTTTTTGGACAGGGACATTGCAAAAATGGGGATTAATGAAGCGAAAAGTGCCGCTTAAAGGCCTGCCCAAACCGCTGGAGGTAGGAAGTTGAAATTTGGTATTAAAGTTCCTCCTCTATTGTAGACATCCGCTAAGATGAGATTTTTGGAAATTTCTACAGGTAGGGTCAAAAACAGGAAAAGTCTCCCCCTTAACGGGCTGGCCAAACTGCTGGAACAAGGGAGCTTAAATTCGGTATTTGGGTTCCTTCTCCAACGTTGACGTCCCCTAAGATGGTATTTTTGGAAATTCATACCGGGAGGGGTAAAAAGGGAAAAAACTTCCCCCTTGACGGCCTGGCCAAACTGCTGGATATAGAGACCTAAAATTATGTATGTAGTAGGTTCCTCCTCCAACGCAGACGTCCTCTAATACGGAATTTTTGGAAATTCCTACCGGGAGGGGTAAAAACGGAATAATTCTCCCCCTTGATGGAATACCGGACCCTTCGGCTAGAAACCTGTAATATATAATATGTTTTCCTTGGAGTATGGGCTAACTTATCGACAAGGCATTTCTAGGACTTTGGACAGGAACGTGGTAAAAATGGTGGTTCAAAAGGGGAAAATTGCCCCCCCCTAAAACTTAAAGAACAAGTGTATATGAAACACTAAAATTAAGAAACTAAGTAGGAAACGAGTGGAATTGAAACACTACACAAGTGGAATGAAATGGATATAAACGTTGAACGAGTGGAATTGAAATTATAGACAATGCAAATGGATTGGAAGAGGGAATTACCTGTTCAAACACTATCCACGGAATATGAAACTTATGTAGCATTGAAACATACTCCCCAAAAAGTTAAACAAATTTTCTAAAAGAGAAAAAACCTTAGAAAAGGAATGGAATTTATATATTCCGATATTTAAACTTCATGTAACGAAGCACCGGTGGAAGAAACCGACGCAGTAAATTTTCCAACTGAATTTGTGAATTTACTTGAATTGCCAGGTCTACCTTTACATAAACTGGAATTAAAAAAAAAAAACTTTAAGGCACGCTAACAACCCTGCTTTACGTTATTTATTTTCATTCAAAACACAAATGAACAAAACTACTTACGGGTCTATCTACCTAAGTTCGCACTTTACCAAATTATCTTAACATACACACGTATATTGCAATTTATTATGGATTCATTACTAACAATCCACTTTCATGAGAAAAAGTGATCAAATATTTATTTTAAACCCATTGTTGTGCAGAATTATTTATTTGTGGTGGCTGGGTGAAGGCTTTAAATAAAAAAACTTTAAATAAAAAAACGAATTTAATAAAAATTGTGGGGGGCGGAGCCCCCCCCCCCCCCCTTAACCTTTAAGACACGCTAACAACGTAGCGGGCTGCGCCCGCTAGTGTAAATATAAAGGCATTTTAATTACAAGTTTTCCCCACGTTTCGTAGATTTTATGTCTACTTTTTCAAGCGATCGTCTATTTAATAAAATAAAGAATAATAACTACCCAGCAAAAACATGGTAATCACAGGTCAATACCCTACGGATTACCAAGTAATGATAGGTCATTACCTTTTGCATTACTTTAAAATACAAAATAATGACTTACTGATAATAAGTTATAGAAGTCCTTATATATTCTTGAAAAGTAATTAATTACTGGTAATTGATTAAATAGGTACTGATTTAGTCTTTTTTATATTTATTATTATTTTATTTATTAAATTGTTTCGAACATTTTTCCAAATTTTCCGAGGTAAAAATTTATATTTCCAATATGACCAACTATTTCACAAAGTAGGGTAACCACATATTTCCTAACTTTTGAGTAACCACTTATTCTACCTTTTTGAGTAACTACTTATTCTTTCACTATGGGTAACTCGTTATTCGCACTTTTTTTGTAAGCGAGAGGGTTAAGACCACTCATGAATATTTGGACATCGCGAACAAAAGTAATTTTGCGAGTAAATAGCCTGGTAAGTAGTGAAACTATTTGTGTGCTACTTACTCGCTTAATTATTCGGTAATGTCTGTTTTTGCTGGGTATTTATTAAACGAAATGTGTTCTTTATCAATAGCAAACTTTAACGATCATAAATTTACAAAAAAGTTTTTTATTTGTGTGAATATTGCACTATATTATTTAAGTTTATATCCAAAATATTTATGGGGTACGGAACTTTATACATGTAATTGATGCACCTGTACATATTAGATGATCGTAGCTTGCAGCTATGCTTTTTTCCTTGTACGCATTTTGAAGCATAAATCCACCAAAATTTTACCCGCGACTTGTTTGTCTAAAAGGAAAAAAAATATTTTTAAATGAGTATTTAATTAGTATAATTTTAATTTCACAATTTTCTTGAGCGTAAGGTTTGTTTTTACATATATGAGAATGAACAATATAGTAGGAGATATTACAAAATATAGCTTGCGAAATAGGGATCCAACGAGTAAATTACAAAAGATTAATAATAATTTAGTTGATGAACTTTTTGAAAAGAAAATTATTGTGTATACAGAGAAAATTAAACTTAAGACTAATATTGCAACTGCACCTAGATTATATGGACTACCTAAACTTCATAAAGAGGAATTTACATTTAAACCAATTTGTTCTTTTATTAATTCTCCATCATGTGAACTCTGTAAATACATTACTAACAATTTAAGGAAGATTACAGAACAATCTAAGTACAATGTAGAGAACTCACTTGAATTTAAGAATAGATTATTCAACAAACAAACACGAAGTGATAAAAATTAGTTTCTTTTGATGTAGGTTCTTTATTCCCAAGTATTCCTGTTGATTTGGCAATGAATACTATAAGGGAAAAATGGAATGTTATTGAGGAATATACAACTATTGAAAAAGGCTTGTTTTTGCGTATTTTGAAATTTTGTATAGAGGATAATAGATACTTTTAATACAGTGAGAAGCTATATTTACAACAGAAGGGACTCCCAATGGGATCCCCTGCTTCAACAATTGTGGCTGATATAGTTATGGAAGAATTATTAGACACTTGTATTAGAAAACTTGATGTTATGCCAAAGATAATGGCTAAATATGTGGATGATCTACTTTGTGTCATTTCTGAAAATGCAATTGATAATATCCTAGTGTAGAAAATCATTACCAGATATGTGGTTATGGTAATGGTAACTAGTTACTTTTGTTATTACATTTTTTATTACCTTTATATGGCGATGTCGCGAAAAATAATGAGTTATGGTTACACACCAGCATACGAAAAATCAAAAAATATATCGTTACCTATTTGCTTACCAGAACTGACAAAAATAATGAGTCTAAAAATAGATTTTCAAAAAATAAATTATATAAAAAAAATATTTTTTATTGTATTTTTTTTTAATAAAATTTGCTGGTGCGGGAATCGAGCCTGGGTCTACAGATTGCCAGTCAATAGCTCTACCATATATCGACATGTAATATTTAATAGATAAAAAACATAATTGACCTGTTGCACACAAGTAAGCTTACTCGCCAACATACAAAAAATCAAAAAATATATGTGATTACATATATCCTTACCAGTGTTTAGAAAATATTGAGTCTAAAAATAGATTTAAAAAATTTTTCAAAACAATCTAGAAAATTATTTCCTATTTGAAATAATGATAAAAATAAGTCATTATCAGTAACTCATTATTACATGTTTTAAAATAATGCAAAAGGTAAGTGGGTGTCATTACTGGTAGTCCAAAAAATAATGATATGTCATTACCGATTCTATACTGGGATGTTAATAGCATTAAATAAATTTAGTCCTGATATTAAGTTTACCATGGAAAAGTAATGTGATTCTAAACTTTCTTATTTATATACTTTGGTAATGAGAAGTGGTAATAATTTGATAATGGATTGGTATCAGAAACCAACAGCGTCAGGTAGAATTATTAATTTTTATTCAAAACATAATGAGAAAATTATTATTAACACTTCGAAGAATTTGATAGAAAATGTATTGACTATTAGTGACAGAGAATTTCATAGAAAGAATGAGGAAATAATTAAGAATTTATTAAGGGATAATGATTTTCCGATAGGATTAATTTGTTCATTAATAAATCAATATAAATTTAGGAGGAATAATAACACAGGGAACTTAATTGAACAGAAGATTTACAAGTCTTTGGTCTATGTACCGGGAGTATCAAAGATAATCGACACTAATAGATATAGAATAGTTTTTAAATCATACAATACAGTAAATAAATTATACAGTAAGACAAAGGACATGTCAAATATTTAATACAAAAGAAATAGCACACATTACATTAATTTATAACACATAAATATTATATTAATACATTTTTTATTGTTAATTATTATTATTTTTATTTGTTATACTTTTATATCAAAAATTTTGTTTGCTGGTAGAAATATATACATTAGACCGACTCACCTTATATATATATATATTTGTTCCTTTTACTCCTGCAAGGAGCATAAGTGCCCCCCTCAAAATAAACCATATTTTGTTTTATGATGATTCTAGGAATGAGAAGAATTGAATTAAGAATTTTGTGATTTAAATGTCAGTCTTACATATCTTAATCTCTAGTCGATTTAAGTGAACACGTGTTTCAGGTTTTTTTGAAATTCGCGATTGTTCGCGTTTTATCAGAAATTCAATATGATGGAGAAAATATGTTTAAAATAGGGCAATGTGGATATAAAAACTTTCCTTTTGATAAGTAAATAATCGCTACGTGGATACAGTTGAAAATTTTGCTAATTTAATACATTTTTCACGGTGCTCTGGTAAATTTTGATAAAATTTGGAGTTACCCCAATTCAATAAAAAAAATTTATGAAATTTGTAGCGAAAGCCGAAAATACGTATTCTGTATTGCTGGTCTTACCGAATTCTTTCAAATATATTTTTATTCTTTGTAATTTACTTGTAAAAATTGTATCATCTTTCTTTGATTTGAAAATAATTTAAACAGAAAGTGATATTAATTTATGATCTAGAGTCAAACTAAAAAGAACATTCATTTACTTAAAAATAAGAGATCAACTAAATATTCCTCCATTCATCTTAAAACACATTGACACGGTGCAAAAATATAATTTAAATAATATACATTTAAATTTAAATTTAAAGGTTCGTTGTAATTCAAGAATCTGTGGTTATCATACACAGAGTTGAATAGAATCAGCTGAGATATCTTAAGAATTAAGGTTCAAAGCAAAATAGAGTAATAATAACAAAGGATAAAAATAGCATTGTTAAATTTCCTTGATGTTAGTCTAAGTTGAGTTGTTGATACGAAACTCGATTTTCTTTCAGCGGTCACATAAGTAGACAACATTAAAATATTAGCCCACACAAGACGAAATACACTAATGATGGCTTTGTAGCGAAAGCCGAAAATACGAATACGAAATATGATCTAGAGTCAAACTAAAAAGAACATTCATTTACTTAAAAACAAGAGATCAACTAAATATTCCTCCATTAATTTTTTGTTGGTTTATTATTAAATAAAATATTTTATTAAAATACGCGTGTCTGTAATTATTTAAAGAAAAATCTAGATATATGCTGACCCTAAATAAAATTTTATAATAATTTTTTTTCGCGAAAAAAGCGCTTGTTGGGGTTTTTTCTGTTAAGTTGCATTTTTATCCTTACATCTACTAGAAACTGAATTAAAATTATTATTAAAATTTTATAAAAATTTTTTTCGCGAAAAAAAGATATTCCGCCAAAAAAGCGCGTGCTGGATATTTTTCTGTTAAGTTGAATTTTTATCTTACATCAACTAGATAGTGAATTCAAATTCAGATTGCAGTAACTCCAAAATTTTAACAAAATTTGGTCCACAGCATCACGCAAAATATATCAAATTTGCAAAATTTCGAACTATATCTACTTTGCGATGATTTACTTATCAAAAAAAAGTTTTGGTATCCATATTGCCCTATTTAGAACACAGTTTTTCCTCCACATTGAATTTCTAATAAAACGCGAAAAATCGCGAATTTCAAAAAAATCTGAAACACGTGTTCACTTAAATCGTCTATTGATTATAATATGTATGTTTGACATTTCAATAACAAACATCTCCGTACAAAAGAGTCAAAAATTTGTTTTTTTATATAATGTCCTTGAAAATAGGACAAGTCAGGATATGCTTGAACATGTTATATATACCGCTGGACGCGTCTCAAAAAAACCTTTCATATGATACACAGCTAAAATGCAAATTACTTACAAAAACTAAAAAAAGGCCTTTTCTAAAAATGGTCCAGCTCGTGAGATCTCGTTGCTAGACCCGAAATATTTTGGGAATCATCATAAAACAAACCAAGGTTTATTTCGAGGGGGGCACTTTTTTACTTTTTTTCGTGAGTCGGTCTAATATATATTTATATTATATTTGACAAATATTTTTCAAACTTTCAAATTGTTCATAATTTGTTAATTTCTTATTTCCTGAATGGAGTAGCGAAATATCGAAAATAAAAACTTTTTTATATATAAAAACAAACCTTACGCTCAAGAAAGTTGTGAAATTTAAAATATGAAGAGAAGGTTAAATAAACGACAAGTAATTATTATAATATTAAATTGTATACTTTACACTACATTTAACTTCAATTTACGTGGTATTTATTTTACGCGACTACGATATAAAGTACACTCAAAAAAATTTGACAGTTAGGTACTACATTACAGTTGTTTGTGTAGTAATCAGTAGTTGTTGTCTTTAACAGTAATTACAATTGTTTTTCTATGGAAAAATACAAAACAACTTTTACAACTACGATGATTCCTACAGCCGACGCACGGTGGTACATATTTAGAGATGGCGCACATTGGGTTCAAATGATACCAAAGTGGCGATTAATTGAAATTTTAGAATCAATTTTTTAAAATAATTTTTGGTATTGTCACAATCAATCGTCTATGGTGTTTACTTATTCTACAGTGGGCTCTCAAAGTTAGAGAATTATTAGTGTTTTCGCATACAGTGGCAAAAATTGAAAATTGATACGATTCAGGTTTTTATTTTTTCTATTTAGCCTTTCAAAAATTAATTTTTTGTGATGGACCTCAACTTCAGGTATTTAAGTGTATAGTTAATACCTTTTTGCTAAAAATAATTATGTGTAATATTTTTAATTATTTTTTTAAAAATTGACCAATTTTGGGTTGTTTTTTATATTTAAAGGCCCAGGGTTATTTTTCTGGGCACTCCTGGGTTCTGATTTGTAGATTTTCGAAAAGTATAACATTTGAGGTTGTATATTAAAAAAAAAATTGCGCATTTGTTGCACCGTTTTTTTTTTTAATTTTGTATAAAAAGTCTGTTTGTCTTTATATAATTATTGAATAAAATTGTTGTTTTTTTCGTTTTTATGTTGTAACGACGAGTTTTCGTCCGTTTGCTTGGGTAAGCTCGCGGGGGTAGGGTTCGTCACAGACATTTATTTTGTACAGTGACAGAGAGAAAAGGCGTTGTTAAAACTTTATAAAAATTCAATTTATTGATTCGCTTATATCTAATTACGAAACACCTAATGCTAAATTTAATAAAGTGGAAAGAGAGAGGTGCGGTTCGCCTCTCGTTGGATCTAATATTTCTAGGTACATGGGGATTCTACGTCCTTCTAACGAACGGCACGCCTCCTGCTAGAAAATGTTCAAGGATACGGTGGGAAGTGACCAACGAACGGCACGCTTCCTGCTAGCAAATGTTCAAGGATACGGTGAGAAGTGACCAACGAACGGCACGCTTCCTTCTAGCAAATGTTCAAAGATACGGTGGGAAGTGACCAACGAACGGCACGCTTCCTTCTAGCAAATGTTCAAGGATATGGTGGGAAGTGACCAACGAACGGCACGCTTCCTTCTAGCAAATGTTCAAAGATACGGTGGGAAGTGACCAACGAACGGCACGCCTCCTGCTAGCAAATGTTCAAGGATACGGTGGGAAGTGACCAACGAACGGCACGCTTCCTGCAAGCAAATGTTCAAGGATCTCGAAGGATTGTCGAAGGATATGGGAAGGACTTCGAAGGATCTTCGCAGGACCTCAAACGATATTCGCAGGACCTCGAAGGATATTCGCAGGACCTCGAAGGATATTCGCAGGACCTCGAAGGATATTCGCAGGACCTCGAAGGATATCCGCAGGACCTCGAAGGATATTCACAAGACTTCGAAGGATGTTCGCAAGACCTCGAAGGATATTCGCAGGACCTCGAAGTATATTCGCAGGACCTCGAAGGATATCCGCAGGACCTCGAAGGATATTCACAGGACTTCGAAGGATGTTCGCAGGACCTCGAAGGATATTCGCAGGACCTCGAAGGATATTCAGGGGATGTGGCACACGTCCTTGTATGGATGAGTATCCAAGAGCTAGAAAGAGAAAAGATGATTAGTAATACCTTGTGAACCCTTTGGCGGCTGCCAGCAACTGATCTCGAGTTCTGTGATGCTGCGCTTTATATACCCTTGCGTTTATCGAGGGCCGTTTGATAATTATCCAGAAAAACTACGAGGGGTGTTTGGGAATTGCCCGGCCAATTAATAAGTACAATTCCATTGGGTCTAAAGTTATATTTATTATATCTATAATAGTTCTTTTTAAATTCATTATTTTTTCCTTATATCTATAATACTCTTCTTTAATCCCGCAATCCCGGGAATTTAGTGCGGGATTTCCCGGGATTTTTTTTATTCTTTTACAGAAGTTTTAGCTAGTATATTAAAATTTTGTAAGTTTTATTTCAATTAAAAACATTGATTGTTTTAAAAATAAGTTAAATAAAAAATATTTAAAATTAAAAAATGCGTTTTAAAATTTAATAATATAATATATAATATAAAAAAAAATTTTTTGGCCGAATTTTTTGGGTTTATTTAAAGCGTAAAAAAATTTTATTAGACATTATCAACTTTAAATACCAACAAAAATACTCGCACCTCGGAAATTTTATATTTTTTAATGATGATCTTTGTTCAAATAAAGCAATCAACAACAACATTTCAACATCAGTATTTCAGCTCCAAATACCTCCAAAAAAGTCGGCATTAAAATTAAAAAAAAATTTTTAATTTCACAATTTTCTTGAGCGTAAGGTTTGTTTTTTATATATAAAAAAATTCTTTATTTTCGATATTTCGCTACTCCATTGTGTAGCATCTTCAGGAAATAACAATTAAATTAATAAATTAACAAATTATAAACAATTTGAAAGTTTGAAAAAATTTGAAAAACATTTGTCAAATATAAATTGTATGTACACATTTATACCAGTAAACAAAGTCTTTGGTATAAAAGTATAACAAACAAAAATATTAATAATTAACAATAAAAAATGTATTAATATAATGTGTTATAAATTAATGTAATGTGTGCTATTTCTTTTGTATTAAATATCTATAATTCTGTGCTACATTTTCAGTATCTGCCTTAAAGTTAATTCTATTTGTTGTGGGTGTATTAATTATCTGTAACATTTCTAATATATAACGACGTTTATAATTATGTTCTGTGTTTAAAACTGATACATTTTCAAAGTCAGGATAGTGATTTAAATTTGAACAATGAGAAGATAATGCTGTCTTTTGTGAATTAATATGTCTATATTTCTGATCTGATCTATGTCCAGCTATTCTAGTTCTCAATTTATTCTTTGTTGTACCTATATATACCTTATCACAATTCTCTCCGTCATTTCCACTACATGGTATTTTATATACTATATTTGACATGTCCAATTTCTGTATCCTATCTTTTGTCTTACTGTATAATTTATTTACTGTATTGTATGATTTAAAAGCTATTTTATATCTATTAGTATCTATTATCTTCGATTTCTCCAAACGTTCTGATATTTCCGGTACATAGACCATAGACTTGTAAATTTTCTGTTCAATTAAATTTCCTGTGTTATTATTCTTTCTAAATTTATATTGATTTATTAATGAACAAATTAATCCTATCGGAAAATCATTATCCCTTAATAAATCCTTAATTATTTCCTCATTCTTTCTATGAAATTCTCTGTCACTAATATTCAATACTTTTTCTATCAAATTCTTCGCAGTGTTAATAATGATTTTCCTGTTATGTTTTGAATAAAAATTAATAAATCTACCTGACGCTATTGGTTTCTGATACCAATCCATTATCAAATTATTACCTCTTCTTATTACCAAAGTATCCAAATAAGGAAGTTTAGAATCACGTTCCTTTTCCATGGTAAACTTAATATCAGAACTAAATTCATTTAATGCTATCAACATATTATCTATCGCATCCTCAGAAATGACACAAAACAGATCATCGACATATTTAGTAATTATCTTTGGCTTAACATTAAGTTTTTTAATACAAGTGTCCAATAATTCTTCCATAACTATATCAGCCACAATTGGAGAAGCAGGGGATCCCATTGGGAGTCCTTTCTGTTGTAAATAGATCTTCTCACTGTATTGAATGTATCTATTATCCTCTATACAAAATTTCAAAATACATAAAAACAAGCCTTTTCAATAGTTGTATATTCCTCAATAACATTCCATTTTTCCTTTATAATATTCATCGCTAAATCAACAGGAATACTTGGGAATAAAGAAACTACATCAAAAGAAACTAATTTTTCATCATTTCGTATTTGTTTGTTGAATAATCTATTCCTAAATTCAAGTGAGTTCTTTACATTGTATTTAGATTGTTCCGTAATCTTCCTTAAAATGTTAGTAATGTATTTACAGAGTTCATAAGATGGAGAATTAATAAAAGAACAATTGGCCTCTGTGGGGCCTAAATGTTAAACCATAACCTTCCGCCGACGGTTTACGTGTATACGGTACACTTGATTATCGATGCAACAAATTCGATTACCGCGTACCCCTGGACCACAACAATTTTTTTATATATAAAAAACAAACCTTACGCTCAAGAAAATTGTGAAATTAAAAATTGAAAAAGAAGGTTAAATAAACGACAAAAATTAAAAAAAAATTATAATATTTTCGTATTTTCAATTGATGTAAGTTTTTTGAGTTTTTATTACCTACTTCGAATAATTTCATTTAAATTTCAATTGCTATTCCTTTATTTCAGTTGTATTTTTAAAATTTTATGTTTTTGTTAGATTAAATATTGTTGACCTTTGGTGTTGTTATATTTTTAGTATTGTTTGGCTTTAGGTCATAAATTTTAAAAAAATAAAAATCCAAATGTTTTGTATTTTATTTTTCAATATTTTATTTTTTAATTTTCTTCCGATATATCGATTTGCATCGCAAATCATCCTCTGGGATATTTAAAAAATACAATGTATTAAAAAATATATTTTTGAACAGGACTTACTTACTATTATTTTTAAAATAATGCATCAGATGCTATTTCAAATTATTTTGGATTTTTTATATGTTAATTTAGAGAAAATGCAACAATGAAAATTAAATAATTTTTTTTAAGTAGTTGTGCCATAAAAAATTTATATTCAAAAAATACCAATTAAAGTTATAAAACTATTTAATAATATTTTAGTGTCTATTTTTATAAAAAGATTTATACGATTTGTCTAAAAATTTGTGTAAAAAATACTTATTTTTAAACTTTTTAATAAAAATAGACGAATACTTCCGAAAATCAGCATAGAAACAAAATATCTAGAAATAGAAATTTTTGGATTCCATATTTAATCAAAAAATCGATCTCAGTTCTGATTCTAAAGCTGGTCCGATACAAATTTGCACCCATTAACAATTCCACTATATCCTGAAATAATTTATGATTCAATTTGTTTAACCGTTTAAACCGCGAATTAATATTTAATTAATGTATTTTTAAGAGTTGTTTAAAAATTAAGACGGCCTTCCATACAAATATATTACCTGCATATTAGTTCGCTATTTAAAATGTTAAACGAATTGATCTGGAAAAAGTGGAAGATATGGATATTTTATATTAAGCCTTTATTTCAAAATATATTAAGCAGATTTTCTCATGACTGCAACCAAAAGATGAACTTTGTCGTAAGTTTTTTTTAAAGATATCGAGTTTTTCAAGTAAACATACGTCGGATATATTCATTTTCTAACGAGCGGGAATTCCCGGGATCCCGGGAAATTCAGAAAAAAATTCCGCTGTCCCGGGAAATGAAAAAGTCCGGGAAAAGAAAAACCCTATTCATTACTCTCCTTATGTTATTTCCTTATTTTTATTTCTTTTTTAAATTCATTATTTTCCTTATGCTATTTCCTAGGTTCAAGGGTGTTGGCAGAAACGAGGGACCGACTTCTGCCATTACACATGGTCCCTCCCTGGGGAACTTAGTCGAACACGAACCCTTACTTGAGGGTTTTCAGATGAGGGGCCTCTGTGGGGCCTAAATGTTAAACCATAACCTTCCGCCGACGGTTTACGTGTATACGGTACACTTGATTATCGATGCAACAAATTCGATTACCGCGTACCCCTGGACCACAACGATCCAGTGTGTGTTGTGTGTAGGGCTGTTGTCGGATCTGGACGATCTCCGAAAGGTCGTCCTTGGTAGTTATAGAGTACTGTCGCACTTGTGGTGGTGATGGTTGTAGTGGCGAGGTTCGGAAAGTTGGTGTTCGCGGTGGTTGCATTTGTGGTGGTGTATACAATCGTATGGGTGGTGGTGCCGACCCTGGAGAGCAGGGCGGTGATGGGGAATCCCGGCTGTTGGCAAGCCGTGGGTTAATTCGACTTTCCCTGTCGCGTGAGCGGTTCGACATTTCCTCATCAGTGTCCGACTCGGATGATGAGGTCTCAGAAGACGAAGTTGAAGACGATGACGATGATGAGGATGACGACGACGATGAAGACGAGAATGAGGATGACGAGTATGATGATGAGGATGACGGGGATGGAGACGAGCATGGTGAACATGGCGGGCATGCCCGCAGCGGCGAGAGAAGTGTAAACGCAGCCGTGACAACCGTAGCCGGTTCTGACGATTTGGGTTCATACTGCCCATTTACTTGGAGCAAGGTGATTGTGGATGGTATCCGTGGCGTTGGCGGAGTTCCCTGGAGAATGGGACCCGAATCCGCCGCGATATCCATTGGTTCCGGGCTTAGTTCTAGCACATCTTGTGCAGGCACCCAACTCGCGTCTGGCGTTGGTGGGCACGAAACTGAGCTGGATGATGATGTCTGGGATGACGATATCTCTCTACATTGGACTGGATTCGTAGCCTCCCTGCATTGTACCACGTCAACCTGGGGGAATATCTCGTCCTCCCGGTCGCCTACAAGCTCCTGGAATGGCATTGGTGATATCACAGGCGACCGCTGGGGTGTCGGAACTTCATCATCGCTGGTAAGCACGATAATATCGCCCCCATCGTCACTTTCGCTACACAATCTCATTGGGCGGCCTCGGCGGGACCGTGGTCTTCTTATGGCCTCGTTGTCCGATAGTGGTTCCTCCGCAATGGTTTTGGCGTGGTGGTATCGGTAACGACTACCGCAAGCTTGACGTATCTTCTCGTCGGTCAATCGCTTAAGGACAACCACATAGCGAGGTGCGGTCGAGCGATCAGGCGGATTTCGTGGCATCAATTCCACCTGCGTGTTCCACCAGGTTCGTAGGGCTTCTTTGACAATTTGGCAATTGTTGTGGTTGTCGGTCAGTACCTGCGCTTTCTGCCTTTTCCTCTAAGCGGTTCACTAGTTGGGGTTTAGTGGTCGGTCTGGTCCCCTGGGCATGATGTCGATTAATGGCAGGCCTTGGTGGATGGTATGGCAAGAGTAATGTTTGTCGGCCGCCCTCCGATTTCTTTACCCTCCTGACGTAACTCATACTAGTTTCCCTTAAGCAACTCACTGAAATTTAATTCTAGGATGTGTGGGTGTATTTAGAAAGTGGGTGACGGTATGGGTAGTGATTATGTAGTTACATGTGTATGTTGTTGATCTGTAGATGAAAAAATGAAAGATGTTGATTAGGTAAGAATTTTGGCACTGTACTCGGTTTTGTTAAGATATGTAAGGTTATTAGTGTCAGGCATGTTAGTACGGGGCAATGACCGGGGAATGTTAATGACAAATAGGAAAAATGGGCATGATCAGGGGAAGTTACACATCCCTGTCCGGGGGGGTTCAGTTGTCCGGTGCAGGGTTTTAACTCACTAAGATGAGCCGTCCTCAAACGGTTATCTTCGTGACTACGAAGTTGTGCTATCACGGGGGAGAGGAAATTTACCACCCCATAAGGACCGGAAAACTTTGGGGCCAATTTGGCGGAAACATTTTCCGTCGCCTTCGATAACGGATGTTCACGAACGAGGACACAGTCGCCGATTTTGGGTTTCCAGGGTCGTCGAAGTAAATTAAAATGCCGCCGCTGGTCCTGTGCGGCCTTACCGAGTTGATGTCGAACTATTCGAAAGATTTCCGCCAGCTCACTTGACTTCTCCCCTGGGTCTCGATTGTGGGCACCCGTGCCGGTGGCCACTTCGTCATACAGGGTCCCTGGTAGTCTCGGCTCTCGACCTTGTACGAGGTACGCTGGACTGTATCCAGTCGATTCGGAACTACTGGTGTTAATAGCCAAGGTGATTTCTGGAAGGTGGTCATCCCTTCGGTTGTGCCGATTTCGGGCCAGTTGGGCGATCATCGTCTTGATAGTGCGGTTAGCCCTCTCCGTCGGGTTCTCATGCGGGCAGTAGGGGGCGGTAAATTTATGCTGGAGCCCGATTTCCCGTAAATAATTTCTAAGTAGGCGGCTGGTAAACTGCGCACCGTTATCCGTGATGAGCATCTTCGTGGTACCAAACCTGGCCAGAATTCTCTCTCTAAAGGCCTTAACGACGCCCTGGGCTGTAGCCTTGCGGAGAGGTACCAACTCGACCCACTTTGAAAACCGATCAAACAGAACCAACAGCATGTTATTACCATGTTTGGAGCGCGGTAATTGTCCCACGAAATCCGCGCACACGGTGGCTCAGGGTTCCTCAGGGATGGTCACCAACATTTCGCCCGCTGGTGCTACTTGACTTGGCTTCTATATCTGCCAAGACTCGCAGGTTCTTACAAACCGAGCAACGTCACGGTACATCCCCGGCCAATAATAACGGTTGCTCACCCGATTTATCGTCTTCCGTATTCCAAGGTGTCCGGCCGCTGGTTGGCTATGGTTCTCCTGAAGCACTCGCTGTCGTAACGTGTTCGGGACACACAATTTCCAGGGAGTAGAGTCCTCGTCATTCGGGTGCCTTGGGATGTGCTTAAAAAGCTGAGTACCAACGATTGCATAGTCTGATTATTTGACGGGGTCACGACGGACCTCCTTCTACTTCCGCTGTCACCATGTGCATACCACCTGTTCACTCTCCTCCACAGACCGTTCTAATACCTACATCGGCTGTCGTGACAAAGCGTCGGCGACCACGTTGTGCTTCCCCTTCCGATATTCGACCGTGTAGTTATATTGCTGCAACTCCAAAGCCCACCGAGCCAGTCGACCCGTTGGATTCTCAATCGAGTTCAGCCATTTTAGCGACAGGTGGTCGGTGATAATGTGGAACAGGTATCCCTCTAGATACGGCCGCATTTTCCGTATGCCCAATATTATCGCGAGGCACTCTTTTTCAGTCGCCGTGTAATTTCTTTCCGCCCCGTTGAGTCCCCTACTTGCATAGGCGATGACTCTTTCCCCGTCACCCAAGTCCTGAGTTAACACTGCCCCTAAGCCGTAATCGCTAGCATCCGTCTGTAGCTTGAATGCCTTCGTGAAATCAGGGCATGCCAGTACGGGTGCTTCCGTTAATTTGGTCTTCAACAGCTCGAACGCCCTCTGTTGATCCATCGTCCACTTCCAGTGTTTGCCCTTCTTGAGTAGCGCAGTCAAGGGTTGTGCGATGGCGGCGAAATCGGGTACGAAACGACGGTACCAGGAAGCGACTCCCAAAAATCGCCTCCCGCAGGTTGCGGGGAGCCGTCATCTCCGGGATTGCCGCGACCTTATATGGGTCAGTTTGGATGCCCTTACCGGTTACGACATGGCCGAGGAATTTGTCTCCCTCTGAAAGAATTCACACTTATCAGGATTAATTTTCAGGTTAGCTGCGCGGAGTCGTCGGAACACTTCAGCCAGTTTAGATAAGTGCTCCTCCAATGTGATCCCGGTAACTATAATGTCGTCTAGATACACGAAGGCGAACGGTTCTAGATCTGGCCCGATGACGCTCTCAAGGGCTCTTTGGAAGGTGGCTGGGGCCGAATGCAGTCCGAAAGACATCACTCGCCATTGATACAATCCGCATCCGGCGACGATGAAAGCGGTGTACCTCGTGCTATCGTCCTCCAAAGGGATCTGCCAGTATCCGTCTTTAAGATCCAGGCTGCTTACGTATCGCGCATTCCGAAGCCGGTCCAAAATGGTCGAGATTCGTGGGAGTGCATACGCATCGGGGTCGGCTTTGCTGTTCAGATGCCTGAAATCGATACATAGCCGCCATGTACCGTTTTTCTTTGGGGCCAGTGTGATGGGTGAACTATAGGCACTCCTGGAGGGTTCAATACAGCCATTGGCCAGTAGTTCATTCACTTTTGCTTCGATGATAGCCTGCATGGCCGGGTTCCTGAGAGCATACCTGATTTTAAAGGGCCGGTCGTCCGTCATCAAGATTCTATGTCGAGCGCCGGTGGACAATCCGTGCAGCTCCCTGAACTTCTGCAACTCCCCTTCTAAAAGAGGTGTTATTCTATCTTGGTCCTCCGGACTGTGATCACTTACCGGAATATGTCCTGTTGTAACCTCGTCATCCTCCTGGTGTGGTTCTGGGCAGGATACAGAGCCCATTTCGGGACTGGTGGGAGTACTGTGTTGGACAGATGGCGCCTCTCCGCTTAGCGGTATATTGGCATCCTGGGTTCGCTGAAATTTGCAAGTAAGACCGGCACATATCATCCTAATGCCACACTCTTCCAGGAACTTCAGACCGATGATCAGTTCCTCGGTGGCATCGGGCATGACAAGGAGTTCGGTTCGAATGCTACGGTTTCCCAGGGTGAGTGTGTGTTCCAGTGCATGGGTGATTCGGCGGTAAGATCTATCAGCCAGGGTCACCCCAGAATTATGTGGGTGTAAAGTTGACACATCTTGTAACGTATTAACAATAGCTTGGCTCACGAAACATGTTGTAGCCCCAGTATCAACCCTAGCTGCCACCAGCCGGCCTTCTAAGCCGACGTTAGCCAGGAGTTCCGTTCTGGTATACTGTAAAGAGGTTTCTAGTTGGACGGTAGGCTTGGTTGAGGACCCGCACCCGCTCTCTCGGTACGAGTCCGGCGGTCGTGTCCAGACCGACGGCAGCACTGGATCGTTCGAATGTCACAACAGAATAAGATGCTCGGATTCCTGCATTGAGCCGAAAAATGTCCGCTCTGACCACAGTTTCGACACGCACTTCGGGGATTAGAGATGGATCTACTTGTAGTAGACCCAGTCTTCTCTGGGGCCATCAACCGGTGCTGTTCGTGCGTATGGTGGGGGCCTTTCGGAATCTGCTCTAGGTCAGCGGCCATCTCCAGGAGTTCCCCCAAGGAGGCAAAAGCCTTCCGTCGAATGTACCACAGGTATTCCGGCAACGCGTTGCGAAAAATTCGCTCGAGCTTCTGAGTCTCGGAGTAACCAGTGTGCCTCATCAAGTTCTGCATCGCCAGGGTATAATCGCTGAAGGACTCTCGAGGCCGTTGGTGTCTTTTCCTGACTTCGTCCTCCAATCGTTCGAAATACCGGGGTGTCAGGAAAAACTTAAGGAAATCTGTTCTGAATGACGACCACGTCTCCCATTGGCGATTATTGCTCCGGAACCAGATAAGTGCCTTGTTGGTGAGAACTTCTGGCATCATGGTTGGCAAGGTGTCTATCCTGACGGCGTAAATGTGAGCCAACTCTTCCATCCTTTCGGTAAACTCCAACGTTTCACCTTCGCCATTGAACTTGACTCCCCATTTCCGAACCTGGTCCGCGCTGGACTTGAGGTCGGCGGTCAAGGTTAGGCCGATCCTGGGGCCGGTACCATTTTCGGGCCCGGTTATGTCGTCCGCATCAGTTGAGTCATTTGTCCCCGGCTGCATTGTCAACAGGGGAAGTTTTCTGGGGGTTGCCAGCTTACTCTCCGCAAGGGAGGCTGGTGGTTCATGCTTCATTTGTAGTTGTTGTAATCTTTTTACAACTTCAGGCACATGTTCTCCGCCCACGAATTGACCGAGTCGTTTGCGCAGCTCCTCGACGTTCCCTGTAGTCTCCAACTTGAACTCGTTTACTGGGGTAAGCTCGCGGGGGTAGGGTTCGTCACTGAAATTTATGTTGTACAGTGATAGAGAGAAAAGGCGTTGTTAAAACTTTATAAAAATTCAATTTATTGATTCGCTTATATCTAATAAACACCTAATGCTAAATTTAATAAAGTGGAAAGGGAGAGGTGCGGTTCGCCTCTCGTTGGGTCTAATATTTCTGGGTACACGGGGATTCTACGTCCTTCTAACGAAGGAAAATGTTCAAGGATACGTTGGGTGGTGAGCAACGAACGGCACGCTTCCTTCCAGCAAATGTTCAAAGATACGGTGGGAAGTGACCAATGAACGGCACGCTTCCTTCCAGCAAATGTTCAAAGATACGGTGGGAAGTGACCAACGATCGGCACGCTTCCTGCAAGCAAATGTTCAAGGATCTCGAAGGATTGTCGAAGGATATGCGAGGGACTTCGAAGGATGTTCGCAGGACCTCGAAGGATGTTCGCAGGACCTCAAAGGATATTCGCAGGATCTCGAGGGATATTCCCAGGACCTCGAAGGATATACGCAGGACCTCGAAGGATATTCACAGGACTTCGAAGGATGTTCGCAGGACCTCGAAGGATATTCGCAGGACCTCGAAGGATATTCAGGGGATGTGGCACACGTCCTTGTCAGGATGAGAATCCAAGAGCTAGAAAGAGAAAAGATGATTAGTAATATCTTGTGAACCCTTTGGCGGCTGCCAGCAACTAATCTCGAGTTCTGTGATGCTGCGCTTTATATACCGATGGGTGTTTGGGAATTGCCCGGCCAATTAATAAGTACATTTCCATTGGGTCTAAAGTTATATTTATTATATCTATTCAATCGCCTTTACTATCTAAAATTTTTAAATACATATTTTATTTAAAGTCGACTTTAGTTAAAATATTGGGTGGCAGTATGCCTTGACTTGGTTTATTTTTGGAGCATTCTGATTGGTTAATTTATTTTCAACCAATCAAAATGTTTGAAAATATAAATATTTCTGTAGGGTTTTCATACACAAAATGAACTTTGAGTTTAAAATACTCTTTTATAGTAAAGGCCAATATTTTTATAATTTTAAAATTTTTAAAAATAAAAAAATGGTGAGAAATTGCTTTTTATTCACCTGTAAAAATAGTACTGAAAACAATATTGAATTGGAGTGCACTTTTTACACTTGTTTAATAAGTAAAGAATGTTTTTTCAACTTTTAATTGGTGAAAAAGAGCTTCCTTTGCACTCGTTCTAAAATTAATGAAAAAGTGTTGAAGTGGGAGTACTCCTCTCCTATGACAACTCAATGTTAAAATCACTAGTGTTTATGTTAAAAAAGAAGTACATCTAGATCATCAATTGTAGTGCTTTTTCTACTTCTTCGGCATCTCTTTTTTTGCTGGGTAGAAGTCAGTGAATTAAAAGATATGCACATTTCACGGTAAAAACGAATTTATGAGAAAAAACATCTCATGTAAACAAACACACATTATATGTAGAGAGATAGTCAATGATTTTTAAAAAAAAAAATATATATTTGTAGTTTATTTTCCACCTTCAGCAATATTTTTGTTGCGGTTTTACATTTAGGTTAACCTTTAAATGCTCACTGTACCTTTAAAGATACAGCCACAAAAAAAATCCTACGGCTTTATTTTGATCTAAATTAAAATGAAAACTTCACTAATGCGCTAATAAAGCCAAGAGTTCTTTACCCTACGGGGAAAGGGACCGGTCCCAGATGACATGCAGGATAGGTCCCAAGGGGCAGAGACCGGTCATTAATCGGTCTATTTATTTGAAAGACACATATCACTTTAACATGGCGCACACTGGTACATATTTAGAGAAGGCTGGCAAAAATCATTTTTTTTTTAAACCGATTTTAAAACCAATTAGCTCATTTCAACATATGTTCATAGATGCCTTGGAACCAGACCTGTATAAAAGTTTATTTGAAATATTTTTTTGAAATAACTACTTATTAATATTTGTAAATTTGAAATAGCAGTATTGTTTTATTTACTAAAATACGCACATAAGTAAGTAAGAAAATTATTAATATTTCAAAGCTGAAATATTAATAATTTTTTATTTACTTCAAATAATAAATGAATGTTCTTTTTAGTTTGACTCTAGATCATAAATTAATATCACTTTCTGTTTAAATTATTTTCAAATCAAAGAAAGATGATACAATTTTTACAAGTAAATTACAAAGAATAAAAATATTTCTTTGATTTGAAAATAATTTAAACAGAAAGTGATATTAATTTATGATCTAGAGTCAAACTAAAAAGAACATTCATTTACTTAAAAATAAGAGATCAACTAAATATTCCCCCATTCATCTTAAAAACACATTGACACGGTGCAAAAATATAATTTAAAAAAATATACATTTAAATTTAAATTTAACGGTTCGTTGTAATTCAAAAATCTGTGGTTAACATACACAGAGTTAAATAGAATCAGCTGAGATATCTTAAGAATTAAGGTTCAAAGCAAAATAGAATAATAATAACAAAAGGATAAAAATAGCATTGTTAAATTTCGTTGATGTTAGTCTAAGTTGAGTTGTTGATACGAAACTCGATTTTCTTTCAGCGGTCACATAAGTAGACAACATTAAAATATTAGCCCACACAAGACGAAATACACTGATGATGGCTTTGTAGCGAAAGCCGAAAATACGTATTCTGTATTGCTGGTCTTATCGAATTCTTTCAAATATATTTTTATTCTTTGTAATTTACTTGTAAAAATTGTATCATCTTTCTTTGATTTGAAAATAATTTAAACAGAAAGTGATATTAATTTATGATCTAGAGTCAAACTAAAAAGAACATTCATTTACTTAAAAATAAGAGATCAACTAAATATTCCCCCATTCATCTATTTCAAATAATTTTAAGTAAGTAATAATAATTTTAATTTATTTCAAATAATTTCTCAGCCATGCTATGTAATATATAATCATATATACCATATCAAATATTATAAAGGCCGATATCTAATTAGATGAAATTATATATGGCATAATACAAGGAAAAATTTTGGAATAAGACGTTATATATAATTATATATGAATGCTTACGTACGGATTTAAATTTAAGACTTCATTATTTTTAAAGTCTGCCGACTAAAAAAGTTTTCATATGATCTTATATGATTTGATATAATTATAAATGTTTATATGTGTGGCTTTATATGACCATATACATTTATATTAACACTTTGGTTTTATAAATATGTTTGATATGACGTTATATATAATCATATGCGATTTGGTCTCCAGCCATATATTAAGAGATCTGCAAATATAGTTTATACATAATTATATATAATGGCGTATAAGCTTCTCTAAACAATCTGATATCAAAATATATAACAAAGTTAATATAAAATTGTATTAATTTTATGTATAAATTTATCTGACATGATATCTGATTATACAAAATTTTATAAAGTTTAATTGCACTATAAAAATTAAAAAAAAACTCCGAAATTGTGGATCTGGTTTTGAATTTTGCACTTTGACATATAAATAAATGTATATAATTGAATTTATCATATATTTTTCAAATAGTTGGCGAAATACCCTTTATTAAACTAAAAATAATTTTAAAGAAATAAATAAGGGAAACAATTTTTTTTCATTGTGGAATTAAAGGTCGAAATAATTATTTTTACTTTAAATTTAAAAATTAGACAAACATATGTTGAAATAAATATGGTTTAAGTTCATTTATTTTTCCGTAAAAAAAAAAATTAATTGTGAAAGTTAATTTTTTATCATGTTGGTTTTTAATTTTTATTTTAAAAAATGAAAATTGTTTTTTTCGACATTTTTAATTGATTAATTAGAAATTTATTAATTCAGTTCGAGGCCTATTTCCTTATTATGAATTAACATAATAAGTACTTTTTTCAAAAATTGTTTTTTTTTTCTTCATCAGGATACTCTCCTGACAAATACTTCACAGAGTTTTTGCTTTAAAAAAACCTCTACACTTTCAGGAATGAAAAGACGATCGTTTCGGGAATTTTCCAGGTCCCCTTCATCAGTTTTCTTTAGAAAGTGGTGGCGTAATCCCCGAAACGATCGTCTTTTCATTCCTGAAAGTGTAGAGATTTTTTGAAAGCAAAAACTCTGTGAAGTATTTGACAGGAGATTATCCTGATGAAGAAAAATAGCAGTTTTTGAAAAAAGTACTTATTATGTTAATTCATAATAAGGAAATTGGCAACGAACTGAATTAATAAATTTCTAATTAGTTAATTTTTTATTTTATAGGAAAGACATACATTTTATAAGAAAGACCAAAACTCTAACCTAGAAAAAGTTGTTCCGACAAATTTTTGTAATGTTTTATTTTGTCAGCTATTTCCAAGTTTATTAGCAAAAATTGTTATAAACATTAAGCATTAGTATTTAATATGAATGAAATAAGTGATCTCAATAATATTTACTAAAATTTTCTTTGAAAATCTTCATCAAATTATATTTTATGCAGTTAGATAGACCCATTTTTCGGATCAAATTGTATCAGGTGAGATAACATGCTTATCTCGCTTGATATAATTATATATTCCAATATTCGGATCAAATTAGATATGGACGTATATATGGGTTTATATATGGTGATATATGATTATCTAACATCTTTTTTAGTCGGGCTGTTTTATATTTCTGTCTGTATGCATTCGGTTAAGGTAATTTAAGTATTTTGTTTTCTTACTTAAGTGTGGGAACTGCTGTGTAAGCAGATTCTTTATTACTAAGTTCTTTTTAATTGTACCTTTATGAGAAATAAAATTTAGACTTGAACAAACAACGAAAAGAATCGTTGTGTTTAATTATTCAATTTAACTATACCCGAGTAAAAAAAATTGATCTCGCGCAATATCTAATCATATCCAATTTGATATTGTTTAAGATCTGCTGTAATATCTAGCTGATCCAATTAGATCTCAAAATTGGGTGTATCCAATCATATCGTATTAGATCCCATTGTATATATGGGGATAAACTAACATCAAGTTATCCGGAGTAAAAAAAGTTGATCTCGCGCAATATCTAATCATATCCAATTTTATATTGTCTAAGATCTGTTGTAATATCTAGCTGATCCAATTAGATCTCAAAATTGGGTGTATCCAATCATATCGTATTAGATCCCGTTGTATATATGGGGATAAACTAAGATCAAGTTATATCTCAAAATTGGGAGGTCCAATGATATCTTTGGGGATAAACCTAGATCTAATTTGATCCGAAAAATGGCGGATCCAATTATATCCAGCTATATATTTGTGGATAAACTTAGATCTAATTTGATCTCAATTTTGGCAGAAAAATTAGATCCAGCAATATATTTGTGGATAAAAGTAGATCTAATTTGATCCGAAAAAGTGGCAGATCGAATTAGATCCAGCAATATATTTGGGGATAAACTTAGATCTAAATTAATCAGAAAAATGGCAGATGGAATTAGATCCAGCAATATATTTGTGGATAAACTTAGATCTAATTTGATCCGAAAAATGGCAGATCGAATTAGATCCAGCAATATATTTGGGGATTAAGTAAGATCTAAATTTATCCAAAAAATGACAGATCAAATTTGATCCAGTAATATATTTCGGGATTGCGTAAGATCTTAATTTTTCCGATAAATTGCAGATGGAATTAAATCCAGTGATATATTTGGGGATTTGGCAGGATCTTAATTTATACCATAAATTGCAGATTGAATTAGATCCAGCAATTTATTTCGGTATTAAAATGGCAGATCGGATTAGAAACAGCAATATATTTGAGGATTGACATCTAAAACTATCCAGAAAAATGACAGATAAAATTAGATCCCGCATTATATTTGGGTACTACGTAAGATCTCCATTTATTTGGGATTAAATCAGATCCCAGACAAATATTGACAACAGTTCAAAAAATAATACACTGGCAGAGCACTGATTTTATAAAAATTACAATATTTTGTTAAAATAACCCGAGTAAAAATAGTTATATATTGTCATATATCATGTGATTGGGCTACATCTGACAATGAGTGGAGTCACATTAAGACACATTTCGTTATATACAACTACATCTGATATTATTTTTTCAACGAATTTTTTGTAAGGTAATTGATATTATTACATATCCCCAAATCTGACTCCATATATAACTACATAAGCCTTAAACTAATCAAATTATATGTAGTGATCGATATGATTATATATGATTTGATACTAAATTTTATAACACTGTATGTGTCGTCGTACTAAAAATATAATTTAATTTAATATATCATCAAAATTAGTTATCTGCAAATTCAGAGTTAATTACTCCCTAAATGTAAAATCATATTAAAAAATGATGCGTACGATTTAGAAGGCAAATTTTTATTTTATGTTTTAAAATTTGGGTCTTCTTTGGGTGATAAAACCATAGACATTTCAATGTCAATTTAATAGCTGGTATGCATAAAAAGTATGCCTACTATCAGACAAAATTTTATAAAATCAGATATTTTTATATCAAATTAGATATAATTTGATGTCCTGGATATGGACAAATCTCGGATCAAACTGTATCAAATTATATTTAATTTGATATAATTAGGCACATGTAGATGACCCATTTTTCGGATCAAGTTGTATGTCGTTGTATATGGGGATTTATCAAAAAAGATATACTTATGTATGACAACATATTAAGATTTTTACCCGGGAAGGTTTAAACTCAGAAGGTCTCAAGTTCGATACCGTTCACGGCTATGCATTTTTTTTTATAAAATGAATTTCTTTTTATAAATTATAATTATATTTTTTTTTTATTAAATTGCATTTTTTTAAAAAAATAATTTTATTTACATCTTTTTAACGCTCTACACCATTTCCAATTGTATCAATTGTTTTTACGATTTATCAATTGTATTTCAGAAATAATCAATTGAATTTCAGTTTTATCAATTGTATTTCAGAACTTATCAATTATTTTTCAGATTTATGAATTGTATTTCAGAACTAGTCAATTGAATTTCAGTTTTATCAATTGTATTTCAGAAATTATTAATTGTATTTCCGAAATTCACAACTGTGTTTCAGAAATTATCAAACTGTATTTCAGAAATTATCAATTGTATTTCAGAAATTATGAAATGTATTTCAGAAATTTTTCTCTATTAATTTTGAAATACAATCAACAAGTTCTGAAATAGAATTGATTATTTCTGAAATACAATTAATAATTTCTGTAATACAGTTGATAATTTCTGAAATAGGTACATTTAAAATTTCTGAAATACACTTAATAGCTTCTGAAATACAGTTAATATTGTAGTTGCTGATGAGTTACCATATATGACCATATATTGTTTAAATGGCACCATATATGACAACATATTGTTTAAATGGCACCATATATGGTATATGTTCCATATTAAAAAAAAATAATATGGAGCTTTATATGGTAATATACAACTTAGAGTGATCCATGTACCATTTGATCCGGAAAATGGCCAGATAAAATTGTATCAGTTGTTTATCAGTTTTTATCTAATTGCATCAGTTTAGATCTGACCTGATTAAATTATGTGTTAATCAGATGAAATTGTATCTCGTTGGCTTAGTCGGCAAACCTGTCAAGTCCAATTTTTATGCAAATTGAGTTTTTGATGTAGTATGCTAGTGTAACTCAAAACACATCATTTACAAAAAAAAAAAAAAATGCCATTATGTTGTTTTTTCTTGTTGTTATGCAGTGGTAAGCAATTCTGTCAAGTCCAAAAAAGAAAAGGCAGCCACAATGTAGTAGCTGATACGCTTTCCCGGCAACCTGTAGAAATCTGTTAACGGGTCATCAACGGAAATTTTGCAATAGAAAGAAAAAAATCAAAGATGTCACAGAGCACCCTGAAAACTTTCAAGACTTTTCATTAGTTAATGATCAACTTTATAGACATTTTCTAGAAGTCACCATGACGAGGATAGCCACTCCTGGAAGCTATGTGTTGGCACAAATCTTAGGAGACGGGTGTTACAGGAAAATCATGATGATCCTACTGCGGGTCACCTAGGAATTCGAAAAACAATCAATCGCATTTGTAGTCGATATTATTGGCCCGGACCATTTAGAGATGTAAGCCGCTACGTACGAAATTGCCTATCGTGTCAGCAATACAAAATAAGCCAGCCGGTGAAATGCTTTTACGACTTCCAGAAGAACTATGGGCCACAATATATATGGATTTTGTGGGTCCTTTACCTCGTTCTAAACATGGCCACACTATGTTATTGGTAATTGTGGATCGGTTTTCAAAGTGGGTGGAATTAGTCCCCTTACTAAAAGCGACTGCAGAAAATTTGGTAAAATCCTTTAGAGAACGGATCTTATCCAGGTTTGGAGTCCCAAAACTGGTCATCACAGATAATGGGTCCCAATTTACCAGCCGAATTTTCCAAAAGTATCTAGATAGCATAGGAGCCCAACAACAATATACCGCGCCTTATTCACCCCAGGAGAACCCGACCGAAAGATCAAAGCGAACGATTAAAACAATGATATCGCAATTCGCTAGAAATAAACATACGGTTTGGGATGACGTTCTACCGGAGATTTCATTGGCCATGAACACTAGCAATTCTGACTCGACGGGATATACCCCAGCATATTTGATGCAAGGTCGTGAACCCAGGTTACCAAATAATCTACATGATGAAGTCACCATAGGTACCGGAAACATCCCACGAAATCCGAACGAGAAGGCCACTGAATTAGAAGAGGTTTTCCGAATAGTAGGCAAAAATCTGGCTAAAGCAGTCAGAGACCAACAGAGATACTATAATCTACGAAGACGACCCTGGAAACCGGTTATTGGCCAATGGTACGACAACACCCGTTGTCGAAAGCCACTGAAAATTTTGCCGCAAAGTTAGCACCAAAATTTTAAGGCCCTTTTACCATTGTTGAGTTTCCATCACCGGTCATTGCAAAAATTAAAGGATGTAATAAGGGAGACATTCGAATGGCTCACATAAGTGAATTAAAACCATTCTTCGGAAATCTTTAAAATAATTCTATATTAAACACAACTTTTTTATTTTCATTTTAAAACTTTGCTTATGTAATTTATCACATCTTTTAATAATTGGTTTTCTTTATCATCTTTAGATCGATTTTTAACTCAATAAATATAGCTGACCGCAAATTTAATGAAACCCGGGACCATTTACGGTATGTGTGTTGGAAGAGTGGCCTCGCCCTGGCCAACGTGTGTCAAATGTAATTTATACCGTTATCAAAACCTTACAACACCATCATTACCACAACGCATGCAACATTTATCATCAAAACAAGTTAAACTATCATCATCGGAATCTGGTCAGACTTTATCAAATCCCTACAGCCATTACCACAACCTGTGCAGATATCATCAACGCGATCTAACCAACCTGGCTACATCCGTGAACAAAATGATGAACTTGTCCACATGCTAACGATGGTAAGGTCATCCGAAGGACCGGCCAAAGCCAAAAGCTTATTAACTTTACCGAGGATGGAGTGGAATGTGAGAACCAAAGTTGCTACGCTCGTTTTGGCCTCAATTATTATTTTATTTGTTTTAAATGTATCGCGCAGTTTATTTAAATAACTTGTCTTGTTTAAATAGTCGTAGCCCGTTAATTGAAAATCTAAAACATTTTTGTTTTCCAGCCCTGTATTTATATCAGCTGTTGATGTTGATTATGGTCTGGCAACATCTACATTTGTAAACAATTGAATGTTAATTTGTGTATGTAGGAATGTGTATCTACTACAAGCCGTAGGAAAGTATAAAAGGAGAATGAAAATAGAAGAAAGGGCAGTCTTAGTTTTGCGGTGGCCAACTAAGACTGCCCTGTGGCTAACAACAACATTTATTTAGTTGAT
Organism: Leucophora obtusa; assembly: GCA_949987735.1. Lineage (NCBI taxonomy): Eukaryota > Metazoa > Arthropoda > Insecta > Diptera > Anthomyiidae > Leucophora > Leucophora obtusa. The sequence goes on from OX465296.1 coordinate 87,555,935, forward strand.
ACCTGCGGTGGCAGGAGCAAATGCCGGTGGGCATAGTTGATTAAATATTTGTCATATCCCCAAATTCAACCTGTTTTGTTGATATCGGGAAGCGTGCCAGTGGCCATGTTTAGTTAATTGTATTCATAAAATTATCGCCTCAATATGGCGGTGCATAAGTTGTTGTTCGTGTAATCGTCGTATAAATACTTAAGAGAAAATTTTAAATAAAGACATACGGTTTATAACGTTATATGGAAAAAATATATTGAACTTGTGTTTTCTTTAATAACCGCTGCGAAAAATAAATTTTTGTGATGAACCCTGGACAAGTCTGAGCTTACCCCAGCCTGAATGTCGACTACGTCACTTCAACAGCCTATCACCATCAGACCTTGGGTACCATCGAAAGATCCCACAGAACATTCAATGAATACGTACGTTCGAACATATCCTCGGATAGAATTAATTGGGATGAATGGTTATTATAAAGGGTTGTTCAACAGGGACGCTACAAAAGTAGAAAGACAGGGACAGCAAACGACGCTCTTTTGACATTTCTCTTCAGTAAGGTTTGCCATTTCATGACGGAAAGATATACGAGCCAACAACGAGTCGAAATTATTAAAATTTACTACCGAAATTCGGAGTCAGTGGCCTCAACGTTAAGAGCGCTAGCAGCAGATCAACAATTGAGCGTGGGGCTACGCCAAATCTATGGTGTATGCCAACAACCCAGCGACGATTGATGAACTTCGTACGAATATCGAACGTGAAATTGCAGCAGTATCGGCCGATTTATGCTTGAAAACCGTCGAAAATTGGGTTCAGCGTCTGGACTTCTGCAAGCGTGCCCGTGGTGGCCATGCAAAAAAGATCGATTTCCATACATAATGGCATCGAACGTACTTTCACAGGAATAAAGAATTTCATTGATATCCAAAACCGTTTTTGTTTTATTTAAACTTTTTTACTTTTGTAGCGCTCTTATTGAAAAACCCTTTACTTCACATATTGCTTCAATACAACACCTTCCGCAGTATATAATTACTGTCCATATGAACTAGTCTTTGGTAAAATTCCACCATCCATAGATGCCTAAACGTCGGATACAGTTAGTCCACTTTATACCATAGACTAATATGAGAAAGAAGTGAAGTATAGGCTCCAAACGGCACAAAGAAGAGCTTCAGTGATGCTTGACAAGGAAAAATTGACTAACAAAGGCCAATATGATAGAACGACTAGGCCAATGAGCGTTAAAATAAGAGATCTGGTTCTATTAGAGAACAATGCTGGTCATAAATTGGAACCACTATTTAAGGGTCCTTTCGATATAAGGGAAATTGATGACCATGGCAATTGTCTATTAGCACTCGACAATAAGAGCACAATGAGAGTCCACAAAAATCGTCTTAAACAATTTCAATCATGATCGACACAGAAACTGTATATATAAATCGGTTTTACATGGAAAATTATAAATACAACTAAATAAGAGAAAATTTAGAAGAAAGAAAATTTTCAGTTAATAAGAATAAGAACTTTAACTTTAATGATTATTAAAATTAACAATTAAATTAAATTCTTAAAGCTAAAAATGTAAAAAAGAAAGAAAAAAATTTTTTTTTAGATAATAATTTTTTTAAATTGAATATACAAAAGAATGATCAATAAATATTAATCATATACACTTGGTCATTCTTTTTCTGAAAAAGGGAGGTGTAGTGTATTTGACAAACCAACGTTGTCATACCTTCTGTATGACAACTGACACCTTTATTCTGATTGGCTAAAAGCCTTCCTTTTTTGGTTGTCCACACGACCTACCTTTTACTTACTTGTATCGTGGGATATTGCTGACTGGGCATATTCCACAATACTTTATTCATTATGTTAAGGTAGTTTAAGTTTCATAATTAAAATAAAGAACAGTCGCTCAATAGAGCTAAAACTATATAAGTGTTTTAATTCATCAGCACAGCTGAGTGCTACCGGACGCGTCACAGGTTGCGAATAGTGCTACGGCCCGTAGGTATACGGGGTAGCTGCTATTAGCAGTCGCGGACAGTCAGCGGTTACAAGGGGAGAGTCTCAGTAGGTCTTTCGAGTTCCTGCAAATACCGAGTATGCCAATGATCCTTGTGATGTCATGGCGAGCAATTGGCGCCATCAAAAACCCAATCTCACAGCGCTTGCTGTGAAACCAAAAGCACGTCTGGGGGCTTCAATCGGCAATCCCGATACCAGACTCGGATGCTATCGGCTAATCACCGGTACATCTTAAATTGCAAATGATTACTGAAACCACACAAAATGTATTAAGAACGGATCGAGTGATGACAACTATTGGCATGAAAAAACGTATAAGGATTGGAGCATGGAATATACGGACGCTCATTGAACCTTCCAGGCTTAACCAACTATGCAGTGAATTTTTGAAATATAACCTGCTTATTTTAGGGCTGAGTGAAACCCGATTGCCAGAATCTGGCGAAGTGAAAACCTCTAACGGACTCACTTTTTTATACTCAGGAAAGCAAACATCTGAGCCAAGGTCCAGCGGAGTCGACTTTCTCTTATCAAAAGAGGCAACCGATGCAGGGAAACCACACAGCGATAGAATCATTACTGCTAGATTCCAAACAGGAGCCCCGAAGCTTACTTGCACACAGTGCTACTCACCAACAGAATTGGCTGAGGTAAGCATCAAGGAAGATTTCTACAGTCAGCTAGATAGGACTATGTCGTCTGTCCACCACGGCGATATCATGATTCTGATGGGGGACTTTAACGCACAAATTGGCTCCTCAAACACCAACCTCGAAAACCTGACGGTGTGGGTTCCATGAACAGGAATGGAGAACTCTCTACTGAGATGTGCGTCAAATATAACATGGTTATCGGAGGTACATTGTTCCCACACAGGGTCATACGCAAGGTTACGTGGGTGTCCCCTGATCACGTAACTGAAAATCATATCGACAACATGGTGCAGACATCATAATGAAAAAGCTGACAACCAAATCTATCGTTTCCACGAGACCACTTAAGAACAGAGCCAGCGAACTCGTGACCTCCAAAACTGCACAACTAGCGATATGGACAAACCATTTCACGGAACTGCTTGAAGCACCAAGCCAGCCCAACGCGAATATATGCAACTGTACTGGGCACAGGGTAAGGCCTGATATATCTACTGACAATCCTTCAGTGATGGAAGTTACCAACGCTATCAAGGCCTTAAAACTCAACAAAGCCCCGGGAACCGACAACATCGCGCCAGAAATGTTGAAAGCAGATCCCAACGTCACTGCGCGATTAATCCTCCCGATAATAAAATAATACCCGATCAGCTTAAAGAGGGTATTATTGTTAAAATACCAAAAAAAGGAAATTTGTCGGCGTGCACTAATTGGAGGGGGATTACACTTCTGAGTATGGTGAACAAAGTGATAGTGCATATCATCACAGGCCGACTCACAACAGCCTTGGAACCAGAACTCCGTCCGGAGCAAGCTGGCTTTCGACCACGAAAATCCTGTGTGGACCAAGTAAACACCCTACGGGTAATCGTTGAACAGTCTGTGGATTGGAGATCTCCCTTATATCTCACATTCCATTTGAAAAAACCATTTAATAAGTTCGCTCATGACACCATCTGGAAGGCACTTGAATGCAAAGCCACCCAACTAAAACTTATTTCGCTTATTAGAAGTCTATACAATGGCTCTACTTGTAGAGTACTCCACGAGAATAATCTTGGCGGCAGAATAATTGTAAATACCGGAGTACGGCAGGGATGCGTTATGTCACCTCTACTGTTTAACATTGTTCTTGATGTAGTGATGAAGACCGCAACAGAATACTCCACCGGAATTCAATCGGGCCTATACAAACGGTTAGGTGACTTAGATTACGCCGATGACATTTGCCTCATGCCACACACGTTTAACGACATGTCTGAAAAGTTAAGACTCTTAGCAGCAGCGACAGCGAAAGCAGGATTAAAAATAAATTTAGCAAGGACTAAATCCATGCGTGTGTACACCGGTAATAGGCAGTCCCTTCAGATGAACGGTACCGTGCTTGAAGATATTAGCAGCTTCTGCTACCTCGGTAGCATCATCAATAGCAGTGGAGGATCTAGTGCGGATATCGAAAACCGTATTACGTCCTGTATGGAAGGCTTCCTATATATCCATAATAACCAAAATTTGTTTATTCGACTCCAACGTGAAGTCAACTCTTTTGTATGGATGCGAAACATGGAATGCTGTTGCCCGCGACATAAACGCACTTCCAGTTTTTGCCAATAGGTGCCTGAGGAGAATTTTAAAAATATTTTGGCCTAATGTAATGTCCAATAACCACCCGTGGACAGCCACCCGTCAAGTTCCTCTGCGCACCGAAATATTGAGGCGTAAGTGGAATTGGCTAGGTCACACATTACGTAAACCAGCAGATGACATAACACGTGCAGCCATTGACTGGAATCCACACGGCACCAGAAGAATAGGAAGACCCGCCCGCACTTGGAGAAGACAGTTGGACTCCGAAATAACAATCACAAGGAAGTCCTGAAATGAGATTAAACTAATAGCTTGCAACAGATCTCAATGGAATACATTTGTAAGGGCCCTATGCTCCAACTTGGACCGACGCACATAGGATTATTTGACCTAAAAAGCCGGCCAAAAAGGCAAAATTAATTTAAAGAAATTTAAAAAGAAAGTACGCAGCTCAGTAGGCAACTAAATTCTGCATTATGTTGCAAATTCTCAAGATTTTAAGTTGAGATTTGTAGTTTCGAGACAATGTTAAAGTCAGGAAAGTTAAGAAAATGTCATCCCCTTTTATTGATTTTTTTTCAGTTCCTCTGGTCATCACAATACTTCACCCCTTTAAGAATAAGAATTCTTCTTGCTAAGACATATCTAAATCCCGGAATAATTTTTGGGTGTGAAATTTTCGCAAGCTGCGACTCTATTAGCAAAAGAAGGTTTAACGTTTTATTTAACAATATTGTTAGATATGTCTATGGATTAAGAAGGGATGCGGAAGTCTCTAATTTTTCCAAAAATCTTTATGGCGTTTCGTTCGATAATTTTCTTAAGATACGTGTACTTCTCTATCTTCATAAAATTATATACACACAAACCCCACAATATCTTTTCGAAAAACTTCGCTTTGCCAAATCGCAAATAGGGAAAAAGATCATTATCCCTCCACACCGTTGCCTTGTATCTGAATGGCAGTTTTACCTGCATGCTTCACGTCTTTGGAATATTCTTCCACATACCCAACAACTTAATAGCAACGCAAATAGTTTTAAACAGTTTTTATTTAAGTTTTTTGGTTAAATATAATTTATGTTCTTGAATAATTGTTCTAATATAAATATGTTAATTTTAATGTTAATTTGAATGTAATTTTTTGGATATTGCATTCCTGTACTTTAAATATAAGATCAAATCTTGTTGTACAGGAAATGGAAAATAAAATAAATAAATAAATATTATATTTTTTTATGGCTGAACGAATGGAGGTTTTAAATTGATTTTTTTTAATAAAATACTTGATTAATAGCTATTTGCAACAATTTTTAAAAAATTTTATTTTAAATATTTATGTTGAAACTCTTCGTTCAAAAATTAAAAAAAAAGGTTTTTTTATAGACTTTTTTCCAAAACAAAAAGGAAGAAGTAGGTTTGAGGTTAAGAAGAAGAATAACCCTTCCTCAAAAGTTATAAACACATTAAATTTGCAAATCAGACTAGATCTAGTTTCTGCCTTTTTATGGACAGGCTTCATCAGTGATCTTCCATTAAATTGTATTATTGTTTATATTTTTATTGTCAGATTGTCTCTATATGAATAATTTCAGAAGTGATCAAACAGACATATACAAACATTCTACTTCAGATTTTCTCTGTTTATCTCCTTATTTCCTCCGTGTCACCTTTTCACAAATATTGCCACATTGACGTATGGTTTGTACGTACAAGTGCAGGCAATTTGTGTATATTGGAGACGGATAGCCAACAGGGCATTGTTTATTTTCTATAGTAAAGTGTTGTTCTTTCAAACGCGTCGTATAGACCAAATACAATTAATAATGTCATTAATATGTATTTTTATTAATTCTAATTTAGTAGATTTTTAAAAGTGAGAGTAGTAAGTGTAGTAAAAATGTTATATAGGAAAAAAATTGAAATCTTTTTTTAAACAAAAGAAAAAATGTTTGCGCAAGTTTGCGCCATGATTTTAGGCGATTTTTTGAAAATTTCATCTTTATTAAATTTTTGCTCATCAGGAACTTTTTCTCATCTTTTTTTGTCAGTCATAAACTTCTGGTTGGGGATTAACACTGCCTATTAACTTTACAATGGTTTTTTGCCTTGTTAATGTAATTGAATGAAAAATTATTTTCATCAATGGATTTTATTGGATGAATGATTGATTATATAAAGTTGATGTACAAGTCCACCATTCGGTAGGTATCTCTCTCAGGTGCTGTGGATGTGTTAATCATGTTTTCCTGACGGGTTTCTAGGGAATATTTGAATATTGTCAAATTATTGGTAACGTCTATTCATTGGTTTTTTCGTGTGGTTTTGTGTAAGTTTATGAGGTGTAGGTTTCTGATATTTTAATTTTATATCTTATACTGCATTTAGACTGAGCAAAAATTACCTAGTTTTTGGCCATTTGTAGTTTTTACTTGTCAAAACGCATGCATAAAAAACAAACAAAACCTAGTTTTGTACAAAAACTAGGTAGTTTTTGCTCAGTCTAAATGCAGTATTAAACTAAATATTGTATATTATTGTGTTTGTGTATTGAATAAATGTTATCGTTTTTTCTCGCGAGTGTGTGGTATGGTGCGCCGATGTTATGGGCAGTAGTTATTGTATTTCGTGTGTGATACTGGAGTGGACTTGGTAAATTTGTACTGTGTTTTTTTTAATTTGTGGTTCTGTGTTTTTTGAATTTATGGTTTTGTGATCATTTGAGATTTGGTTTGTTATGTTTGACTATTCTGGTAATTTTTCGGGATCATGGGGGAGTTTTGTTTTCATTTGCGGTGGTAAGTTGTAGCGATGAATGGAAAAACCGATAAGCCGATAGGGAACTGGCCACCAAAAGAATGGTCTCTAGGCCCATTAGGTGTATGGTAGGGTCTGCAATGCTAAATTGAGGGAGTTATCTACATGATATTATAGATTTATTGCGATGGGGAAGGTCATTAAAATTTATGCAGAAAACTCTGTGTATGCAGCTTTTTCCCTATTTGAAATTTTTTTTAAATAAATATCAAGAATTAATTTAACTATATTTAAAAAAAAAACTTTAAAATATGTAGAGATTTGTTATACAAAAAAATACAAAATTTTAGTTTTGGAAAAACCTTGATTAGTTCCGAAGAGAAAGTTTGAACTTTAGTTCCAAATATTTCCACTACGGGGCGTTGCAAAGGCACAAAATTAATCTAAAATACTTTATTGATGTGTATCCATGTTTCTTAAAACTTTGGTCGACAAGGATTAAAACACAAAAAAAAATTTGGAAACTCGCATTCTTCTGCGAAGTATGAGTAGCGTGGGATAAAAAAAAAAAAAAATACGAACCCTACAAATATTCGCCGCTAGATTCTTTTTATCAAATTAAACCCAAAACTATCAAAAACCCCGAAGTTTTAGTTCAAAAAACACGTTTAATAATTTTGGCCAGCTTTTCGGGTCAAATACTCCTCTGTGCGACAAGAATAAATATATATATATATATATATATATATATATTTTTTAAGCATGCCAAATTTCATGCTTTTATATAGTTACATTTACTTAGAAGATATCAAAAGTACTAAGTTGTACACTATTTACTATACGAATTTTTAAAATCGCTTCATGACGGTAACACCTGCTGTGTTTACGTATTTACGTCATGTTAAATAGCGAATAAGAGTTTAATTTGCTAAGAAGATGCAAAAGTTATTATTGCACCCATTTTAATCCCCTTTAAATACTAATTACAAAGTCATAAAAAGTACCATAGTATATACATCAAAATGTTTATGCCTTTTTGTATTCTTTATTTCCGAATATCCAAAATCCCTTATAATTTAATGTTAATATCACTCGATGTACCTACATATTCAATTTTGAGTTTCCAAGTTTATCCGAGTTTCAAAAGGTCCTTCTGAAAGTGAGATTCTTTTTATAAAAAACCCTAAACTATTTAGAATATAAATTATATCCACTCTTTTCTCGAGCAACGCTTTTGGATTTTGAAGAGAATTTTATGCAGATATAGAAAAATATTAGATTCACAATTTTTACTGGTAAAACTATTTAGTTAGGTTTATTGTCTGCTATAGCGGAAACTTCTTACTTGCTATGAACTTTTTTAATAATAAACCTTCAAAATTAATTATTTTATTTGTTATACATAGAAAAATTATCCAGAAATATAGACGCGGTATCCTTTGTCAACTGGGTCACCCTTCTCTCCAAAATTGGTTTAGATTTAAATTATCGGTTTCAAAATTAAAAAAAAAACAGCATTTAAAATTAATTACTTTTCAGTGGCGGGTAGCGGCTTTTGAAATTCGCTATGGCGAATAATTTTTACAAAAGTAATCGGATTCTTTCGAAATTTTTCAATTATTTGGTTTTGAAGTTGGCAAATAAGGATCCGAATCAAAAATCATATCCGCATTAAAAAGAAAACATTTTAAAATTATTTTTAAAACTAAAACCGATAGTTTTAACCTACGCCAAATTTAAAGAAATGCGTTTTTAGATGCTTTGAATTTTTTGTCAACGCCATATTAAATTGTAAAAAAACACTACTCGGCATTGAAATTAAAACAAAAAAACTTTCGTCATATTGGATCCAAAATATAGAATTTCAAATTCGCCAATCGGCATTGAAGGTAGTTTTTTTAAATAAATTTTAAAATTAAAATCTACACCAATTTTAAATAGAACGCTGGCCGGGTTGACAAAGAATATATGCAAATACAAATTGAAAAAAAAAAAAATCATTTATCTTATGTTTTGTTAATTTCTTTTTAAGCATTGCTTCAATTTAACAACTTGGGGTCAGTTCTGTAGTCAGCACTAAGAACTAATTTTTTTTAAGATTTTATTTTGAAAAAAAATTTCGAACATAAGAAATATTTACGACAAAAGTTATTCTTAGTTCATACTATAAACTGGCCCTTATATATTATTCGAAAGTAGAATTTATATGGATATACATATGTTTTTTGAATAAAGAAACAATAGGCAATGTAAAAATTTGAATATTGAAAGTTAAACCTGGAAATCTTTTAAGAAAAAAACATATATATTTTATTTCGACAACGTCGCAATAGCTGTTGAGCAATTTGAAATTTGGACTTCATATTCGAATTTTTAATTTTTTTTTTTGAGAAGCAACACTCATGAAATTCTTCCTATTAATTAACGTATTGCTTTATTTGGAAAGGTTAGAAAGAAGAGATAGGAGGTTGTGAACGATGAAAGGCTTCAAATATGGCAACACTGTAATTGCGCGAGATGTTGAATTTTAGAACAGTTGTTGCGCTCCATTTGAAATAATAAAAAATATATATATATATACATATTAGGGCGGGTCGATTTAATAATCGACCATGACCATGACCCATGGCTCAGTGAAAATCGTATTCTAGGGATCAAAATAAGAAACTTTGCCGAAGGAACCATACCTCTAAAACGAATTCTACTACGAATTCCCCAACTGTTGACTTTTGTCCCGTAGGGTCAAGTTTTGAAAAATCCCACTTTGACCCATTTAGAGTGCCCCAATCGAGTCCAAATGTATGACCGACCCCCACTAACTTTGGAGAGCCGATCCACCCATGCCAGTGGCACACCCCCTGGAACTCCGCTGGGGGGTTCCCCATACAAACATTTTAAAAAATCACCATTTTTGGCACTTTATTTTATTATTTTTTATTTATTTTATTTATTTTTATTATTTTATTTATTTTTTCTCTTTAGAAATTTATTTAGTCAGAACATATGTAAATGAAAAAATTAATTTAACTTAGTAATAGAAAAGAAAATAAAAAAAATTACTGTTTGAAGTCTTTTTTGCTTTCAAGTCTGGGCAATTTCGCACGGCTCTCTAATGTCGTCACCATAACAGCCTCTACATTTTCCGGTATAACTCGTTTGGAAACGCTAGCTAGCAATTGAACGTGTCGTTCTGTTGCAGGTCGTAAAATAGGTTGTGTGGGTTTTTTAAGCCACCACAAGACACAGCTGCATGTCGTAAACTTACTTAAGCTAAATCGGTTACAGGTAGAATTGAGCATAAAATTATCATAAAGGATTTTCCAGAAGTAATAAAAGGCGCACTTGCTTAACAGAATTTGTAGTCAGATTAACGTTTAATTTACATGTAAGTACTTTATGGGCAGTTTTGACAACAAAATCGGTTACAGGTAGAATTGAGCATAAAATTATCATAAAGGATTTTCCAGAAGTAATAAAAGGCGCACTTGCTTAACAGAATTTGTAGTCAGATTAACGTTTAATTTACATGTAAGTACTTTATGGGCAGTTTTGACAACAAAATCGGTTACAGGTAGAATTGAAATTACCATTTCATTCTTATTACCTCGTCTCCTAGACCATATATAACGCAACAGTTTTTGTGAATGCATTAAGTCGTTGTGAGGAACTCGAAGTGTGAAGTGCTAATTTGAGATAAAAAAATATTTAAAAAAAAATCATTCCAAATCAAGAAGTTTACAATGAATCCACCATCCTCTACACCGCAAGATGAAGCAATAACAACATCAACAACTATAGAAAACCCAATGAGTCATATACCCAGGCATGATGTTACTGTTTTTGGTGTGTCTACTGATTTGACTGATCTTAATTTACCAACCCATCTGGATATCTTGAGATATTATTTTTACTTGAGCGAACAAAAAAAGTTGTCCTATAAAGCATTCACTATTCAAGTACAAGATAAGTTGATTGGAATTTGGGAAAAACTTGGTATGGAAATAATGCTGAAAAAAAGTGTATGTAATAAATTGAATAGATTGCTTGACAAATATCAAGAGCAAATCAAGAGAAGAAACAAACCCCAACAATTTACAGAGTATGTAAAATCTCTGGAAACAATTTTTTTCATTGGAACATGTAAATGCGATTTGAAGGCAGCTCCATGTGCATGCGGTTTGGTTCCCGAACGCCTCAAAGAGTTTATGCACGATCAACATAATCAGAGAAGTCTATCAATGGATGGATTTGCGATGGAAATTGAAGAGCAAGGAGCAACGTCTATGTCATCAATGCCAACATACCAAGATCCCGATGATTCAACATACGCACCGCCACCGGTTCAAGAAGATTTGGATATAAGCACAAGTTCACAATACACACAGAGATACGACTGTTTTAACTTTGCCTTGGTATGTGACAGATTTGGCGTGCCTGATAGAGTAGCATCAGCAATGGGAACAGCTCTTTTCCAAGATTTTAAAATGAAAGATATCCATGGCAAACCTCTCATCATGGATAAATCGAAAGTTCGCCGAGAAAAAGAGAAATGCAGACAAGAAGTGCTTCGCAAACGGTTAGATGATACCAATTTGTTAGCATTTTCATTCGATGGCAGAAAAGATGATACTTTAACGAGAGATACAATTGATGAGAAGTATCATACTAGAATGGTAAAAGAACCTCATCTTGTTATTTTAAGAGAACCGAATTCTGAATTGATTGGTTACGTAAGACTGGAACATGAAACCGCTGAATACAAAACAACCAAATTAAATGATTTTTTCAACGATAAAAATATATCACTGGATGCATTAATTGGCATATGCACTGACGGTGAGCCAACAAACACTGGCCCAAACGGTGGAATTATACGACGATTCGAATTGCTGTTAAAAAGACCATTGCATTGGTTCGTTTGCCTTCTACACTTCAACGAACTTCCGTTTCGGCATTTGTTTGAAGCTTTGGATAAATCAACCAGCACTGGACCAAGATCGGCAACCGGAAAATTGAGCCGTCAAATCGAAACTTGTGAAACTCTTCCGGTAAGTTATTGCTATCACTCATTTATTATAATTGTCAACCGTTTTTAATTGTTTTATTTTTATATATTTTCAGGTGGTGGACGGCTTTCAGAAAATTGAGTTGAAAAATATGCCCCCTGCTCCAGAAAAAATTGAATTTTCCACCGATTCCAAGTACTTATACGACATGGCCCATGCAATTTCTAGCGGCGTGGTTTTAGTGGATCTGGCAAACATCAAACCAGGGAAAATTGTACATTCTCGGTGGCTCACCAAGGCCGCTAGACTATTACGATTATATGTGACAACGGAAAATCCAGATGCAAATTTAAGAATACTGGTTGAATTTATAATTACATGTTATGTGCCAATGTACTTCAATATCAAGTATTACAGCTCTGTCGTGTACGGTAGTAGATTATTTTTCAAATTCATTAGTTGGTCAAGATTTCTAGAACCTCGTTTACGCAAAATTGTCAATAAAGTAATTACAGATAATTCATATTATGCGCATTCGGAAAATATCTTGTTATCAATGTTGTTTGATGATAGCAAAGAAAAGCGCGACTGTGCTATCAAGATAATTCTACGCTATCGAACCGATGTTGACGACCCAACGGGACTAAGAGCTTATAAAAAACCAGATATAAACTTTTATTGCACAAGTTACACGGAAATGATCAATATGAATGACATAAATGACGTATTTGAACCACCATTCACGCGAAGCATTCCATACGATACTTTGAAAGAATATTTAAATCAAGATGATCCACCGTTTAATGATCCAAAAATTCTATCACACATACAAGAAACAGAACGACACGTTCAATTGCTAGCTAGCGTTTCCAAACGAGTTATACCGGAAAATGTAGAGGCTGTTATGGCGACGACATTAGAGAGCCGTGCGAAATTGCCCAGACTTGAAAGCAAAAAAGACTTCAAACAGTAATTTTTTATTTTTTCTTTTCTATTACTAAGTTAAATTAATTTTTTCATTTACATATGTTCTGACTAAATAAATTTCTAAGGAGAAAAAATAAATAAAATAATAAAAATAAATAAAATAAATAAAAATAATAAAATAAAGTGCCAAAAATGGTGATTTTTTAAAATGTTTGTATGGGGAACCCCCCAGGGGAGTTCCAGGGGGTGTGCCACTGGCATGGGTGGATCGGCCCTCCAAAGTTAGTGGGGGTCGGTCATACATTTGGACTCGATTGGGGCACTCTAAATGGGTCAAAGTGGGATTTTTCAAAACTTGACCCTACGGGACAAAAGACAACAGTTGGGGGGTAGTAGAATTCGTTTTAGAGGTATGGTTTCTTCGGCAAAGTTTCTTATTTTGATCCCTAGATTTTCCCTGAGCCATGGGCGATTTTTTTGCCTCCCCACAAATCGACCCGTCCTAATACATATATATAATAATAAAAAAAAGCAAAAAAATTTATACAAAGTTGAAAAAAGCAATGTACATTAGGGTTAAGATTTTTTGATTTTTTTTGCAAATATCAAATTTTACATGCCCTAGTCAATAAGGCCATAAAAATATATTAAGAAACGCAATCTTACTTTTTCGCTGCTATCAAAAAAGTTCCGGCACCAAATGGGGTTGAAATTTGGTCTATATGGTTTTAGTTTAATTAAAATATTTCTCCGAAGTTTTAAACAAATGAGACTCAAACGATGCTTATTAAAAGCTATTTACGGTAAAAATTATGAAACCTTTTTGGAAATTTATTGTCATTTACAATAATTTTTGTAATAATTCGTTATAAATTAAACAAAATCCCCGAGCAAAAATTATTTTTAGAAATTGCATTTGGTTCGGAAGGTTTTTTTTTGCCGAAATGACCCGCAAACACGATTTTTATTATTACTTTAGTATTGCCTATTACGTGGTGATAAGTAAAATTTTTGTTAAAAATGAGTCATACACTCATAGAAAAAAGTTTGTAGAAAAGTTAGTAAAACCGTTAGTACTTCAACTTAACAAATTTTTAGTTAAAATTTAATTTTTAGTTAATTTTTTTGCTACCTCCACATTACTAACTTACAAATATTTTTGCTATTTTTTTTTTGCTGAATTTAGTTACTAATTTTTAACAATAAATTTGCTAACTTTACAGTATTTTGCTGAATTTTAGTTACTAATTTTTAACAGAAGATTTGCTAATTTTACAAATTTTTTGTAAACTAAACCACCAATTTTGGAGCGCTTATAAACAGAATGTTAAATGACTCATAAAAATTACTGCATATTTTTAACTCGCCAAAAATAATGCAAAAAATTTTTAAATAAAGCTAAATTGAAATGGTTGAAAATTTATCCTACTCATAAAATATCTAAATTATTAAAATTTATGAGAAAAGTTTCTATTTATCGTAATACATTAATTTTCAAAAATCAAGGTTTATTCTGGACGAACCATTTTAATATAAAAATTGTGATTAAAAGTATTTCTGTGGAGCAAGTGGAGTTTACGGGGATGACCCTAATTTTTTCCCCCCATTATTGTACTTTTTAAGCTTATTTAAAGAATACGATATTTTTAATCGGCCACACCTTCTTTCCTGTGGGTGGAGCTTTAGAGGTGAAAATGGAAACTCAAATAAATTCGGAAGTACATATCCGATCAGCAAACAATGAAAATCAAAAGAATGGTCTCTGAAATACATTTTGTTATGGTTAACATATTATTGTCTATAAATATTACCACTTTTACAAAAAATCATTCTTGGGAAATTTTCATTGGCATTGAAATATAATTGGCATTACTTTATCTCAATGTCTGTGCCAACAAATTTCATCTCCATTCAATGCCAATAAAAATTTTTTTCAATTTGCATTGATGAAAACAATGGTAATGAAATGTACACATAATTGAAGAAAAAGCATTGTAATCAGTGTTGCCAGAAACAAAAATTTTTTGTAACCAAAATATTTAAAAAAAGTTACCAAATAAGAAAAAAATAACCAAAATTTAAAGTTTTTTAGTTTTTGTTTAAATATATTAAAATTTTTATTATTTAAATTTAATTATTAACAAAATTTGTATCTTAGAGTTAACAAAAAACAAAAATACTGTAGGTTAAACTTTAACTTAAATATTAAATAAAAGGTAAAAAAATTGAATACGAAACAACAACAATTTTTTGGGTTAACTATTAGTTAACTCTAAAATCTGCAGTATGAGACCCACCGTTAATAACTAAAAAACTTAAATTTAATTTCATTCCAAATAGAGATCACCAAATTAGTTTCAGGTAAAATTCCTCATTTGAGGTATAAAAACAATTATTCTATAAGGTTAAAACATCTCTTTGGCAGACCACACATAGTGGGAATGATTTTGGTTTTTGCACAATTCTTTTGATTGCATTATATTATTATTAATAATTTTAAAATTATGGTTATTTCGAAACTTTGTTTTTCTTAAAATAAGCTGTGAAAATTTTCTTTCGGTAGCAGCTGAACTATGTGGCAATGTCAGTGAATTTTGATTAAAATAAATTAGTTATTCAAAACGTTTTTCAACCATTCCATTTTTTTTTTGGATTCTTCATCCCAAAATTCAACTATATCCATGTCACTGTTTAATTCTGTAATGTTCGAAAAACTTAATAATTTCGTAGGTTTGAGGTTAAGAAGAAGAATAAACATTTTCTTCAAAAGTTATAAACACATTAAATTTACAAATCAGACTAGATCCAGTTTCTGCCTTTTTCTATGGACAGGCTTCATCAGTGATTTTCTATTAAATTGTATTATTGTTTATATTTTCATTGTCAGATTGTCTCTATATGAATACTTTCAGAAGTGATCAAATAACTTTCATTGGGGTAAAATTTTGTTTGTCATTACTGCTTGTCAAGTTTGGGAAAGAGGACAATAAAGGCTCCAAAGTTATTTCTAAATTATTTAAAACTTGATTTGGTTTTATTATGGCAAGCTGTTTCAAATCTTTTCTCGAAAATCCGTTGCATTTTGAGATTTCTTTTAAAAGTTCTATATAAAAATATTGTATCTTTTTTTTAATTTCATATTTTTTTAAGTTGAACAAGTTGCTTTCATTCAAACAACGGACAATAAAAATATTTACTACATTTAATTAATTATATCAATTAATTTCATCAAATAAATTAACCGTTTTTAATGAAATTAAACTTTTAACGTAATTACTTTTGGCAAAATTGTTCAAAACTAATTAAAAATTTAATTTCAATTGGCCATAAATATATGGAAGACGCATTTTTTCCAGTTGAAATTCTTTATTTAAGTTATTTATTATATTAAGAATATATGAGAGAAATAAAAAATAAACCTTAAAGCTAGTATCGCCCACTAGTTAACCCAATTCACAAGCTTTTACGGTTTACTTCGAAGTCACTGGGTACCAGAAATACCTAATATTTTATGTGGCTCTACACTGCAATAATCTTTAAATTCAAGAATACGTTTCGAACTATGCCCAAAAAAGTTACAAATGTCCCTACAAAGAATTTCAATTTGTACGAGCAGCTTCTTACAAGCATAGCAGAACATAAATCTAAAAACACAGAAAAAAAATTATATACTTGATTACCAAAAAAGTTACCAAAATGAGAAAAAAAGTTCACATCTCCACATTGCAAAAAAAAAAATAACCAATTTTGGTTAAAAATAACCAAAACGGCAACACTGATTGTAATATAAAAAAAATATAAGAAATACGCGAATTTTTAATTTTTTTTCTCAATTTATTCTTTTATTAAAACATGAAAACAAATACTTCTTTCATCAATTATAAATGGGCATTTAGGCATTGAACAATGCCAATTGAAAAAATTTCAATTAATTGACACATTCAATAAACTGGTCCCAAGTATGTTTTTAAATACACATTTATTTTTTATTTATTCATTTCATTTGCTCCTTTTTTACCTTTTTCCAGTCCACTAGTAATCTGCAATAGGTTTGTTGATTTCAGAAAATTTTAACAAAAATTTTGTAGATTTAACATTTTTTTTGTTGCTATTTTCATTCTACTATTATTTAGCAATTTTTTGCTAATTTCACCAAGTTAAATTGTTATTTGCAATTAACAAAAATTTAGCTCAAATATTACTAAAATTCTGTAAATTTAATAGTTTTTTTTTGCTATTTTTATTAAACTACTATTCAGCAATTTTTTTGCTAATTTTAGCAGGTTAAATTGTTATTTGCAATTAACAACAATTTAGCTCAAATATTACTAAAATTCTGTAAATTTAACAGTTTTTTTGCTGTTTTCATTTTATAAATATTTAGCAAACTGATTCTGCTAATGTTAGCAGTTTTTTTCTGCAGCATCATTTTGAACAAATTTTTAGAAACTTTTTCTGCTATTTTTACGGACTTATTTGTATGAGTGTAACTAGGTCAATGAATTTCATGCAAATGCATGTTTTTTCTCGATAGTCCAAAACCAATATGGATTAAATATTTATCCGAATTATCAAATTTGGAACAAAATGGCATGGACTTGTAGTTGCATATTTTTGCATATTTTGTCAAAAATGCATGTTTTTGCATATTTTGACTTTAAATGCATATTTCGTGCCTTTTTAATGCATATTTTAAGCTTTTTAATGCATAGTTGTGGATATTTTTAATTTTTAGTAACTTTTTTTAAATTTTTTAAAAAAATTAAAACATTTATAGATTTTTATATTTTAGTGCAAACAAAAAAATTTGTTTTTGTGATTTCAAAAGGAAAAAAGCTTTCTTAAAAATCATGATTACCACAGAAAAAGCAATCAACTCGGTGTTTATTTGAAAAATAACTGAATTATATACCTTTTTATATTTTATGGTGCTTAAATTTTGCCAAACTAAGTATTTTTAGTGCATATTTCATATGTTTTTAATGCATATTTTTCTTTTTTAGCTGCATTTTTTAGGCGCATATTTTCGTGTTTTAAGTGCATGAAACTCCTTGCCCTAGTCATAACGCTAATGTAGATGTATATTTTAATTTAAAAACTAAAAACAGAAACAAACAGTTCACATACAAAAGTTTTCATATTTTCTCTAATTATAAATACCATCCAATTCACAAAACGATAAAAAAGCGTTTAAAAAACCGCAATCGGTGATTCGCAATCTTCATAGTTGAAAAGAATTAACAAACAAAAGTTGGAATTAACCAGCAGAAATTACTGCTTGCTTGGAAGCAGTTTTGTCAGGCAAAGTTGAGCAGTGAAGCGATTGCATTATTGATGATATCATGCCTGATTTTTGTTCGAGATAGCTCGCGTGAAAGCACTTGTTTCGACATCCGAAAAGGCATGAATTCACCGCTTTTAATTAGTGCTCTTGTTTTTCTTTTAAAATGTCGATAATTCATGCCTCCTTGGAAGTTGTAACGATTTTTTAACTTGGGTTGATTTATAATGGGAACGGCTACCTACTGGTTCGGCTGTGCTCGTCGATGGGGGGGTTTATTATGTTCCCAAAAGAAATTATATTTATTGAATCGTTTACTGTCGATTTTAAATTTAGGTAGCAATTTAAAAAAAATATGGGCGATACATTAAAACAAAATAAAATAATAAACAAATAACAAAACAAAAAGCAAAAATACCGAAAATGAACCGAAAAATATGTTGATGATAGAAGTGTAGCTTATGGAGGAATTTGCTACACTTGTCCGATGCCCACCCTCCATGCTGACTATAGGGTAAATTTAAGTCAGCCCGATAAAAAAAAATAAAAACCTACATACTCACATACCTAGGACTTCACCTTTCGTAATAAAATAAGAAAGTTTAAATTTCCATCTTAGGAATAATAGCAAGAAAATTTATTTATAATAATAATACGAACTATGGACATATTTTAATAAGTAAAGAGTATTCAGATAACAAATAGACAAATAAAAAAAAACTATAGATGGTCACCTTCTTTAAAGGTTTTTCAATTTAAAAAAAATATTTAAAAAAAAATTTTAATAGTTTAATAAAATGTAAAAAATTTTGTAAACTAGTGTAAAAAAATTTTTTTAAATGTAAGACATGGTTATGGTCAACTTAAGAACCAACTCTTTATTATGCTTGAACAAAAATAAAAAAATTATGTTTGTGACCTAGTGTAAAATTTATTTATTTAAAAGAAATTTAAGATTTGTCTCCAGAAGACGAAATTAAATATTAATGATATATAAAACATGAATAAATACTATAAAACCCAATTATTGGAATTAAATTAATTGTAAAATAACATTTACGGGAATAAAATTAAATAAAGAAAATCTTCAATATTTTGTTTTTCTTTAATATGAATTTTAAAAGAAAAAGAAAATTATTTCATTAATTAAAAGTTAAAATTCTAAAATATATAAACGAATAGATTGCATTTAAATCAATCCCTAAAAAAAATCTTAATCCCGCAAAAGCCCGAAATTATTGAATTATGGCAACCCTAATTGCATTTACAAATTCAATGTTCATCACGTTAAGATACGTGAATCACTCAATCTAATAGTTATTCATGTTTATTATCATATTATTTCAAATAAAAAAAAAATTTGAGTGGAAATAAAAAAAATGTGTATCAATATATATATATAAACACAAAATTTTAATAAACTTACGGTTTCTTATCCCTCGTTGTCATCAAGCGCTTGTGGACGAAGAATAATTTTATCCGGCTGTAAGTTTTATTCAAGATAGTTAATATGTATGTTAGTGTAAGTTAGTTCGTGTGTAATTTACTCATTCAGAGCCAAAATGCATCTGATTGAGTGAGTGAGAGGATTTATTGTTGCATGGGGATGATAGATTAGTGTGTATGGTTGTTTATATGTTTAATGTATGTATGAAAGATAATTAAGTGTTAATGAAGTTTGTGTTGTGTGATTATTTTAAAATCAAAATTAAGGTGACCATAAAAAAAATTCAATAAAACAAAACTTCCGAATATTAACGTTAATATGAAATGGATTAAAATTTTACAATATGAATCTGATTTAAAATAAAATAAAAAAAATGAATATTTACGTTAAGATGAACTTAATTCAAATAAGCAAAATTTATAAAAATTACGTTAACATTTAAACAAATTAATTAAACCACACGCGTATTTTTAAATTATTAAAATTTATACACTATTTCGACTTTTTTTTTTTTTTTTTTTTTTTTTTTGTATTAGCTGGTCACTTTAATATTTTGGCTGTTAATATTTTTATTTTATTAGCCGGTTTTGATATTAATGAAAAACAAATTTTGTTTCGGAACGGTATAGAGAAAATTGGATTTCAACGCTGCAGTATATGTCTACTTACAACCGCTGATTATAATTTAAGATGAGAATTTCAAAACAAATTTCCGTAACCGCTTCTCTTATAGACGTGCAAACCCCGATGAAGATAAATTTTGGGAATGCATTTAAAGATGTACTCTCTTAACGATAAATTTGCTTAGTCCAATCTTGTTATATGAAAATTTAATGGTAGGTTGACGGTAATAGATATGGAGCAATTTAGTGTAACTTTTTCTTTTATCCTTTTTCCAATTAAATTAATGAAAACTAAATCCCCTTGTCTTAATAATTTCCTGTATCCAAGAAACAACCACCACACAATTCCAATCAGTCTAAAATTTCCAAGATTCTTTCCTTTTTTCCTTTGGCGTTTGTTAAATTATAATTTTAAATTTATTGTTGTTTAGATTCACAACAATTCGAGCAATCTTTAGCAAACTTTCAAAATGAAAATTTTTGACAAGCAAATGCACAAAACAAATATTTAAATTCTATAAAAATGAAATGTTACCCTGATCGAATTCAAAATAATTTTAGAACAAAATTCAAATATTGATGAGTACTAATTTGTTATCCTCACAAAAAAATGTTAGTACAGTCATTAACAAACATATATGAACTCATAGCTACTGAAATAAAAATTATCCAACAGCAAATCATCGCCATCACAAAGTGTATATTATAAAACTTTTCGACTATTTCAAATCATGCCTTCTCAAAAGCACAATATTCCTTGCATATTTTTCCGTGAAGAGAAAATGCCTCTTATTTTCAGTAAAACCTCTTATTTACATTAAAGTAAGTTTTCTCCGCATTTTAACAAATTTTGATAAAAGAATCGCAAAAATATTTAAGCAATCAAAATGTATTACTCATTTCATGCCTTTTTGAAAAGCACAGAAAAAAGCGATGTAAACAATTGGTCAACTTAGGCCTTTCATTAGTGCTGTTTACGAAGCTATACATTTTTGGAAGCGGTAAAAGTAGCAGTAAGGAAGCAGTAAACGTTTTTACTGCTTCCACATTTTTGTTGGGTAGGTTAATTTTTAATTTACACAGCTTCAAAAAATTAGTTTTTTCAGGGATTTAGATTTTGGTACAACATTTTTTAGATTAGACAAGCTGATTCTAAATATGTTTTTAAAATGTCTCAATCACGTCACATTTTTTATAAAATCGCGGTTAAAAATGCAGAAATACTCTGTGTTTGGCTTATTTGTAAATTATAGAACAACTATGATGCGACTAAAAGTTTTAAAAACAGAGATCGAAATTACGAACTTAAAGTCTGTATAAATTATTTATGAGAACTTAAACCGCATAACGCATGATGAGATGTTTTATCTATAACAAATCGTAGCATAAATACCACCTTTTTACAGGTGAAGTAAAAAATAACGTCCAGTTATATATAATTCGTCCAGTTATATATAATGTGAAATATTTTAAGAGCAGCGATATAGTAAAGCAGTTAAAATGGATTAAATTTCGAGTAAAAAAGAGATAAAACTATTGTTTTTATGATATTTAACTGATGACGATTTCCTTACGATTTCTCATAAAATGACTGACGATTTACAGGGAACCTTAAAACCTAAAAAAGTTGCCATATAAAATGTTCCATCTAAAAAAGTAGTGACCTTTTTTAGAACAAATTAATTGCAAAAACACAAACAAAATATGAAAAATTGTTAAAAAAGTACTAAAAGCACTGACTAAAAAATAAAAAAGCATTATTTTAGTGCTGTTTTTGGTTTTGGCACAATGAGCAAAATTTTGGCGTTTTGGGTCATCAAAATGCACCAAGTTGGCATCACTGGCAGTAATATTTAGAGGTTCGCGGCAAAAAATTGATGTTTTCAAATGTAAAGCAATGTTTTGACAATTCCAAATCTTTTACGTTTATTTCTGTATTTAAAATACCGGTTGTCAATTTCCAATTTTTAGGCCAATATTTTTATTAAGATATTTGTATGCAGTTTTCTTTTTATTTATATATGCAGGATCGCCAATATGTGGCGGTCGGTAATTAAATTTTTTAAATAATTTTTTTTTACAAAAAACTATCCTTTATTTTCAAGATGTGCAATAATAATAATGAAAATATTTTAATAACAATTCAATCAAAAATCTATTAAAAAGAAGAAAACATAATTATAAAAATTTAACAAAGTAAAAACATTTTTTATTCATGGGGCCTACATACATACAAGGGGCCTTGTCAATTTAGCCAAGTTGTGGCTAGATTTTGCCATTTTTGAACACGTTTAGCCAGAAAAAAATTGGATTTAGCCATTATTTTAGCAATTTTTAGAAAATGTTTAGCCATTTTTTCGTTTTTGTACAAAATATAATTTTTGGGCGTGAATTTATAGCTTAATTAAGGAATTTTGCTAAGTCTTCCAAATTAATTGCATTAAATATGCTAAAATTCGAAATCTTATTAAACAAATTAAGAAAAATAATCTGTCGAAGGCATGTCAGTATCCGGATTTAATTCCCCAGCAAAATCTCATTACTAATATCTAAATAATAAGCAGTAAAATTAGGGTCTACTGCTTATAATTCGGTGTCAAAACTCATTACTTTTGTTCGACAAGGTCGTTTTTGTAAGTAGTTGTCCATATTCGCTGCATGAAAAAACAGACAACATTTGTGCACCCGCTTACCCGCTAAATTACAAAAGTATATAAAATAAGTAGTTACCAAAATAAGTAGTTATTCGTGTGGTTATACGCAGTTAAAAAATAAGTGGTTACAAGTTGTTAAATAATACGACTTACTTATATACTTACTAGTGGTTAAAAAATAAGTAGTTACCAAATTCACATTATATCTTTATAAATTAATAAGTAGTCGCGCGTAAGCTAGACTGCTTATAAAAACGGCTTCGCCTAACAAAAATAACTAGTACTGACGCCGAATTATAAGTAGTAAAAAATTTTAGTTTCATTATATAACCACTTATTTTGTAATGAAAGATTTTGCTGGGTCATTCAAATAAAATTGCACATAATAAATATTGATACAAATTTCAAACACTTTGTTTTAAAAAATGACGGAACAAATATAAATTTCTATACTTCGTAAAAGTTTGAAGAAAAACTGTTAAAATTTGTATTTAATTGCGGTAAAAATATCAGGATTTTATTATAAAACATACTTCAAGTCAACTGCCTACACCTAAAATAATATGTCAGTAACAAAATCTACAAACGGGTTTCACATTGACTAGTTTTTAATAAATTTTTAGTTGAAACACTGATTTAAACAAAGGTTTTAATTATCCTCATTTATTAAAATACTCAGAGACATATAATATTGTGGTATGTTTGACTGCTCTGTATTGCATACCATAAGCATGCAATACGATACTCTTTTATTTGTCCATACTGCACTAAACTTATAGCGTGGGATATGCTTAGTAAGCATATTCCACTATTGTACATTTGAGTATAATTAAGTAGCTTTAAGTATTTTTTGATTTAATAAAGTAGTCTCGTCGTAGACAATAAACTAACCAGATCGTCTTTAAAATATTATATCGAAATTTTTATATTACATGGCGATCCTGCCAGTGTCTGCTATAAGCAGACCCTGGAAAGGAAAACTTTTGAATAATATATTGCATATTATAAATGCTTAAAAATTAAAAAAATTGATTTTTTTTAAAAAACAGACATTGTCAATTGTGAAATCAACCAATGAAAAACTAAAAAAATTGATTTTTTTTAAAAAACAGACATTGTCAATTGTGAAATCAACCAATGAAAAAAAAAATTAAAAAAAAGACTTAAAGAAAAATGTTTACAATATGTGTTAATTTCAAAGTGTTTGCATAATTAAAAGAAATAAGGGTGGAAAATAAAGGAGAGTGTTTGAAAAAAAACTATTTAGTTAAATCATATAAACATTATTGGATTTAACGACGGACAAAATGTCGCAATTAAAGTTTTGAAATAAACAGAATAGCAATAGTACAACAACAACAACAACAAAACAGGGGTAACACGCCAAGTTACCCGAAGGAAGATGCTGGTGTGGCCAAATACACCAGTCACCAACTATCATCAGTGGCTGCTCCTGTTGATGAGAAAAAGGCCATAAGGCTGTTTCCAGACAAAGAAAACATCAACTACTCCATCTCATCCACCAACTCAACAAATTCTCGATGCTGTCATTAAAACTTTAAAAGAACGTGTCATCTCTTCCAACCATTAAGGAATACCTTACCAGTAAGTTAAAATTAAGAATATTATTTACATATAAAAAAAAATTCTAATAGAATATAAAATTAAAATTTTGACGAAAAATTATTATTTCTGTAAAACTCAACATTTCATTTTTAAATTTATAAATTTTTTTATAAAAAAAAACAGAAGAAGAAGAAAAGGAAAAAATTGAAATTAAATAAAATTTATAAAAACTATTTTTTTTATAAAAACATAAAATTAGAATTTGAAAAAAAAAGAAGATAATCTTTATGGAAAATTGAACATTTTTTTTTGGAAAAAAAAAACAACAAAATTTTTTACTAACAATTATTTTTTTTAATAATTTTTTCAACTGTGGTGATTCATACGTGACCCACCCACAGTGTGATAAAATTTATACGGTCACCAAACAACCAGATGACCGATATCTGCCATTACAACCGAAATCTGTTGCCAAAAGGAAACGGATAGCGGATGTAATGACACATATACACATTTTTTTTTTCATTCTCTGTACATACTAACATTGGCCTACATAAGGTAGGATAGTCGAAAATTGAAAGAAAAATTTTTTTGTTTTACCTTCTTTGGATACAATTTTAAATGCCACAACCAGGGATGGAATTTTTGAATTTAGCCTCAAAGCTCCTTCTGGACTTTGATGGCAGGGCAGAAAACCTACAGAGTTTTCTAGATGCCCTTCATCTTGTTGACTCTATTAAGGAATCACACGAGACCCTGGTAGTGAAGCTTGCGAAAACCAAATTAAAAGGTTTCGTAAGGAACTTGATTACTTCGGAGACAACTCTCCGGGAAATTGCTTTCAAGTTAAAATATTCCGTGAAATACGAATCAGTCGAGCTTGCCTCGGCTAAACTTTTTAATATCCGTCAAGGCAGTAGCAGTGCGAATTCATATGCTACTAAAATTGAATCCTTGACAAAATCTTTGGAAAATGCCTATATTTCGGACGGAGTGCCATTAGAATTGGCAACTAAATACTCAACCCAGGCAGCGGTAAGGGCAATTGCCAAAAATGCTGCAAACGAAAGGGTGAAGTTTATAATGGAGGCAGGCAATTTTTCAAACTTGAATGAACTACTTGCCAAGTTCATCAGTAGTTGTACCGAATCATGCGGACAATCGAATATATTATGCGGTAATGCCAATAATGTTGATAGTAAATGCGTGGGGAATCGTAAACGCAAACGCTACTGTATCGTGGGCAAGGAGAATTTTTACAATGACTACAATTCCGGTCGAAAGAGTAAATACAAATACCCCGACCGAGAGATTTTTTATAATGGTAGAAGAAACCATAGAATTTCATATGACAATATTTCATATGATAATAATCAGATCGTAACCGACAATGTTTCGGAAAACTAATAAGCACCCCTAATGTAAGGCAAATAGAAAATAAAATTTAAAACTTCAATCTATCTCTTTATAGCTACCTCTCCATTAGGACTACGTTAAACGGAGAGATATCTACATTTTTAGTAGACACGGGAGCCGATATTTCTATAATTAAAATCGGTAAAGTTCTTAACGAACAAATTGATGCAAATATAGCGACAACTATTAGTGGTGTAGAACAAAGTTTGATAACTACACAGTCGAAACGGATTTGAAAGCTGAAGATCTCCTTATAGCACATGAATTTCGTGTTGTTCAGGGAGACTTCCCAATTCCACCTGACGGAATAATAGGTATGGATTTCATAAGAAAATATAATTGTGTACTCGATTATCAGAGCGACAAGGTCTTGATTATTTTAAGATCTAAAGAATGTCCATATGATATCGCTTTGGAGATGCGAAATGCACCGCAAATCAACTCCATATCTCTTCCTGCTAGATCTGAAGTGATAAGACTTATAAATATTCAGAGTAGTGAAGACGAAGTATTGATTCCACACCAAATGTTACAAAGTGGTGTTTATATTGCGAGTACGATAACTTCGAAATCAATCCCACTCGTTAGAATTGTTAACACAACAAACGAGAATATTATTATTTCAAATCCTCGAATACGAACAGAAAGTCTAAACGACTACGACATTGTCCAACAGAGCCGAGATTATCAGAAATATCGAGAAAAACTGGAAAAATTATCCAGAAATTTTCCCAAATTTGTCGAGAACAGATTAAGGAATATATGCTCTGAATTTGTTGACATATTTGCATAAGAATCTGAGAAGATAACTGTTAATAATTTTTATAAACAAAAACTCAGATTGAAAGATAATGAGCCCGTATATATGAAGAACTATCGCATACCACACTCCCATAAAGAGGAGGTTAATAAACAAGTGGATAAATTAATTAATGATGACATAGTCGAACCATCAGTTTCCGAATATAACAGCACAATTTTATTAGTACCGAAAAAATCGCTACCAGGGACTGACCTTAAAAGATGGAGACTTGTCGTTGATTACCGAGGAGTAAATAAGAAGCTTATAGCTGATAAATTCCCTCTTCCTCGCATAGATGATATTTCAGATAAATTAGGTAGAGCTAAATTTTTCTCCTGTTTAGATTTAGTATCTGGTTTTCATCAGATAGAACTGGAAGAAGATGCCAGAGATATTACATCTTTTTCAACGGAAAAAGGTTCCTTTAGATTTAAAAGACTTCCATATGGTATAAAAATTGCACGTAATTCATTCCAAAGAATGATGTCTTTGGCTTTTTCGGGCTGTCGCCAGCCCAAGCATTTTTGTATGTGGATGATCTGGTAGTAATCGGTTGCTCAGAGGAGCATATGTTGCAGAACTTAAGAGACGTATTTGGCATGTGTCGAAAATATAATCTCAAATTGCATCCATATAAGTGTTCATTTTTCTGTCGTGAAGTGACATTCTTAGGACACAAATGAAAATTATCCGACACCTAAAAATGGTGATGAAGCAAAACGCTTTGTTGCATTTTGCAATTATTATAGAAGGTTTATACCTAATTTTGCTGAGTCATCGAGACATTTGACTAGATAATCTAGGAAAAATGTTTCTTTTGATTGGACTGAGGAATGTGAAAACTCTTTCAAATACCTCAAGAGTCAATTATTAAGTCCGAGAATACTGCAATATCCAGATTTTACAAGGGAATTTTGTATAACAACAGATGCAAGTAAACATGCTTGCGGAGCTGTTTTAAGCCAGGAAAATCAAGGTATTCAACTACCTGTGGATTATGCATCAAGAACATTCACAAAAGGTGAAAGTAACAAATCTACGATTGAACAGGAGCTAGCTGCCATTCATTGGGCAATTAAATATTTCAGACCATATATTTATTGTAGAAAATTTTTGGTCCGAAGTGATCATAGACCTCTAACCTATTTATTTTCTATGAAAAATCCGTCATCAAAACTGACGAGAATGAGATTAGATCTTGAGGAATACGACTTTACGGTCGAGTATATTAGGGGCGGAGACAATTATGCAGCTGATGCGCTGTCTCGCATAGAATTCTCAGATATAATGAATATTGAGACGAATAAAATATTGAAGGTAACCACGAGACTTCAATAAAAAAGGGAGAAAATTACCCCTAAAACGACAAAGGATAAAATTTTAGTTCAACCAAACGTCTATGAGGTGCTCAATAATAGCGAATTATAGAAAAGTGTTAGATTATACACTAAAGATACCGCAATAAATATTAGAAAAGGGAAAAAGATAATTCTCAAAATGAATATACCTAACCTTGTTGCTAATGAGAAAATCGATTTAGATCAATTCTTCTCACAGCTTGAAAATATAGCTGGTAATAACGGGATAAAGTTATTCCAAATGTCACTAGATGACAAGTTATTTAAATATATAGGAATCTCGGAATTTAAAGAGAGAGGAAACGCTTCCCTCAATAATGTAAAAATAGCCCTCACACCTAAATTAAGGAAAATAACAGACGAAATAGAAAAGCGCAATATACTGAGAAAATATCATGATGATCCAATTTTTGGAGGACACTCAGGTATAACACGGTTGACTAATAAAATAAGAAAATATTTTCGCTGGGACAAAATGACTAAGGACATCAAAAGATATGTCAAGTCCTGCGATCAATGTAAGAGAAATAAAGCACTGAGAAACGTTAAGGAGGAAATGATAATTACTCCAACGCCAGTGAAACCATTCGATGTTGTTCTGATAGACACAATTGGTCCATTACCGAGATCTAATAATGGAAACGAATACGCTGTAACTATGATTTGTGACCTTACAAAATATCTTGTAACGGTGCCAATATCCAATAAAAGTGCGAAAAGTGTAGCCAAAGCTATTATGGAACACTTTGTACTATTATATGGTCCAATGGGGAGAATTCTAACGGACATGAGTACTGAATACGTAAATCAAGTTCTTCAGGAACTTTGCGATCTCTTATTGGACCTTTGGCTATAACGCATTGCGGGCATTTGGCTATCCAATCGGCCACAGATTGTCGACATCCAACCCAATAAAACCTTAGTTTCAACTTTTCCAGCGTTTTTGTCACACCAAGATGACCGTCACTAGGACCATGCATTTTAGCACTTCAACGATAACGTCCTTCATTATTGTATTTTTGTTAAAAACATTCAGAAAGTTAAGTGTCTTTCTATTCTATACTTTAAAATTTTTGGAATAAGCGTGCCATTTTTGCGTTTTTTGTGCCAATTTTACTATTTTTTGTGCCATTTTGCCTGCCAATTTCAACTTTTTTTGTGCCATTTTAAACTTGCCCTGATTACAATATTACTTCTAATCAAGTTGCATTTATGAAAAAACAGGGTACGGATGACGTCCTTTTATATCTCGAGCATTTCATTTCAAATGCTTCATCAACAAAAAATCATATAAATATACTATCTACCGATTTTGAAAGAGCATTCGACCGCATCGGAATCCATGTTATAATCCAACAACTCTCAGCTTGGAAAATAGGAAAAAATATGTACTCCATAATAAAAAGTTTTTTAATGAATCGAAAGTTCAATGTAACAATAAATGGTCAACAATCAAGGACATTCTCTCTATACAATACATACCACAAGGATCGCCGTTATCAGTAGTATTATTTATAATCGCCTTTAACCAATTCAGTAAAATCATTTCCACACATAAACACATCGAACACGCTATTTACGCTGACGATGCCGTTATTTTCACAAAAATTAAGGATAATAACAAGGTCAAGGAGATTTTCGCAAACATTCTTCGGGATATCGACAATTGGTGCATATTTTCTGGTGCAAAACTTTCTGTCGAAAAATGCTCTCTTTTTCATATCTGCAATAAACAAAACTGCAACATTTTGAACGTTGAATACAACAACATTAAAATTAAACGAGTGGAACATTTGCGTACACTGAGAGAATTTTCGTCACTTCAGTAATGAATTTCTTCATAGTTTTAAAGAAAATTGTCACTGAAACTCGTCCATTGAAACTTTTCATAGAACCTATGAAACAGGTTTCATTAAAGTCAATGTTTATGAAAAGTTCATAAAATTAATGAAACTCTTCATAGGCCACTCGTCCAATGAATAAATCATTCAGCCAAAGTAGATGTACATAAAATCTGTGAAGCAATTTCATTTACTATTATTTATTATAGTTGGTTGTTGTCGTTGCTAAGCTGCAGTGGATAAATAAAAAGTACTTAGCAAATGCAAAAGGCGTAATAAAATCGTAGCATATTTTACGGATGTACAAAATATATCTAAAGAAATAATTCACTAAATTAGAAAGTTTCATAAAAAAAAAGTTTAGAAAAAATTAATATGATTTATAAAAAAAATTCATAGTCCAAAATTAATAATGAAAAATTAATTTAAAAAAAATAAAAATTATAAAAGATTATTCTCTCAGGAAATGACGATATTTTATAAAAAAAAATTAAAAAAATAAATACTATTGAACAATTTCATATATATAAAGAACATTTTCATTAAATTTATGGAGATTTAATTTATGAAATTCAATGAATTTTTTTAATGAAATTATGAAATTTTATGAAAGAAAAGTTATGAAAAATTTCATAATATTAATTAAATATTATATACATAATGAAATTCTTCATTTGTTCTATGAAAAAAATTCTATGAAATTATATCATTAATATCATGAAGGATAATTCTCTCAGTGTATCTTTGGAATTATATTCGATAAAAGTTTCACCTTCAAGGAGCACTGCTTACAACTCAGAAAAAACGTCAGCTGCAGATTAAATATTATAAAATATCTAACATCGAAGCACTTTAATATACACATATCAATCAACACAGAGGGAATTTTGCTGGACGAGTTTTAATGAAAATTTTCAGTAAACTAATGAAGTTTTCTTCACGAAGTAAATGAAAAATTTCTTAAATTTGATGAAAAAGCTTCATATATTTTAGGAATCAATTTTTAATGAAACTTTTTCATTGAGTATATGAAACTTTTAATAAATAGAATGAATTTTCTCACAACATTTTATGAAAAATTGCATTAATTCAATGAAAAGTTTCAATGGATGAGTTCCAGTGCAACTTCATTGGTTTTATGTAAAAATTCATTAATATCATGCAGATAATTCTCTCAGTGAACAATAATAAACATCACTCGTTCAATTGTACTCTCTAAAATAGATTATGATCTTCCAATCTATGGATGGTGTGCTCCCTCCCATATAAAACTAATTAAAACTCCTTACCATGCAGCAATTCGTTATAGTATTGGATCTTTTCGTACAAGTCCTACAATAAATTTACTAGTCGAAGCAGGAATGCCTTCCATCGAAGATCGAACTTCTAAACTAACATACAAACTTATACCAAAACTCTTCACTTGCCGCAACAAAATGATATTTCAAGAAGTTTGGAAAGCAATAAATCACAAAAAAATTCTTAGGATCGAGTCTACCATCGTAAAATGCATTAAATTTTCTCGTACAATTGATATACAACTTCGCCCAATTCTTCTTAAACAATCATCCGAACCTCCTTGGTTATTTGATCGCTCTTCTTTAATTTTGTCTATGGTTAGTCTTCCAAAAACAACAACACCAGCCACTATTTATGAACAAACCTTTAAAACAACAGTTGATAACTTTATAAAACACGATTGGAAATTTTTATACACTAATGGATCCAAAGCAAATAACCACACAACATTCGCAATAGTCCAACAAGATGGCACTCTGATCAAAGCTGGACACATCTATAGCTACTGCTCCAACTTTACAACAGAAGCTTTAGCGATAGTTAATGCAGCTGAGTTTGCCGCTCAAAAAATTTCTAAATACATTATTTTCACTGATAGCCTCTCACCCATCCTTGCTATTCAAAACACCTTTCATGATTCTCCTTTAATTAATAAAATCCGAAATTCCCTCAACAAAAACCCAAATAAAACTTATGTGGATCTCGTCACATGTGGGAATCCTTGGTAATGAAAATGATGATTTAGCAGCTAATGAAGCTAAAAATAGGCCACTTATAAAATTCTCCACATGGGAACATCCAGACATAATGAACACAATTTATTCTCAGTTGGAATCATCATACAACTCAAGATGGGCCTCCTACCAACATTCTTACAAAAACGTAAATCCACTTGGGATCAAACCAACTGTGAGGTCGTGCTATTTTTATGAGTATTACTGTATTCACAATTTTATACAAATCAAGTAAACATAATTTGAAAATTCAAATTTGTCAATGTACGAAAATTTATAAAGTCAAAAATTTTCATAATTATTTGAATCTAAAGAAGAACAGTCACCTACGTGTGAATACAAAAATTAATAATTTTATTGTGGAAAATTTATTGGATAGTCAAACTTATATTTATTGGAAGTTGAAGGTAAGAAAGTTGCGGATTTGGGTAGGATGAAAAATTTAAGATAGTTAATTGGTTTCTTTTTAGAGTGTTAATAACATAACGGCTAAGACCTTGACGTCGTTAAATTTCTCTGAATCTGAGGATCGCATGAAATTCTAACCAAAATTTGTAACCTTTAAACCACCAATTTTTACCGGAATGAACATTATAACCTGATTTGCAAATATTTTTAATCATCGCATGCCCTTTGAAGGGAACGGGGACATGCAGATTTAGTCACCGAAGTAACAATTTTAGTTTCGATCATTTTTTTTTACCGAAACTTTATTATCGAGTTGTCTCGATTAGAATTTTTTTACGCGACGTTCGGAAGGCTTCAAAGATTTTTCGATAATGTGTATTGATTATAACATAATCCGCTGTATCCGCTGTGTGGAAAATATAGCGGTTCTGATTTGTCTGACAATTGATTTTGTTTTTTTTCCTAAATATGATCAATAATTTAAATGTTAAATTTTTTTTTGTTTAAGTAAATTTTTTTTAAATTTTATTATTCGTTATACGCGGAAGTGATTCCATAATTAATTGAGAACTACTTCATCGAAAATTTTGGAAGGTATCGAAATTAAAATTTTTTTTGCACTATCGAAATTAACAATTGGAAACAGTGAGAATTTGTAATAAAATTTGACTATAAGTTTACAGCAGCGAGCAGACATTAAGGCCTTTTTTTGTCATCGTTGGTTGCAATATGGTGAGTTATTCGATTTTTTTTTTGTTTTATAAATTTTCACACACACGTATATAAAATAACAGTAGATATAAAAATATATATTTTTTTTTCAATTCAAAGTCGTTCCACCAAATGAGGTGGAACTTTGCACTTTAAGATTTTAATTTCGAATTATTTCATTCCTTTTTCCATTGTTCTAATTCTCAATTATTACTTTCATTTAATATCACTACTTAATTATTTTATCTTTCATTCTAATATTTAATAACGTAAAATATAATTTGATTTAATCCTATACACTCAAAAAAATTAGATAGTTAACTTTATACTTATAATTAATACTAATTTTTTTTATTATGATTTCTTTAACTATAAATTTAATATTTGTTTTCAAGTTTCTAAATCCTCTCTGTTAAATAAATAATTTATTATGTTCTGGTTTAATTAATTTGTTTTAGTTCCACGAAACATGTAGGTACAGCTGTTTAAGGGCACATGTGGGCTATCTAAGAAAAATAATGTTTAGATAGCAAGGTTGGGTGGGTTTTGATAGGAAGAGGATAACATCTTAACACTCTTCTAAATTAGCTTCTTCATCCCTTTACATTCTTCTTACCCCTATCTCTCTATTTGTTTTCCCTTCAATTGGTCGATATAGTCGTTGCTGGTTAGTTTGCTACTTTTTTTTTGTTGTAGTCGACTCTTAATCTTCCTCTCAGGAGACAAGATCCCACCCTAATTTACCTGAGCACGGCCGGAGTTAAAAGTAGCTCGTTCTCCTGCGAGGTAGAGCTGGAAGAGAGTATGAATCGTCACTTGAATGGCGCCCAACGTGGGCCACGACATATTTGTTTCAGTTGTAACTACATGCAGATTTATTTGTTTGAACTAATGATTACTGAAAATTACACCTTGTTTATCTTGCTGTTGCTTCAATTATATTACCGTGGTTGCGATAAATCGACTAATTCTCTATTTCTTTTTATATAAGTTATTGGCATCTGTTGTTGGCAACTGGGATTTTTCTTCTTGGGGTTTATATGTCACGGGAACGTATAGCCCAGTGCCACAAGAGAATTGTGGTTTTATCTATCGAGTGTAGGGTACTTTGTTTGAGATTTTTGTTTTGGAAATCTACGGAACAATGCTCACAATATCTTACAGAAAATGAATTATTGGTTTAACTCTTCAAAATCTATTAGAGATTTCATATTGATTGTGATTGAGAATTATGCGACTGGATGGTTTTTCGGTTAGAATTTTTTTTTCTCATATGATATACGGATTTTTTTTTCTGCCTAGGTTTTGAATATTTGTTTAGAGATTTTACTAATATGGATTATAGAGTTAGTAGATTACTCATATTAGATTCTGACTAAATTTTTTTTATTTTTTTTATTTTTTGATGGGAAGTTTAGTTTTATTTATATTAAAAAGAAAAAGTGCGCAGTTGTTTGTACCTATGTGGAGTAGTGGAATGTAAGTTTGATATTGTTGGATTGCTTATTTATTATAATTAATAGTTTAAAATGGTTTTGACAGAAGTCAGGAGAACTTATTGAATATCGAAGAACCTGCCAATTGCAGTTTCACAGTTGACCTGAATACCGGTAACGTTACGCCAGGTCGTACTGCGGGAACACTAGGAACAAAGGGTGGTAATGCTACTAATAGTGTTGGTCAGGGAGCTAGGTGAAAGGGTAGACCAACGGTTAGAACTGGTAACGCTCAAAGTGATAGTAATAATGATGCTCGTTTAACGCGCATTGTTAATGATTCATTGAATTCTTTTCGTGGTGTGATCAGCAATTTGATTTCTAATGAGCTACGATCATTAGTTCAGAATATTAATGTTAATACCAACGCGAACGTCCAAAGTCGCAATGTTGATGCTGCTATCGCATCTAATTGTAACATAGTTACTAACTCATCCACTAATAACTCTAATACGACACCTCGATCTCGCTCTAATTCGAGTCAGGATCCATTGTCTGCGTAGAAAATTTTAAATATTATTCGCAATAGGCGAATTAAATACAGTGGCCATGACAACTCAATTTCTGTTGATGAATTCATCTATCGTATCAATATACTAACTGCAAAGAATTTGAATATTGATTTCAATCTTCCTTATGATTATGCTCATAGCTTGTTTGAAGGGAAAGCGTTAGTGTGGTATTGGCGGTATGAGAAGAGGAACACTAGCATATATTGGTTTTCTTTGACAGCTGCGTTACGGAAAGAATATAGAGAGGAGTATACCGACTTTGACATACTAGATGATATTCGACGACGAAAACAGAGATCGGGTGAAAAAGTTGACGAATACTTTGACGAGATTTCGGCTATGACAGACAAATTGGATACTCCAATGACGGACAGGGACCTTTGTGAAACCATACTGAGAAACTTGAGAAGTGACATATGTCATGAGCTTCTGCACTTCGAAGTTTCTGGTGTTTCCCAGCTTCGTAAGCAAGTGAAGAAACACGAGAAATTTTTAAGGGATCTTCATGGTGTTGATTCTCGTAGGACTACAAAAGGACGTGTTGCGGAAATAACTGGAAAGGACATAGACGAGAACGATTTAGTTTTGATGAATACGGGCGTAGAAGTTTGTGCAATTCGTAGTGATGTCAGGTGCTGGAACTGTGACAAACAGGGACATACATATATCGATTGTATGGAAATCAGACGTATATTTTGCTACGGATGTGGAGTAAGAGATACATATAAGCCCACGTGTCCGAATTGTACCGGTGTCGTACAGAGAAACGGACTAAAGGATGTCCGTCGCAAGTATTACGGACATCCGATAGTAGAGTACATAGGACTGAAGGGACATCGACTAGACATGAAGCTAAAATATATACTGACAATAAAACAGACTCCATTCATCCTTTCATGAGGCCATATCACATTCGTTTAAAGGAGTACGAGGAGGCTCGTGCAAGAATATTTGGTGATTCAAGTAGGAAAAGTAGGTCGTCAAGGAGGATTCGGGAGTATTATCGGAGATTGATATCGTATAGGGTTTGTGTTATAGGCTCGATTGTGAATAAGGATATGGATAGTAGACCATTTATTAATTTGAGAATAGAGGACTCTGCGCATTTGGCCTTGTTGGACAGCGGTGCAAATAGGAGTATAATAGGAAGTGAGTTGGCGACACAAGTTCGAGAAAATAACATATTTAAGGCCCATTAACTTTTCTCGAGCAGTTAACTTTAACTTAACCATGGGTAACTAACCAATACTTAATATTTATCCCTATGAATATTTAACCATAATAACTTATCAATATTTTAACTCTGGGTAGTTAACCTTAGTATGAAATGTCAGAATAAAAACAAAAGGAAAAACAAAAATAATAACAAAAATTTTTTTTTCAATACGGGAAAATTAAAAGTTTTCTCGCGATTTTTTGTGTGTTTCTGGTCATAAAAAAAATAATACACTTGACCACGTCGTTTTTTTTAAGATTCGCGGTCGCCAAATACCATAAAATGAATGTGTCTTTTTGCATACTACGTGAGGTGATTTAATTAAATCCATTTGGTAAGTCTATAAAATAAAAGTGTTTTATTTGAACTATTAATAAGTATTTCGTGCTGATCGAGACAACCGCGAAAAGATTCGCGCATAAAATTAGCAAAAAAAAAACGGTGGAAATTTTGTGATAGATTATTAAATTAAGGCACTTTATACGGTCAGAACATCAAAGTGAGTAGAAAAATATTCGCTGTGCATGATTTTGTAACTTTTTGTAATTGCGAGTCAAAACTGTAGGTTGTCCAGGGGTTCCTCATATACTTTTAGAATATTTAAAACATGATTGGTTCACATTTCGTTAATTCGCGAGTGATTTCTATGTGCTTTTTTATATTTAAGAAATTAAATTCAGTAGTCTTGTACTTCACGTGTACCTTAACAAACTTTCAGCGATTTGAGCTTTGATACATGATTAGGGTGACCATTTTTTTCTGACTTCAAATCAGTACAAATTTTAAAAAAATACTATCATGAAAAAAAATTATTATGCAGCTAACCTAATTTGTAGTCAACCGAATAGTTTGGTTGAGGCAATGGGTCCGTTTTAGAAACGGACCCATTATTTAGAAATTTCAATGATCTGTTACCATTTCTTTTCTATTTTTTTTTTGTAACAGATTGATGAAATATAGCCATGCTACGAATGGAGTCAAATATGACCCCAGGATAGTATGAACGTTAATTCTTCCAACGAATTTCTGCTGTCATGAGCAAATTACATTTTTTAAACTAATTTTCTGTAGATACAAACTAACCAATAGATAGGCTACAAATTTAGCTGTCAGAACCAAGGTTGGTTACCGAAACGAATAACGGTAAGGGTAACGGTAACGGTATCAGATTTCGTTTGTTTAGGTAACGGTAAAGGTAACGGTATTTAAGACTGTTTCGGTAACGGTATACCGTTATCGAAACAGTAATACCGGTACGTACCGGTATTAAAAATTATGTTAAAAACATATAAAAACAAGTAAAAACATGGCATATTTTTAATTTTAAGTACTGAAAATGCAGATTTTAAGCTATAAATTCAATACTGGTAGTTTTAATAAGTAAAATTATTATCTATAAATTTTTTGTAAAAAGAAAACACTCAATATTATAAAATAAAAATAAAAAAATTGTAATTTTTATATAAAATAATAAATACCGTTAAAATACCGGTAACTACCCATAAAAATAACGGAATCGGTAACGATAACGGTATTTAGACATTTTTTTAGAGGTATCGATAACGGTAACGGTATTCAATTTGAAACGGTATTTTAGCGATAACGGTATTATAACGATAACGGTAACCAACCTTGGTCAGAACAGATCTTTTTTCTCTTTGCTAATTTCTGCATGATTTCTCAAATAGAAAAACTTCACATCTTGGCTACGTTTTACTACAAAAACTCGTAACGTTTTTAAAAATGAAAATCTTAAGGTTTTGTGTACTTTTTTCTATTGAAAATCCCATAGATTCGAAAATTTTTCCATGGAAATACCCACATATATTTCTTTAGATTTTAAGGATTTTTGTACGGCAGCTTTTGATATCGTTTCTTACATTTAGGAAAGAGAATCAACTGATTTTCTATTATCGCAATGGAACCACTTGATAAATTCGGTTGTCACCACGAATCTTCTGTGTATCAAACTATATATTAGATTTAGAAATTTACATGTAGAAAAATCATTTTGAATGCTTTCTGGTAGAGAAAACCTCTCACATTCACAAAAATTTATCCTATAAAAAAAACTACATTGTACTTGCATTTTGGTTTTTTTTTTACTAAAAAATGTAATATTTTTTTAAATGCTAAAAATCAGTACAATCAGTACAAATTTTAAAAAATCAGTACAAATCAGTACACTACTTCTTCATCAGTACACGTGACCAAAAATCAGTACATGTACTGATTAAATCAGTACGAATGGTCACCCTATACATGATTCATTTTGAATTTGATACGCTGATTCTAAATCCTCAAATGAAAGTTACCCAAAATTTATGGAATAATTGTTTTTCTGAGAGTGGCTTTCAAAAGAATTTTTCCTATAACGGTACACAAATTAAAAAAATTTTGTCCTATGTATTTTAAAAAACAAAGTTCATTATTTACTACCATCGTAACAAAAAGTCTTAAGATATTTGGATGCGTTTTGTATAGTATTTCAAAATACATAGGTAAAAAAAGCTATTTCTCGAGGTTTTAATCACGATTTTTTCAAATTTGAGAGGCGAAAGACGAATTCGGAATAGAGATTTGGAATCAGCAAGTAAAATACTAAAAGTATGTATCAAGATTCTAACAGCAGCGACTTTTCATTTTGTAGAGTTGTTTAATTCGTGTCAAATTATACTAATATTGATCACCATTTTAAAAAAAAATAAATTTTTACAATTTTCTTACATGATGCCAACTTCCGTAAGCTATCGCAGAAATCTAAATCCTAAATAGCAAAAATTTGTGCACGATTTTAAGTACTGATGCAATTTTTGTAAGTTTTGGTAAATTGGGGAAATGCACACCGAAAATACTTATATGCATCATAAACGATCTTTAGTCGAAGTTTTGTTAAAGCTGCACTTTAGATTTTTTTTAATAATCGACATTACAAGTTTAATTTACTAAAATATCTTATGTAGGGTGAATAGCTTTGGTTAAGTTTCTTAACCACAGAAATTTCTATGGTTAAATTTTAGCATTGGTTAGAAGAAATACTTGGTTAAAATTTAGATAAGTTATTCTAAAAATATGTTTACCAGTGGTTAAGGCTAGTAGAGGTCTTAACCAGGGCATAAATTGAGATAAGTTAACGGGCCTAAGAAATGCAAGGGCAATGTACGAACCGCCGACGGACAAAGACAGAACGTTTTGGAAACGATATCGCTGGACGTAGGTTATCAGGGACAAGTGCAATTGATTAAATTTTTGGTTGTACCATCGATTCAGCAGGACGTAATTTGTGGCTTTGACTTTTGGGAGAAATTTGGACTCAAGATTTTAGTACCTAGTGTTGGGGAGATTGACGTACGAACAACAACAACGACTAGATAAAATAATTGCTGCATTCCCTAACTCGGAAGTGGAGGGTCTTGGATGCACCTCCCTTATCGAACACTGTATTGATACGGGAAACGAAAAACCTATAAAGCAGCGTTACTACCCGATTTCACCTGCAGTTGAGAAGCAGTTGAGCGGTGAAATAGATAGAATGATTTCGCTCGGTGTAATAGAAGCAGCCCCGAATTCATCTTGGTCTTCTCCGACAGTTGTGGTGGTTAAGCCAGGCAAAGTGAGAATGTGCGTAGATAGCCGTAAATTGAATTCAGTGACTGTTAAATATGCATACCCTATACCAAATATTGATGGACTAATAGCAAGACTTCCTCCAGTTCATTTTATCTCAAAGATTGATTTGAAGGATGCCTTTTGCCAGATCAAACTGGAGGAAGCCTCTAGACCAAAGACTGCCTTCACTGTCCCTAATCGGCCATTGTACCAGTTTACATGAATGCCGTTTGGACTGTGTAACCGCAAACGTTGTGCAGACTGATGGACATGGTCATTCCGTACAATTTGAAAATGCACGTCTTTGTTTATCTGGACGATTTATTGATAGTTTCTCAAACTTTTGACGAACACTTAGGGCATTTGATAGAGGTAGCGGCACAACTTCGGAAGGCTGGTTTGACGATAAACGTAGCGAAAAGTAGTTTCGCATTGGGGAGAGTTAAATATCTTGGATACATTGTGGGTTACAGAACTTTGCGAGTGGATGAGGACAAAGTAAGAGCTATACATGACTTTCCCGTACCAAAATCGATAAGACACTTACGACGATTTTTAGAAATGACCGGATGGTACCGACGCTTTATACAGGACTATTCGACATTGACCATTACACTAACTGAACTTTTGACTAAAAAGAAAACGTTTACTTGGACGGGACAAGCACAGGAAGCATTTGAACAACTTAAGATAAGACTAGCTACTGCCCCATTACTCATCCACCCAAATTACTGCAAACCTTTTGTCTTACAGTGTGATGCTAGCACTTATGGGGTGGGTGCTGTATTGGACGCAGGTGGACGAAGACGGACTAGAAAGACCCATTGCATTTATGTCAAAAAAATTAAATAAGGCACAAAGAAATTATACTATAACCGAACTTGAATGTCTGGCCGCAATTTTGGCGGTTAAGAAGTTTCGCTCTTATATTGAGGGTCAGGAATTCAAAATTATAACGGATCATGCAAGCCTTAAATGGCTTATGGGTCAAAGGAATTTATCGGGTCGGCTGGCATGGTGGTCGTTGAAGCTTCAGGCTTTTAATTTCACTATAGAGCACCGAAGTGGTAGGGAAAACGTAGTTCCTGATAAATTATATAGAGTTCATGAGGGAGAAGATTTTGTAGAGTCTATTGAATTGGAGAATTTCCCATCGATAAATCTGGAATCGGATGCTTTTGAATCAGACGAATATTCCAAATTACGCAAAAACATGCTGTATGCTGATCTGCCCGACTTCAGGGTTATTGAAAAATATATTTACAAACGAATGGGCTTTTCAGTAGGACATACTGATTAGACGGAATTGTGGAAACTAGTTGTACCGACTGGGCTCAGACATGAGGTTATATGTGCTGCTCACGATGTGCAAAATGCGGCGAATGGAGGAATAGGTAAGACAATAGAGAGGATCAGACGGCATTTTTATTGGCCTGGACTGGTGACTGATGTTAGAGATTATATACTGAATTGTGATTTATGTAAAACCTCAAAGACACAAACGACAAACTTGCGACCTCCTCTTGGAAAAATGGTGACAACGCAATGACCATTTCAGAGACTATATATTGATATAATAGGATCTTTACCAAGGACCAAGACTGGACATACAGGAATTTTAATCATACTTGACCATTTTTCGAAATTTACCTTTTTGAAGCCTTTGAAGAAGCTGGTAACTAAGCACATTATTGATTATCTTCGGACAGACGTTTTAGCTGTTTCGGCGTGCCGGAAGTCTTAGTGTCGGATAACGGTTCGCAATTTAAAAGCAAAGGTTTCGAAAAGTTTTTGGATAAACATGGTATACAGCATATGTTAACGGCAGTGTATAGTCCTCAGGCGAATTCCAGCGAGCGTGTAAATAGGTCAATAAATGAAGCTTTGCGATCGTATGTGAGAAAAGATCAGCGGCAGTGGGATAGTTATATCGGTAGTATAAATTGCGCATTACGAAACAGTGTTCACCCGACTGTAGGCAGAACTCCGTGTCAGATAGTTTTCGGACAGACTATGATAACGCACGGGACCGACTATAAACTTTTGGCGAGACTTAATCTTTTGGCGGATGCGGACTTGACTTTAGAACGACAGGATGAGTTCACTTTGATACGCGACTCCATAATGACCTATATACAGAAGGCCTATCACAAAAATTTTCGGACTTACGACTTACGCACCAGGACCAAAGACTATATAGTTGGGCAGGAGGTTATCAGACGGAACTTTACGCAAAGTTCAAAAGTGGAAAATTTTAGCTCTAAATTAGCACCGGTTTGCATAAGGGCTAAAGTGCTGCGTAAAGTCGGACATGTTAATTACGAACTTCAAGACTTGGACAGAGGTAATATAGGAGTTTATCTTGCTAAGGATTTATGGACTTGACTGACTTGCCATATTGCTGCTTGGATTTTTCTAGATCCAGATCAGCAACGCAAGCATCTAGTTCTGTATCTGTTTTGTGAGGTCGTGCTATTTTTCTGAGTATTACTGTATTCACAATTTTCTACAAATCAAGTAAACATAATTTGAAAATTCAAATTTGTCAAGGTAAGAACATTTATAAAGTCAAAAATTTTCATAATTATTTGAATCTAAAGAAGAACAGTCACCTACGTGTGAATACAAAAATTAATAATTTTATTGTGGAAAATTTATTGGATAGTCAAACTTATATTTATTGGAAGTTGAAGGTAAGAAAGTTGCGGATTTGGGTAGGATGAAAAATTTAAGATAGTTAATTGGTTTCTTTTTAGAGTGTTAATAACATAACGGCTAAGACCTTGACGTCGTTAAATTTCTCTGAATCTGAGGATCGCATGAAATTCTAACCAAAATTTGTAACCTTTAAACCACCAATTTTTACCGGAATGAACATTATAACCTGATTTGCAAATATTTTTAATCATCGCATGCCCTTTGAAGGGAACGGGGACATGCAGATTTAGTCACCGAAGTAACAATTTTAGTTTCGATCATTTTTTTTTACCGAAACTTTATTATCGAGTTGTCTCGATTAGAATTTTTTTACGCGACGTTCGGAAGGCTTCAAAGATTTTTCGATAACGTGTATTGATTATAACATAATCCGCTGTATCCGCTGTGTGGAAAATATAGCGGTTCTGATTTGTCTGACAATTGATTTTGTTTTTTTTCCTAAATATGATCAATTATTTAAATGTTAAATTTTTTTTTGTTTAAGTAAATTTTTTTTAAATTTTATTATTCGTTATACGCGGAAGTGATTCCATAATTAATTGAGAACTACTTCATCGAAAATTTTGGAAGGTATCGAAATTAAAATTTTTTTTGCACTATCGAAATTAACAATTGGAAACAGTGAGAATTTGTGATAAAATTTGACTATAAGTTTACAGCAGCGAGCAGACATTAAGGCCTTTTTTTGTCATCGTTGGTTGCAATATGGTGAGTTATTCGATTTTTTTTTTGTTTTATAAATTTTCACACACACGTATATAAAATAACAGTAGATATAAAAATATATATTTTTTTTTCAATTCAAAGTCGTTCCACCAAATGAGGTGGAACTTTGCACTTTAAGATTTTAATTTCGAATTATTTCATTCCTTTTTCCATTGTTCTAATTCTCAATTATTACTTTCATTTAATATCACTACTTAATTATTTTATCTTTCATTCTAATATTTAATAACGTAAAATATAATTTGATTTAATCCTATACACTCAAAAAAATTAGATAGTTAACTTTATACTTATAATTAATACTAATTTTTTTTATTATGATTTCTTTAACTATAAATTTAATATTTGTTTTCAAGTTTCTAAATCCTCTCTGTTAAATAAATAATTTATTATGTTCTGGTTTAATTAATTTGTTTTAGTTCCACGAAACATGTAGGTACAGCTGTTTAAGGGCACATGTGGGCTATCTAAGAAAAATAATGTTTAGATAGCAAGGTTGGGTGGGTTTTGATAGGAAGAGGATAACATCTTAACACTCTTCTAAATTAGCTTCTTCATCCCTTTACATTCTTCTTACCCCTATCTCTCTATTTGTTTTCCCTTCAATTGGTCGATATAGTCGTTGCTGGTTAGTTTGCTACTTTTTTTTTGTTGTAGTCGACTCTTAATCTTCCTCTCAGGAGACAAGATCCCACCCTAATTTACCTGAGCACGGCCGGAGTTAAAAGTAGCTCGTTCTCCTGCGAGGTAGAGCTGGAAGAGAATATGAGTCGTCACACAACCTTCCCAAAATCATCCTCACGAAATGAAATCAATGCCATAACGCGACTCAGATTAGGTCACTGTAACTTTACACACAAACACCTGTTAGAAAAGGACACTGCTCCACAATGTACAACTTGCAACATCCAGCTTAACA
Source organism: Leucophora obtusa (assembly GCA_949987735.1). Taxonomy (NCBI): domain Eukaryota; kingdom Metazoa; phylum Arthropoda; class Insecta; order Diptera; family Anthomyiidae; genus Leucophora; species Leucophora obtusa. The sequence continues at coordinate 87,600,232 of OX465296.1, forward strand.
TACAACACCTTTTAGACGAATGCAGTATATATAATTATTCCAGAACAAAAATTTTCGGATCTCATCCACCATCAGAATATTTGAAAAACACTTGTGGTAATAATATGAAGTTACTATGTAAATATTTAGTAGAAAATAATTAAAAAATCTAATTTAATTTAAAAGTCGGAGTCGTAAGCAGAGATACAAGCCGGTCCATTCTCTCGGCTGGCGGCGGCTAATGGCTAAAATGGTCGGCGGCGATTGATTTTTAGAGTTGAGCCGCAAACGCATCGGCGGCGGCTGTCTTAAAAAAATAGTGTCGACTGGCGGCGGCTAACCGACTAACGTCGGTATATTTTCCAAGAATTTCAACAGATACATACACGCAAAAAAGCAACTGAAAAAATATTGAAGTCAACTTTGTAATTTTTTTATAGGTACACTTAAAATAATACGTCAGTAGAAAAATCTGTCAAACCGGTTTCAAATCGATTTGACTAATTTTTAACAAATTTTTAGTTGAAACACTGATTTAAGCAAAGATTTTAGTTATCTTCATTTAACACTATACTAAAAATCCGCAGTACTTTAATTTTGAGTGTTAATTTTTACCAATGTATCCGAAGTTTTAAAGACGGCGCCATTTCCTTCCCTCCCGATTTTTTTAATGGCCCATATCTCGAAAACTAAGAGAGATAGAGCAAAATTTATGAAAATTTCGACTACCTCTAACCGTGTAATGCTCCAGAGAAAGGGGCTATCTCTATCCAAAAATGGACCTTGACGGGGCCTTGGACCCTCGGAAATGTTTAATAAAAATTTTCCACTTCATAAAATGACCCATATCTCGAAAACTAAGCGAGATAGAGAAAGCGGACAAAATGTTTGCTCCATTGGAGTGCCCTTATATGCCCTCACATGATATGGATTAGGCCCGGGGAGGGTCCCGAGACCCTAAATTTGAATAAATTCTACGACTCAGTATAATTACAGATAAAACTGAAGGTTTACAAATTTCTTACTTAAATTGATTTGTTAAATTTTACAAAAAAAGTGTTAAAATCAACTAATTTTATTTAAAGCCAAAAACAGGCATACATTTTGTTAAAGTAACAATATTTTCTGTTCAGCCAACAGAGTGTAGTTTTCCGAATTTATAAAAATTGAGTTTATATTTCATAATGTCGATAAAATTATACATACATTTGTTAAATTTTACACAATTTATTGTGTAATATAAGATTTTCATCTCTCTGCCATCACCTATCAGATGGCCCCACCAGTATATCCGATGTTTTAAATATATCCCTATTTCTTCCCTCCCGGTTTTTTAAAATGGTATATATCTACTAAACTAAGAGAAGTAGACCAAAATGGAAATGAAATTCGACTATTCCTAGCTTTACCTCACCCAGATCTGAAGCATTAATTCTTTAATTCAGTATTTGAATTCTGAATTAAAAATTAAATGAATTAATTCACAAACGACTATTGAATGGAATTAATTCATATTTGTTTTCGTTCGATTTCTTTTGTTTTCAAGAGTTAATTCATAAATTCTGGGCTTCGTTAAAAGAGAAACTAAGGTAACAAAAAAAGTCGCCAACGATGTCAAAGATTTCCGCGGAAAGTGGTATTTAGCAGCTCAAAAGGTATTTAATAATACCATAAAAACGTTGATGGAAAGGCATCAGAAAAATTAAAAAATTTTGTAAAATAAAAATAGAAAAAAATTTTATATACCCAATCAGAAATCGCCAGTGGTACAAAAAATCAAGGACTGGCATACAACTGGGCAACCATGGTGTTGAAAATAAATGACTGGGAGAACACTCATTTGGGACGCTTTGCCAGCGCTTGCAAAAAGCGTTTTTCCAGCATTTGTTTTACAAAAATTTCGGTGGTTTATATAAAAATCCACTGGCAAAGAATGGTCTAAGAGTGATTTTATAAAAATGCTGACGCTTCGTTGAAAAAGGTTTGTAGTCAGGATGTTCCAAGTTCAAATCCGGCTGCAAGCAAACATTTTTTTTTTGATTTTTTTTAATTTAAAAATTTTTTTGTTCTATAAAATCAATTTTTTTGTTTGTGAAAAAACTCCTTTAAAACCAACTTTTTTTTGCTTTCCCAACGCTGGCATATTAGTTCCAAAAAACTGTTTGCCAGTGCTAGCTTTTTAGCACAGTCAGTAGTTGTCCAGCGATTATCACTCATTTATGTGTTTAGCTATCAAATATTAGCTGTATTTTGTCTCATGCCTATCAACGTTAAGTCTTTAAAGCAAACCTACTTTAAACCGATTGTAGTATAAAAAATTTTTAAACAGGTTATGTTTATAATTTTTCCGTTATAATCGAACGTACGTCAGCAAAAGTTCCTAGGAAGTAACGCGAATAAGTTTCGTTAGATGTGAAAATGTATAAACGCTGAGTTTTCAACGTTGATAATTATCCGTGTTGAAAGTTAAAGTGCATACGAAAAGTAATGTGTTAGTTTTTGTCTTAAAAGCGTTTTTATGCACTTTGAGATTTTTTATGAGTTAACGGATATAGTTAAGTCGAAAACACAGCTATTATATGTCTCGTTAGCTCAGTGGGTAGAGCATTCGTCTGCCAATCTGACGGCCAAGGTTCAAATCACGACAGGACCAAAAAAAATACAAATAAACTTTTTTTAAATTTTATTTTGGAAAATATATTTCCGGATCACCTATTTATTGGTTTTACCAGCGTTTTGCCAACGTTCCAAAATTTTGTTTCTCCAGGGGGTTACCGCGTAACTCGATTGGAAAAAAAATTTTCGAATTCGTAAATTTTGTACCTTTCGTAAAAAGAAAAGTTTTAGCAAAAATCTTACTTTTTGAATTTTTATGTGCAGTGTACAAGGTTTAGGATAAAAGTAAATTAAAAAGTAGAATTTTTATACAGAATTATATTTTTAACAATATTTGCAAGATTTACGAATTCGAAAATTTTTTATCGAATCGGTCCTTTTGTCTAATGATGTTCTCATTTTGGGAATGGGAAAGCACTTTTTGCCAGTACTTGTACCACCTGTTAAAGTGCTTTGCCACCGCTTTCCCGTTTGTATTTTTCTGACTGGCTAGTTTTATAATAATCTTAATCTTAAAAAATACGGTTACAAAATAGCTTTTATTTTTAAAATTGAATGACTGTTTCATCAGTTTTTTTTTTGTATTTTGTGATTGACATTTTTTTTTAAACGCAGCCCTTTTAATGCGGAAACCTGTAGAATTGTAGTATCAACAAAACAAATTTTTAAAAAAATTTATATTTTTGCATTTGTCTATCGGCTTTAGCCAAAAATTGGCTTGGCCGATTGTTGTCGGCGGCTGAATCGGCTAGGCAAAGGTGTCGGCTGGCGGCGGCTGACCAGCTAAAGTCGGCTGGCTTGTATCTCTGGTCGTAAGCCTTGGTAACTAGTACTCCTCTTTTTTTCTTAAGGACAAAATTGTCCGATCTGGAAAAAAATGACTTTTTTAAATCTTAACAAAATTGGTTATCGTATGACACGAGCTTTTCAATTTTTGGTGATGTTCCAAATTTGAAAGTATGTTTTTTCGAATAAAATATTGACTTTAAAAATTCATAAAAAATCGAAAGCTCGTGTGATACGATAGCGAATCAAGTTTAAAAAAATACAAAAAAAAGAAAAGATTTCGTCAAAAAATGAACCCGCTAGTGCCGCAACTAGGGTTTGGGGTTCGGGAAATCCCGGGCGGGAATTCCCGGGAAAAGTTTGCCGGGAATTCCCGGGAAAATAATATATTTTTCCCGGGAAAACGGGAAATTTTAAAAATATTAAATTTTTTAAATTGTTTTTGTTTCGAATAGGATTTTTTAATTTTAGTCATAAAAAACATTTTAAATACCAAAACAAAAATGTCATTGTTAAAATCTTTTAAAAGGGAATACATTTATTTGACACACAAATAAAATCTTTGCCAAGTAATAAGGAGCATTTCAACTAATAAAGATTTTTCGCATAACTTATTCAAAATTTAAGTAGTAAAATCTAAAAACTTGGTAAAATGTTTAAAAGAAATATGGACAAAAAGTCTTGTTTCTTACAAATAATCGCCCTTACTGTCTAAATTTTTCAAATGTGTATTTTAGTTAAATTCGACTTTGTTAAAATATTGGGTGGCTTGGTTTATTTTTGGAGCATTCTGATTGGTTAATTTATTTTCAACCAATCAAAATATTTGAAAATATAAATATTTTTGTAAGGTTTTCATACACAAAATGAACAAAACCGTTTGATTAAAAATAAAGTCGACTTTAAATTTAAAATACGCCTTTATATTAAGGGTCAATAATTTTATAAGTAACGTTTTCATTAATAAATGTGAAAAGAAAAGACTAATGGTTAACGGTAGATATGGTTATCTAACATCTAAATTTGGTTAAAAAAAGAAAAAAAATTGATGGTCATGCAACTTCTCTTGAAGAAAACAACAAGAATAACGTTTCAGCTAAAATTAGCAAAGTACCTGAAGAAAAAAGTATAAGCTGAATATGCATTAAAGGTTTTATGGTAGGGCAAACATTTCCTGAAATGGTATCCAAATTAGCTGCAGTCAATCCGCACCATAACTAGATCTTCGTTTATTCGAGAAAGTTTTTTTAATAAAAACCTGGCATTGCAAAAAAATGAAACCGATGTAAAGAACATTATATTAAATTACTACAATCGTGTAAAAGATATCATGATAAAAGAAATATCGAGCAATATTTCTAACAATAGGAGATTTACTATAATCTTAGATGAATGGACAAGAATATCACAAAAGAGATATTTGAACATATGTACAAACGGATATAATTCATTTTATAACCTGGGGTTGGTTTATATATCAGGAAGATGTAATGCTGATGAAATAAGAAGAATTGTAGAAATAAGACTAGAAGAGTTTTATTTGTCTTTGGAAAATAACATTGTGGCCACCATATCTAATAGGCCAAGTGTGATTAAACGGTTTGTTTCCGACAGTCCAGTAGTAGGTGCCTACTGGAATCATGCAATTCATTTGTCAGTGCTGCGAGTAATTTATGTGAAATCAAATGTTCAACATTCTGATATTTTTACTTTGAATTATCACTACACAGACTGCATTTACACTGAAATAGTGTTTTTTTTAACAAAAATTACTTATATAGGTGCTTTTCATTAACAATTTTGTTCAAATTTATTCCCGGGATTCCCGGGAATCCGGGGAATAAAATTTTTTCATTCCCGTTTCCCGGGAAATAAAAAAGTCCGGGAAATCCCAAACCCTAGCCGCAACCAATACGAAAAACATGGTTTCGAGATAAACGCGTTCAAAATTTGTGTATATATATACCAGCTGCCGTACGTTATATTAAAAACGCGCTCTCACTAATCCGGCTGTAACTTTTGAACCCGCAGGAATTTTTACATGAAACTTTTTTTCTTAGAATCTTAAGAATATTTACTAAAACACAAAATTATAAAAAAAGTCGATTTCAAAAAACGGCCAATGTCATGTCCCCCCTTAATGACAATAATTTTATTTTGTAATTAAATTTATATAAATAAAATAAATACAATTTTAAACAAACTGCAGATGTCGCTAGCATGTGGGAAATTTTTTCAAGGGAGGATTTTTTATTTCAAATGAGGTTTTTCAGAGTTGCTAGGTAAGGGGATTTGGGCCCAAATTGGGGATTTCAACTTCGTTTTGGGGACAGATTAAAAGATTTGTAAATTTTAAAAGATTTAGTTTTAGGCCCAAAATAAGAAGAATTTTGGTATAAATTATATGCGTATTATTTCAATTTAAAGTCGATCAAATTAGGTCTGTTAAGAAATTTCAAAATTTCTACAAAATATTTGAATTATTGAAGATGTTTATATATGTTCTCCAAATATTTATAAATCTTGAAATAACGAAAAGCAACTAATCAAAAAATTTTCCAAATACTGAAATTGGTACATGGAAACTACTCAGAAAAAATAAATTTTGTGTATGCTCAAAAAGTACCAGGTGTTTTCATATAACCTCTTATGTACCTTCTGAATCGTGTAAACACGACTTATGCAAACTTAATGTTCAAAAGAGTTTACGAGCCCTACTACTTACACTTAACCCAAAACTATTAGTTTTTGAAAACTACTCGTATTTACTTGTCAAATTTCATAAAAATTTTAGTAAAAAAAAGATTTTTAACCATAATGAACTTCGTGTGAAAATTTAATATATGACTTTTATTTTGACACGGTTACATTTAAGCTTAATTGTGATTTGTCTTTCGTATAATATTTTTTTTTTAGTTTCACAATTTTAATCCTCTAATGCACAAGGGCGCCTAAAGGCGGTCTTCAGATTTCAAATAGTTTTTGGTTAAATAACAATATTTTATTAAACAAATTGTATTATATCCATAGAAAACTTAACTCTCTACTTTTTTGCCTTCGAACTTTTTTTTGTATACGGAACGGTTTTCAAGTAGGGTTTTTCTTTTCCCGGACTTTTTAATTTCCCGGGACAGCTGGATTTTTTTGTGAATTTCCCGGGATCCCGGGAATTCCAGCTCGTTAGAAAATGAATATATCCGGCGTATGTTTACTTGAAAAACTCGATATCTATTAAACTTACGACAAAGTTCATCTTTTGGTTGCAGTCATGAGAAAATCTATTTAATATATTCTGAAATAAGGGCTTAATATAATATATCCATATTTTCCACTTTTTCGAGATCAATTCGTTTAACAGTTTAAACAGTAAACTAACATGCAGGTAATATATTTGTATGGAAGGCCGTCTTAATTTTAAAACAACTCTTAAAAATACATTAATTAAATATTAATTCGCAGTTTAAACGGTTAAACAAATTGAATCATAAATACTTTCAGGATATAATGGAATTGTTAATGGGTGCAAATTTGTATCGGACAAGCTATAGAATCAGAACTAAGATCGATTTTTTGATTAAATATGGAATCCAAAAATTTCTATTTTTTGATATTTTGTTTCTATGCAGATTTTCAGAAGTATTCGTCTATTTTCATTAAAAAGTTTAAAAGTGAGTATTTTTCACACAAATTTTTAGGTAAATCGTCTAAGGCCCATTAACTTTTCTCGAGAAGTTAACTCTACCTTAACCATGGGTAACTAACCAATACTAAATATTTATCCCTATGAAAATTTAACCATAATAACTTATCAATATTTTAACACTGGGTAGTTAACCTTAATATGAAATGTGAGAATAAAAACAAAAAGAAAAAGAAAAATAATAACAAAAAATTTTTTTTCAATACGGGAAAATTAAAAGTTTTTCTCGCGGTTTTTTGTGTGTTTCTGGTCGTAAAAAAAATAATACACTTGACCACGTCGTTTTTTTTAAGATTCGCGGTCGCTAAATGCTATAAAATGATTGTGTCTTTTTGCATACTACGAGAGGTGATTTAATTAAATCCATTTGGTAAGTCTATAAAATAAAAGTGGATTATTCAAACTATTAATAAGTATTTCGTGCTGATCGAGACAACCGCGGAAAGATTCGCGCATAAAATTACCAAAAAAAATAGTGGAAATTTTGTGATAGATTATTAAATTAAGGCAATTTATGTGATCAATACATCAAAGTTAGTAGAAAAATAATCGCTGTGCATGATTTTGTATCTTTTTGTAATTGCGAGTCAAAACTGTGGGTTGTCACATACTTTTAAAATAATTAAAACATGATTGGTTCACATTTCATAAATTCTAGAGTGATTTCTAGGCGCTTTTTTATATTTAAGAATTAAATTCAGTAGTCTTGTACTTCATTCAGTAGTATTGAGCTTTGATCATGATTCATTTTGAATTTGATACGCTGATTCCAAATTCTTAAATGTAAGTTACCCAAAATTGATGGAACAATTGTTTTTCTGAGACAATTGTTTTTCAAAAGAATTTTTTCTTATAACGGTACACAAATTAAGAAAATGTTGTCCTATGTATTTTAGAGAACAAAATTCAGTCTTTACTACCATCGTAACAAAAAGTCTTAAGCTATTTGAATGCGTTTTGTATAGTATTTTAAAATTCGTAGAAAGCTATTTTTCGCGTTTTTAATCACGATTTTCTCAAAATTGAGAGGTGATAGAGAATTCGGAATAGAGATTTGGAATCAGCAAGTAAAATACTAAAAGTATGTATAAATCTTCTACCAACATCGACTTTTCATTTTGTAGAGGTGTATAATTCGTGTCAAATTGTTGTAATATTCGTCACCATTTTTGGTTTTGATTATTCAAGACATATTTTGGCCCCCTGAACCAATAAAAAATAAAATTTTCCTATTTCCTTATATTTTTTTTTTCGTGTTTTATTTATTTATTGAATCTTCACTAAATATGTGTGAGCTAACAATAAGTATTCAAATCTTAAGACTAAATAAAAGTATTAAGTCCAGCCAGTGCCAGACAAAAATTTTGTGCTTTCATTTTAATTTCTTCTCTATAAGTGGACCAAGTCAGTAGTATGTCTCCTTCTTAGTCGCAGGTGACCACTGCTATTTAGTAGATTCCGGGCTAGTGTATTCGGATGTGTTTCTAGTTTCTTTAAGTAGTTTTCGCTATGTCTTCTGATTTCATCTCTAACAAGGTTTACGTTGAGATCCTTATGTATGTTGGAGTTTCTTATATACCAGGGTGCACACGTGATCATTCTAAGAAGCCTGTTTTGACGTCTTTGCAATTTTTCTATGTTAGATGCTGAGGCGGTACCCCAGAGTTGAATTCCATAGCACCATATGGGTTTAATTATCGAGTTATAAAGCAACAGTTTACAATCTAAGGCAAGTAAAGAGTTCCTACTCATAAGCCACGTTAGCTCAACCGTTTTTAACTTTATCTGGGTAAGTTTCGCATCTATGTGATTTTTCCATGTAAGGCGACGGTCAAGGTGTATACCGAGATATTTCACATTTGATTGTTGGGGTATATTATTATTATTTATTTGAATCGGTGGACACGATTCTCTTCTTTAAGTAAAAGTTACGTGTATACATTTCTGTTCATTCACTTTAATTTTCCATTTATCTAGCCAAGTTTCCAATTGTGATATATGATTTTGTAACAATCTTGACGCTACTACTGGGTCATTGTGGACACTAAGGATTGCTGTATCATCAGCAAAAGTGAACGTATGGGTATTCAAGTTTAATGGCATATCAGATGTATATGGGATATACAGAAGTGGTCCCAAAATACTACCTTGCGGTACTCCAGCACAAATGTCCTGGGGGGAGCTGAAGAAACTTTTTTCCGCGAGAACGAATTTACGATTTGTTATATAGCTTTCTAGGAGCTTATGGGTGTTTGACGGTAACAAAAGTTTTATTTTAAAAAGAAGTCCCTCATGCCAAACTTTATCAAAGGCTTGTGAGACATCAATAAAGAGAGCAGAGCAGTATTTTTTTTTCCTCAAATGCCTTTCTTATTACAGTGATTAGCCTATGTACTTGTTCGATGGTTTTATGTTTTCTCCTGAAGCCAAATTGATGTGCTGGAATAGTATTGTTTTCGTCTACATACAAGGTCAACTTATTCATGAGTAGCTTTTCGAACAGTTTTGATATATTCGGTAAAAGACTGATTGGTCTATAGGATTCAACTTTTGTGTGGTCTTTGCCTGGTTTGGGTATCATTTTAACAAGTGATACTTTCCATTCCGTGGGATAGTACTCAAGGCGTAAAATAGCATTAAAAATAAAGAGAATAATTCTTAATGCTATACGGGGTAATTCTACAAGCATTTTATTACTTATCTTATCGATGCCAGGTGCTTTTTTTGGGTCTAATTCAATAATAGCTTTTTCAACCTCTCGCATTTCAAACATAAGCGGGGGACATACTATGTGCTGGGATGTAGTAGGAGGCGACTTTATTATAGTACTAGATAAGTTTGGCGTAAAAACTTCCTTCAAATGATCCACGAACAGATTTCCTTTTTCCGTGTCGTTTCTGGCCCAATTTCCATTTGGTTTACGCAAAGGAGGCTTACATGTAACGGGTCTTTTAAGATTTTTTGTAGCACGCCACAAAGAGTAATCAGTTTTAGCTGATTCCTTATATGAGGCCAATTTCTGTAAGCTATCACAGAAACCTAAATCCTAAATAGCAAAAATTTGTGCACAATTTTCAGTACTGATGCAATTTTTATAAGTTTTCGTAAAGTGGGGGAAATGCACATCGAAAATACTTACATGTGTCATAAACGATTCTTAGTCAAAGTTTGGTTAAAGCTGCGCTTTAAATTTTTTTAATAATCATCATTACAAGTCTAAGGTATTAAAATATCTTATGTAGGGTGAATTGTTCTAAAATAGCCTTGGTTAAGTTTCTTAACCACAGAAATTTCTATGGTTAAATTTTAGCATTGGTTAGAAGAAATGCTTGGTTAAAATTTAGATAAGTTATTCAAAAAATATGTTTACCTGTGGTTAAGGCTAGTAGAGGTCTTAACCAGGGTATAAATTGAGATAAGTTAACGGGCCTAAGTCTTTTTATAAAAATAGACACTAAAATATTATTAAATAGTTTTATAACTTTAATTGGTATTTTTTGAATAGAAATTTTTTATGGCAAAACTACTTAAAAAAATTATTTAATTTTCATTGTTGCATTTTTTTTAAATTAACATATAAATAATCCAAAATAATTTGAAAAAGCATCTCATGCATTATTTTAAAAATAATAGTAAGTTTTAAGTGCAGCGAGAAGTTTTGAACTCAGTCCCGTTCAAAAATATATTTATTAAAATATTGTACTTTTTAAATATCTCAGAAGATGATTTGCGATGCAAATCGAAATATCGGATGAAAATTAAAAAATAAAATATTGAAAAATAAAATACAAATTTTCGGATTTTTATTTTTTTTAAATTTATGACCTAAAGCCAAACAATACTAAAAATATAACAACACCAAATGTCAACAATAGTTAATCTAACAAAAACATAAAATTTGAAAAATAGAACTGAAATAAAGGCATAGCAATTGAAATGAAATTATTTGAAGTAGGTAATAAAAACTCAAAACACTTACATCAATTGAAATTAATTTATTTTCAACCAATCAAATTGTTTGAAAATATAAATATTTTTGTAAGGTTTTCATTCACAAAATGAACAAAACCGTATGATTACCCAGCAAAATATCATTTTTTTTTTTAAATATTAATGCCGAGTTTTTTTTGGAGGTATTGGGAGCTGAAATACTGATGTTGAAATGTTGTGTATGTATATTGCTTTATTTGAACAAATACCATCATTAAAAAATATAAAATTTCCGAGGTACGAGTATTTTTGTTGGTATTTAAACTTGATAATGTCTAATAAAATTTGTTTTCGGGTTAACTAAACCCAAAAATTTCGGCCTAAATAATATTTTTTTATATTATATACTATATTATTAAATTTTAAATTCATTTTTTTATTATACCCTACACCACTATGTGGTCAGGGTATTATAAGTTTGTGCTGATGTTTGTAACACCAAAAAATATTGGTCGTAGACCCACCTTATAGTATACCGATCGGTTCAGAATTTTTTTTTATTTCGATTTAACGATGTCCGTCTGTCCGTCCGTCCGTCTGTCTGTCTGTCAGTCCATGCAATCTTGTGCGCACTCTACAGGTCGCAGCTATTAAGATATTTTGATAAAATTTGGTACGCAGACCTATGTTGGCCCAAGGACGAACAAGTTTGATTTTTTTGAACATCGGTCCATGTTTAGACCTAGTGCCCATATAAGGGTCCTACCAAAATTATATTGTTTATACGCTGCAGCTCGTAAATATTAAGATATTTTGACGAAATTTGGTACACAGACCTATGTTAGCCCAATAACGCAGCCTATTGATTTTGGTGAACATCGGTCCATGTTTAGACCTAGTGCCCATATAAGGGTCCTACCAAAATTATACTGTTTATACGCTGCAGGTCGTAAATATTAAGATATTTTGATGAAATTTGGTACACAGCCCTACATTGGCCCAATAACACAGCCTATTGATTTTGGTGAACATCGGTCCATGTTTAGACCTAGTGCCCATATAAGGGTCCTACCAAAATTATACTGTTTATACGCTGCAGGTCGTAAATATTAAGATATTTTGATGAAATTTGGTACACAGACCTACATTGGCCCAATAACGCAGCCTATTGATTTTGGTGAACATCGGCCCATGTTTAGACCTAGTGCCCATATAAGGGTCCTACCAAAATTATAATGTTTATACGCTGCAAGTCGCAAATATTAAGATATTTTGATGAAATTTGGTACATAGACCTATGTTGGCCTAAGGACGAAGCCTATTGATTTTGGTGAACATCGGTCCATGTTTAGACCTAGTGCCCATATAAGGGTCCACAGACCTATATTGGCCCAATAACGCAGCCTATTGATTTTGGTGAACATCGGTCCATGTTTAGACCTAGTGCCCATATAAGGGTCCTACCAAAATTATATTGTTTATACGCTGCAGGTCGTAAATAATAATATATTTTGACGAAATTTGGTACACAGACCTATGTTAGCCCAATAACGTAGCCTATTGATTTCGGTGAACATCGGTCCATGTTTAGACCTAGTGCCCATATAAGGGTCCCACCAAAATTATATTGTTTATACGCTGCAGGTCGCAAATATTAAGATATTTTGATGAAATTTGGTACATAGACCTATGTTGGCCCAAGGACGAAGCCTATTGATTTTGGTGAACATCGGTCCATGTTTAGACCTAATGCCCATATAAGGGTCCCCCCAAAATTGGCTTGGTTACAAACTGCAGGTCGAAAATATTAAGATATTTTAATGAAATTTGGTGCGCTGACTCACATTATAGAAAATTTTGACACAAGCCCCATTTTAACCCATTCGAATTTCGGATCCAAACAATACACCAGAGTGGTGTAGGGTATTGTATAGTCGGCATGCCCGACTTTAACCTTTTTACTCGTTTTAAATATTTTTTATTTAAATTATTTTTAAAACAATCAATGTTTTTAATTGAAATAAAGCTTCCTAAATTTTAATTTAGCTAAAACTTCTGTAAAAGAATAAAAAAAATCCCGGGAAATCCCGCACTAAATTCCCGGGATTGCGGGATTGAAAAAAAGGGCGGGACATAAATCCTATTTTCAAGCGAGAAGCATGTAAAGTGAAAATTTAGAAAATTTTAAAAAATTAACTTTTTAAAACAGAAAAAAATATTTAACAAATTGCCAAAAATACATTTACGATCTGGCGTACCGATAATAACAAAGCTAGTTTAAAGTCTCTAATTGTAAAATCAGTAAAAAATTTTCTCCAGGACTCATAGGATAACGCCAGGGTACGTTTTACAAATATCTCTCTAACTCAAGAACTAGCCAACGGATTTTCTTAAAATTAAACACAGATTATATACTTAGAGGTAGTAGTAAGCAGAACTAAAATATTTGTTAAGGTAAATTTATTGTAATGTTTAAGTACAAACACTATTTTTTGCCTCTTTATTTTTATATAAATAAATCATTTAGTATACCAACACGTGAGCATGTAACAACTAATTGTCTGGTGTTCAACCATCGGCGTAGATAATTCGTATTCGTGGTTGGGGGGGGGGGGGGGGCTGCGCCCTGGTAATTATTGATGTTTAGTGCCAAATTCGCCAAATTTCGTAATTTTCAAAAAGCGTAATTTTGAAAGAACAACAATTGATCAACAATTTTCGGTACAAAATTTTATTTTATTGATAGTGTTATTTACAGCAAAAACCGAAATTATTTGACCACTGGGTTTCAAGATACGTATTCAACCTTTGTTGCGCTGTATCGCCTAAATAAAGCGATAAATTAAAATTTTAATATATGTTATTGTAATCAGAAGAAAGAGCATTAGAGGGTTAACAAAGATTTAAGGCCTTTAAAATTCAAGTGAAAAAGTAAATATTCAATTTTATTTACTTTGCTGAGTGATTTCTTAATAATTTTCTGGAGCGATGCCAACTTAGCTCCTATTTTTTTCTTTTAAATTGAGTTTTTGTTTAAATTAAAATTAATTGGGTATAACATTGGGGATTTAAACACTCAAAAAGAGAATGAGCTAAAACTTTTTGGGCAACACTGCTCCTCAATAAAATGAGCAGTGTTGTCCGCCATCTATTGCATTAAAAACCGGTATTGCCATTCATCAGGACCATGTGAGACCCCTGAAAATACTGAAAATCCACAGGACTTTAACTTATTTTGAGTGTTAATTTACAAAATTATTTATAACTAATTTTTAAGAACCCGTTCGTTAAATTTTACACAAATTTATTGTTAAAATATAATATATTCATGTTTCCGTTATTACCCGGTAGATGGCGCCACCAATGTATCCGAAGTTTTAAAGATATTTCCTTCCCTCCCGATTTTTAAAAATCGCCCATATCTCGAAAACTAATAGAGATAGAGCAAAATGACGAAAATTTCGACTACTCCTAACCATAAAAACGAAAATGGCCCTTGGTGGGGCTTTGGACCCTCGGAAATTTTTAATAAAAATTTTCAATTTAATAAAATGGCCCATATCTCGAAAACTAAGCGAGATAGGGCAAAACGGCCAAAGTGAAAACATAATATTCGGTGGTAGAAATCATAAAAATTCTTCGTTATTGAGAGGTCTAAAATCCATCATAACTACAAAAAGAGATGATTCCCTACTTTTAGGTAATTTTTAACCCCATAATTTTCAAAAGAGACACTGTTCAAAAATGTGTTAAATGACCGTAGCAATGAATGTTTTTGGTAGGTTTCACTGTGTTTAATAAATTTTTAAAGAAAATCGGGAGATTCATCTTAAAAATGGTTCAGCCATTTTTTATCTTTATTTTAGTCATTTTTCACCAGAAATTTAGCAATTTTTGATAACCAAGTTCTGGCAACACTGGTGATATGTCTCTTTAGGCTAGTTGGACGACATGTCCTTTTGGACTTGCGACATGTCGAAAGGTGTCTAATCTGTGGCAATAGGTCACTTCCAATGACAACGCCATGTTAAAGTGATATGTTTCTTTCAAATAAAAAAGCGATCAACGACCGGTCTCTTCCCTCTTGGAACCTATCTTGCGTATCATTTAGGATCGGTTTCTTTCCCCGTAGGAAAGAAACCGATCTCGCTCGGGCTCTTGCTCTTTTAAAAAAAAACCGAGCCCAAGAAAAGCTCGCTCTTTTTTTTAAAACGAGCCAAAAAATGTTAGCTCGCTCTTATATAGAAATGTAAGTAGCTAAAAAAATATAGCTTCCTCAATTTTTCAAAACAAGCGAGCTTAATGATTACGCTCAAAAAATGAAAAAGAGCTTCACAAAAAAAAGGCTCTTTTCCAAAAAATAAATCGAGCATTATGAAAACGTAAGCTCTTTTCAAGTAAATTTGAAAACTCTTTTGGTTTGTTTACAAAAAAAATTAAAATTAAATATTTACCCCTAAATTCATAAACGCTTTGTAAAATTATAGGAGGTTTATTGAACAAATTTTGTATGAAAATGACGTTTTATAAACCTGCTATAACTTTACAAAGAATTTATGAATTAAGGGGTTAGATATTAAATATAGCATTTCCAATAGAATTTCAAAATAAATATTAAAAATTGTTACATACATATGTAAGGGACTAAAATATCCAATTTTTATACAAAGTATGGTGGTTGTTGGCAAAAAAAAATTTTTTGCAAAAAAGAAAATATTTGCATTAACATATTTGTTTGCAGGATTTTAATTGCCAATTAAGCCTATTAATTTATTTTCTGCACCACAAAGCCTTCTTTCGCATTCCAAGTGCGGTTTTTTGAAATTCATAACACAAGGACTATAAACGTAAACGTAAACGAAAGTTTGGCGGTTAGTTGCAAAAAAAAAAAAAATAAATCGCGAAAAAATTTGCAAAAAGGAAAATTTCTGCATCAATATATTTATTTGCAAAATGTAAGTCGCTGATTAAGGTTTTTAATTAAATTTTTGCACCATAAACCATTTTTTCGCATTGCGCCATAATTTTGCAATTTTTTAAGTTCGGTTTTTTTAAATTTATAATCTAGGGACTATAATACCCACTTCGTGAAACAAAGTTTGGGGGCTAGTTGTAAAAAAAGATCGCGAAAATAATCGAGAAAAAATAATTCAAAAAAGGAAAATTACTGCATTAATATATTTATTTGCAGAATGTGAGTCGCTGATTAAGGTTTTTAATTAAATGTTTGCAATTTTTTATGTTCGGTTCTTTAAAATTTATAATCTAGGGACTATATATAATACACACTTCGTGAAACAAAGTTTGGCGGCTAGTTGAAAAAAATATCGCGAAAAGAAAACTTCCAAAAAGAAAAATTTCTGCATTAATATATTTATTTGCAGAATGTAAATCGCTGAGTAAGGTTTTTAATTACATTTTTGCACCATAAAGCCTTATCTCGCGGTCCACCATTATTTTGCAATTTTTTAAGTTCGGTTCATGAAACAAAGTATGGCGGCTAGTTGCATAAAAAAAATCGCGAAAATAATCGGGGAAAAAATATCCAAAAGGAAAATTTCTGCATCAATATATTTATTTGCAGAATGTAAATCGCTGATTTAGTTTTTTAATTAAATTTTTACACCATAAAGTCTTTTTTCGCGTTCCACCATTATTTTGCAATTTTTTAAGTTCGGTGTTTTAAAATTTAAAATCTAGGGACTATAATACCCATTTCATGAAACAAAGTTTGGTGGCTAGTTGCAAAAATAAAAAAAAATCGCGAAAATAATCGGGAAAAAAAATTTGCAAAAACGAAAATTTTTGCATGAACATATTTGTTTGCAGAATGTAAATCGCTGATTAATTTTTTTAATTAAATTTTTACACCATAAAGTCTTTTTTCGCGTTCCGCCATTATTTTGCAGTTTTTTAAGTGTGTTTTATTTAAATTCATAATATAGGGACTATAATACCAATTTCATACTCCAAAGTTTAATTCCTAGTTTGAAAACAAAAATCACGAATAAAAGTTTAGCAAAAAAGAAAATTGTTCCATCATTGTATTTGTTTGCAGAATGTTAATCGCTGATTCAGTGTTTTAATTAATTTATTCTACCATAGTCTTTTTTCGCGTTCTATTATTATTTTGCAATTTTTTAAAATTTGTAATCTAGGGATGTTAATACCCATTTCATACAACAAAGTTTGGTGGTAAGTTGCAAAAAAATTTGCAATTTTTGAACCACAAAGCCTATTTGCACATTCTACCATTATTTTGTAATTTTTTACGTGTGGGTTTTTAAAATTCAAAATCTAGGGACTATAGTACTGTTGGATATAGCGTAACTAAGTTACCGTTTTTATATTTATAATAACAAAATTTTTTTAATGGGAGCGAGCTTTTTTAGGGGCTCGATTTAAAAAAATTCAATTAAATTTCGTTAAAGAGCTGCTCTATAAAAAAGCTCTATGAAATGTTTTTATGAGCTGCTCGATTTAAAAAACTATTTGGTTTTGTCTACGAGCCTTTTCATTTTAATAAGCTCTTTATTTTTTTTTAGTTGTGAGTTTTTTTCATTTTGGCTTCCGAGCTTTTAAAAAAAAATTAATATATTTTTGGCTTGCTCGAGCTTTCTTTCCATTCTTGCTAATACTTGATTTGAAAAAAATGCTTTCTTCCTATACCATACTTATTTCATACGAATAAATGTACATACTACAAAGAATCCATATCGCTTGCAATTTCTTCTACTATAGTTGAACATAATTGGGTAGTTATGATTGGAGGCTTTCTCGAGATTGGATCGAATTCGACTGGCATTTGTAGGAATTTCCAAGCGAGCAAGCTAAAAGAAAGAATTTATATAAAAAGTAAATTATATTAAAATACATATTTAATTGCGAAAATAAAATTGGGAAAATAATATATTTTTCCCGGGAAAACGGGTAATTTTAAAAATATTAAGTTTTTTAAATTGTTTTTATTTGGAATAGGATTTTTTAAATTTTTCAAATGTATATTTTAGTTAAAGTCGACTTTAGTTAAAATATTGGGTGGCAGTATACACTGTTGCCAATTTAGCTATTTTCTCGTCAATTCTAGCGATATTTAAACTCGTTTAGCAGGGTAAAATATGATTTAGCTATTAGCGAGAAAACTAGCGATTTTTTTAAAGAGAGTCTTGGTGTTTTCTTAGCTTTTTTTTACATTTATTTCATTGACAGAATTTTTGAATCATTATTATTTAGCGATTTATCGCTAAATTTTTATTGAATACTTAAAAGTTGGAAAAATTTAGCGATGTATCGACAATTATTTTAGAAAGTTTTAAAAATTTCGAAAAATATAGCTATTTTTGGGAAAATTTTCAACAAAACCCGAAAAGTTCGTGAAATTTAGCGATTTATCGCTAAATTTTTTAAGTTTTTTATAATTTAGCTATTTTCTAGCGATTTTTTAGTTTGATTTAGTGATATTTTTAGGAAAAAAGTTGGCAACAGTGGCAGTATACCTTGACTTGGTTTATTTTTGGAGGATTCTGATTGGTTAATTTATTTTCAACCAATCAAATTGTTTGAAAATACCAATCAAATTGTTTGAAAATATAAATATTTTTGTAAGGTTTTCATTCACAAAATGAACAAAACCGTATGATTACCCAGCATAAACATGGTAATGACAGGTCATTACCATACGGATTACCAAGTAATGAGAGGTCATTACCTGTTGCATTACATTAAAATACAAAATATTGACTTACCGATAATAAGTTATAGAAGTACTTACATATTCGTGCAAAGTAATCACTTACTGGTAATTGATTAAATAAGTACTGATTAAGTCTTTTTTATATTAATATTTTATTTATAAATTTGTTTTGAACTAAATAGGAAATTTTCCAAGGTAAAGAGTTTTTTTCCAATATGACCAACTATTTTACAATGTAGGGTAACCACTTATTTCCTAAGTTCTGAGTAACCACTTATTCTATCTTTGTGTGTAACTACTTATTCTTTCATTATGGGTAACTCGTTATTTGCACTTTTTTTGTAAGCGAGAATGTAATGACCACCCATGAATTTTTGGACATCGCAGACAAAAGTAATGTTGCGAGTAAATAGCCTGGTAAGTAGTGAAACCCTCTGTGTGCTACTTACTCGCTTAATTACTCGGTAATGTCTGTTTTTGCTGGGTATAAATAAAGTCGACTTTAAATTTAAAATACTCCTTTATATTAAGGGCTAATAATTTTATAAGTAACGTTTTCATTAATAAATGTGATATTTTCAAGTAAGTTTACTTTGTTTCAATACACCTGCTTTCAAACTAATATATTCTTTTATATTAAAGAATAAAATGTCCGGAGCAGAGATACAAGCCTGTCCATTCTCTCGGCTGGCGGCGGCTAATGGCTAAAATGGTCGGCGGCGAATGATTTTTAGAGTTGAGCCGCAAACGCATCATATTTGTTTTCGTTCGATTTCTTTTGTTACGAATTAATTAATAGATCTTTGAAGAGTTTTTTTTTTTTTTTTTTATTTTGCAACTAAATATTAGTTGATTATTTTATTTGGACAAAATTCATTTTTATAAATTTTAATTTGGCCTCAGCGCCAAAAAGGCTTTATAGAGG
The DNA here is from genome assembly GCA_949987735.1 of Leucophora obtusa. Classification (NCBI taxonomy): domain Eukaryota; kingdom Metazoa; phylum Arthropoda; class Insecta; order Diptera; family Anthomyiidae; genus Leucophora; species Leucophora obtusa. Next base: position 87,619,861 of record OX465296.1, read on the forward strand.
CAAGTTGGCAAGGTAATTCAAAAGTTAAATGTACAAATAAAATTAGATTAATTACTTAATTAAATTAGTTTAAAAATAAAAAAAGTAACTTATAATATTTGTAATATATTTTATAAAACAAAAATTACATCAAAAGCGTTTCGATTGTATTAAGTAAGTATTCTTTACAGGAGGGCTTAAAAATAGAAATTCGATCAATTATTTTTAAAGCTGTAGGCAAATTATTAAATTTAATTCCACCAATATAATCAATTCGCTGTTTGGTTGTCTCTAACCTGCATCTAGGAATTCTGAAATTTGTTTTATTTCGTGTATTGAAATTTATTTGATTTTGCGTGAATAGTATAGTATGGTAACCAATATTATTAGTACATTTAAAAACAAACATTAAAACTGGATATTCATACACCCCATAAATTGGTAATATCGTTTTGCTTACTTCTTTATATAATGAAATAGTTGAATACAAAAACGGTAAATTGTATACAATTGTTAATGCTTTATTTTGCATACATTGAAGAGATTTAAGTAGAGCATTATTTTTATTGTAAGCATATACAATGGCCAAGTAATTTAAGTGAGATTGAATCAGGGATTGATATATCATCATTTTTGATCTTTTTCCCAATTTGTTCTTTAGTTTATATAAAATTCCAATTCCTGGGGCTATCTTCCTTTTCACATCACTGATATGCAGATCCCACGATAAGTTGCTTTGAAGAGTAATTCCTAAATACTTTACTGAATGGGTTTCTTGCACAATTTTTCCATCTACATATACATTAAAATTGCTGTTAATACTCAAAGTGGTCTAAAGCGAATTAGTTTGGTTTTATCAGGATTGAGTAATAATCGATTCAACCTCGCAAATTCGAAAATCAATGCAGCATCTCTTTCAATTCGAGTTTTGAGCACCAAATCATGCTTAAATGGATACAATATACATACATCGTCAGCAAACATACATAGATGACCACTTAAATCAAGGTTTTTTATATCATTTAAATATACTGAGAATAATAGCGGCCCTAGTCCACTTCCCTGCGGCACGCCATATTCAACAGAACCAATAAAACTTTTTGCATTTGTTTAGAGATGCCCCTAAACTAATGCCCATTAGTGTGCCACTGGACTAATCAACTGCACTGTAATCAACGGTTTAGCTGAATTTGCTTTTACATATTGTTATTGTTGTTAAGAAGAATGCGTATTGATGCATTCCAAAGCATCAATACGTAAAATTACCAAATTATTTTAAAAACACTCTAACTTTAACAATTGAACACAAAACAAGCAAAACCAAGTAGTGAACAGTGAACAAAAGCAAACACAATACATTTGTAAAAACACAAAAATTAACATTATACACAAATTAAAATTGTAAACGTAAAATTAAACTTAATCTTAAAACTAAAATAAATATTGTAATAAAACTTAAAACTAAATTAAAATCAAAGGACCGTGTTTTTTTATTTAGGCAAGCCCTAATCATTTTGGTCCTCGCGAACCGGATCGATAAAAACTAAAAAGTGATAGTGTTTTGTGAACGATAAAATTAAATTCGGTACAAAAGTAGAGTAATTTTCAAAAACAAAAAAAACTGACCTACGTAATAGTGAGTGTAAAAATAGATATAAACAAAAAAAAAATCCAAAATAAAATTTGATAAATTAAATATTTCGAAGTAAAAGTTGACCTACAGAGGTGACATTTATTTGCCCTTCAAAGAACAAATCCGTTTACTTTATAAAAAGTGCATAAGAACAAAATATAAAAACATTGTGAAAAATAACTGCCTAACAGCAACAACAAAAAGTTCTTCAAAAACAAGATCTGCAGCAACATCATCATAAACCAATACTGTAGTGCAGTAGCAGCAGACAAGCAGCGATCATCAAACACACACAGCAATCACATAAGTAGAAAACACATTGAGTAAGTACAGAAGAAAACAATTAAAATACAAAAAATAGATCGACAAACAGAAGTGAGACAAACAACAACAACAAAAAAAACTTACTTCAATATTGTAACTGTCCTGTGTTTGTTGTTATTGGCCACTTACTCTATTTTTTGCTGCTGCTATTGTTAAAGAAAATAATAGAGTTGCCGCTTGTTGACATTTTGTAAAATTTCCGGGGACATTTATAATAACAAATCGGGATTTTAAATTTTGACCCAATTTGTTATAAGATCTCATTTTATCGCTAGCAGGTACTTTTTTGACCCATATAAATTAATTAGTTGCTGATAATTAAAATTTTGCCGACTTTTATCAACATTCTTTTTGACAAAAAATATCTTTTTATTGAAAGTATTCACCTTTTTGATTCAAGTTTAACATCCTTTTTCGTTTGACCTTACGTTTTTCGTCCTATTGAATTCAAAATGCCTCTTGATAAATTCGTTAACTGCACAAATGACTTGCTGGATTTTGAAAGCTTTCATTCTGAGACCGGGGCCGAAGATAATATTCACGCTCTAGAAATTCTTCGCGTCGAACTCGACTCTCTTTGGACCCAAGTCAAAAGAACTTATGAAGAGTGCCGAGACTTAAAGCAGGGACCAGACGAAAAACCAATTGACAAAACTAAACTCCGGAATCGGTACAAAAAGGCCCTAACTGCATATAAAAGTTGTGCTGCTTCCATAAATGCTGAAATTCAAGCACTGTCAGACACAAACGTAACAGGAAACAACTCGGAAAAACAATCGGTCAACGAATCTCCCAGATTAGATAATAATTCTGTCTCTTATATGAGATTGCCCGTATGCGATATGGACCCATTCCTTGGTGACCCCACAAAATGGCCCACTTTCAGAGATCTCTTCACTGCTATATGCATAAGGAGTGAAAAAATGGGGAAGGTGGAAAAACTTATCTACCTAAAACAGAAAATTGGTGGCGACGCTTCCACAGTTCTAGGAAACGTCCCTATGACCAATGCAGGCTTCGATATCGCGTGGGAAAGATTATTGAATAGATTCGATAATAAAAGAGAACAAGTTAATGCACAACTTCGAATTCTTTTTGATCTTCCAAACGTTTCAATGGACTCCGCTGCATCTGTTCAGAAACTACAAAGCGCTGCTAATGGGGTGTTAGAGACCCTTCGAACTTTAGACATTAGTTATTGTTGTTGGGACCCAATTATGGTTTTCATTTGCCAAATTAAACTGCCGCGACCATTTGTAGAAGAATTTGAAAATTCTCTTGAGGACTGTGCGGAGATTCCAACGTGGACCCAATTTGACAAATTTTTAACAAAGAAATTTAAGACACTTCATTCAAGTGTCAATATTAAGGCTACAAAATTACCAAGTGTACAATCTCAATCTGAGGACAAATCTTTTAACAAGGCAAAGAAAACTCACTCATTACAAATAAATACAGCACAAATTGAAAACGGGTCCAGACCAAAGAATAATGCGAAACCAAACAAGGGCTCACGAAATGACTTTAACCTCACTTGCCCACATTGTAAAGAGTCGCATGCCTTAAGAAATTGCCCAAAATTTTTGGGAAGAAATGTAAATGACAAAATTCAAATCGTAAAGGTCACAAATGCTTGTTACAATTGTCTTGGTGTTAGTCATAGCGCAAAAGATTGCAAAAGCAAATAAAGTTGTAGAATCTGTCGCCAAAAACATAATACTTTGTTGCACAAAGGGACAGAACCACAATCTACAGCCCCGATTTACGACAACGGTACGGTGCGTCCAAGCACAAGCGCCGCAGCCCTCTCTTATAACTTACAGTCCGCTTCAAATTTTGCAATCCCCACGACTACAACACTGACCCTTCGTGCAAAACCCCCAAGCAATATTGAAACTTTACTGTTCACTGCAATAGTAGAAATCGAAACTAGAGGCGAAAGATACCAGGCAAGAGCGATCATCGATCCTGGATCACAAACAACATTCATATCAGACAAGTTAAGAAACAGATTGAAGTTGCCTTCGACACAAAACCCAATTCAGTTTAGCGGTATGACTGATGGTTCGGGTAATTCTACAAAAGCCTGTTTGTTTAACCTCTGCTCCAGAATTGACCCTAATTTCAAGTTAGAGGTCTGGGCACAAGTAGTAAAGAACATGTCTCTACTTTTGCCAACACAAACATTGATTCCTCCACAACTTAGTGAGACTGCAGAATTGGAACTTGCAGACCCTCATTTCTCTCAGAGTCGGCCTGTTGACTTAGTAATCGGCCTCGATATAGGCCCATTAATATTTTGCCGCAAAACACCTATGCGTAATGTAGGATCGTTGTTGGCGCAAAAAACAGTATTTGGCTGGGTAGTAGGGGGACCAGCAAATACATCGACTCAATTAACGAGTGCTACATCGCTAGTCAATACAAAGTCCCTTGACCAAATCCTCACACGCTTTTGGGAGGTGGAGGAAACCCCAAAAAAGATTTTGAGGTCAGAAGAGGACACATTATGCGAAAATAACTTCCAATCTACAACCCGTAGAATCCAAAATGGAAGATACTTAGTTACCCTGCCCTTTAAAAATGATAAAGAGTTAGTGAATTCAAGAAATATCGCCATGGCCCAATTTTTAAGAATGGAACGGATTCTTAGCCAAAAGCCTGACATTAAGAAACAGTATGATCAGGTAATTTTTGAATACCTTGAGCTGGGACATATGCGGAAAGTTTCTCCCCTGGATATAAATAGTACCCCAAATTATTACCTGCCGCATCACGCAGTAATAAAACCTGATAGGCTAACCACAAAACTTAGAGTAGTTTTCAACGCCTCCAGCCCGTCTTCAAATAAGAGAAGTTTGAACGACATTTTACATCCAGGACCCATACTTCAACAGGACCTAGTGCTCCAAATACTGAAGTGGAGATTCTTCCGATTTGTCTTCAATGCCGACATCACAAAAATGTATCGGCAAATACTAGTTCACCCCACTCAAACCAAATATCAAAGGATATTATTTAGAAAATCTCCAAATGATCCAATTGAAGATTTTGAACTCCTAACAGTAACGTTTGGAGTTAATTGTGCCCCGTTCCTGGCCATTAGAACGCTGCTCCAAATAGCAGAAGATTTCAAACATACACACCCCTTAGCATCACATATTTTGAAGCAAAATATGTACGTAGATGACGTCTTAGCCGGAGGGCACACTTTAAACGATGCCATTGAATCCCGAAAAGAACTATCTAGTGTTCTAAAATCTGCCGGTTTTGACCTGATGAAATGGACTTCAAACGACCCACGAGTCATCCAGGATTTGCCAAACGAGACACTATTACCTCTTGATTGGTTAAACTTATCCGAAAATGCTGGAACAAAGACCCTTGGGATAAAGTGGAACATTTCTTCAGACTCTTTCACTTTCACAGCCCCAGAAGTCGAAATAAAACAATCGTACACTAAACGCGAAGTGTTATCAACAATTGCAAAATTCTTTGACCCATGCGGATGGCTGGCCCCAATCATTGTCGATGCCAAATTAATCATGCAACAAATTTGGTGAGATAAAATCGACTGGGATGACATCTTGAAAACTCTCACCTACATGAAATGGCAAAAATTCGTACAAAATTGTCCTTTAATCAATACCCTGAAGATACCACGTTGGATTCACTATAGCCCCTCTTGTGACGTGGAGATCCATGGATTTTGCGACGCCTCAGAAAAAGCTTATTCTGCAACATTATACATCAGAATTCAACTTCAAAACTCCGTTCGCACTTTTCTTTTGGCTGCCAAAACCCGTGTTGCCCCTATCAAGAAAGTATCTTTACCCCGTTTAGAGCTATGTGAAGCCCTATTGTTAGCAAATTTAACCTTTGGAATCTTACCAAATCTTCAGGTACAAAATTTTAATGCCTTTTTTTGGACTGACTCTACAATTGTACTCGCCTGGTTAAATAAACCGCCTTGTTCGTGGAATACATTTGTGGGAAATCGAGTTTCTGAAATATCGGAAAAAGTTGGAACTCAAAATTGGCAACATGTCGAATCCAAAGAAAATCCAGCAGATGTCGCTAGCCGCGGGTGTACACCAAAAGAATTGGAAACCCATAACTTATGGTGGTTTGGACCTCCCTGGTTAAAATTACAAAAAAATCAATGGCCCATACCAATTTCTCCGACAGATACAAAAGTTGAAGCAAAACCTACAAAAGTTTTAATAAACACCGTTTATGAAGACCCACTGGTACGCTTTTCATCACTACCCCGTGCTTATAGGGTAATCGCATACGTTTTACGATTATGGCGAAATACGTTCGCAAATCGGTCTCATCTTCGAATTTCCTCGATAGACATCACACCGGATGAAATTAGAGAGGTCAAAAATCGCCTTATAATTTTGACTCAGAAGCATTGTTTTTCAGATGACTATCAAAAGTTATCACAAAAAGTCAAAATTTCATCCAGCAGCAGCCTTTTGACCCTAAATCCGTTCATAGATGGACAAGGTATCATTCGAGCAAATGGGCGTCTTGTTCAATCGCCAGCCCTAACGTATAACGAACGTCATCCAATTTTGCTGCCTCATAACTCTAAATTCACTCGATTGATTACCGAATTTACCCATAAAATTACGTTACATGGTGGAAATCAACTCATGATTCGAGTTCTAAGAACTGAATTCTGGATATTTAGATTGAGGCCCCTAGTTAAAAGTGTGATACACAATTGCAAAACTTGTGTCTTATACAAAAAACAGACACAAAATCAAATCATGGCTTCATTGCCGCCGGAAAGAACGAATATCTCCCGACCTTTCGAAACTACGGGAGTCGATTACGCAGGCCCCTTTGACATACGAAATTTCACTGGCCGAGCATGTCTCATCACAAAGGGATACGTCTGCATTTTCGTGTGTTTTACTACAAAAGCCGTACATCTCGAAGCAGTAAGTGATCTGTCTTCTCAAGCGTTTTTAGCCGCATTTGCACGTTTTATTGGAAGACGTGGATGCATTCCAAAGCATCAATACGTAAAATTACCAAATTATTTTAAAAACACTCTAACTTTAACAATTGAACACAAAACAAGCAAAACCAAGTAGTGAACAGTGAACAAAAGCAAACACAATACATTTGTAAAAACACAAAAATTAACATTATACACAAATTAAAATTGTAAACGTAAAATTAAACTTAATCTTAAAACTAAAATAAATATTGTAATAAAACTTAAAACTAAATTAAAATCAAAGGACCGTGTTTTTTTATTTAGGCAAGCCCTAATCAGCATTGTTTATATTTACATATTGTTTCCTGTTTGTAAAGTAACTTTCAAACAACAGAAGTTCACGACCTTGAACACCATAATACTTTAACTTTTGTAACATTATCTGATGATCTACTAGATCAAACGCCTTAGTGAAATCAAAAAATATTTCAGCAACTCCAGAAAATCCATCATCAAGACCCTTACAAACATTTTTCACAACGTTAAGTACAGCATCTTCGGTACCACATCCTCGTTTAAATCCAAATTGAAAATCATACAAAAAATTATTCTCCTCCAGATAAAATAACAGTTTGTCATACAATATTTTTTCAAAAATTTTATCAATTGAAGATAGAACGGCAATCGGTCGATATTTATCTACAGTAGATACATTTATTTCTTTTGGTATTGGTACTTATTTGTGGACTTTTAAAATGTCAGGATAAACTGAACTATTTATCATTTTGTTAAAAATATCGCATAAAATTGGAGCAATTTCTTCTCGACACTCCTTGACTAATTTTGGTGAAATATTGTCATAGCCTGGACTTTTGTTTATATCCATGCCTATTATTATCCTAATTACATCATCAATACCAATATTTTGAAGGCTGAAGCGGTTTAGTGAATGAGAAAGCGTTCTAAGCAAATTACAATTGTCTCCAGGATAGATTTCAATTCCTCTCTTGAGGTTCTTTATGGCCGTTAGAAAATAGTTGTTAAAACAATCAACTTTAGTTTGATCACATGTAATTCTCTGCCCTTGAGCATCTTTTAGGTGAATCTCATTATTCTTTTTACGACCGAGAGTAGTAATTATAAAATTCCAAGATTTCTTTGGGTCATTTCCAATTTTAGATAAACTATCAGAATAATAATTATCTCTACACTTCTTTGTAGCAATTTTTATCACTTTACTTAATCGCTTCAAAAAATCTTCTAAACCTTGTTTGTTTCTGGACTTCCTTCTTTTCCTTAATATTTTCCCTTTTAATAAAATTAATTCCTGTAGATTTTTGTTAATCCATGGAGTAAGCTCAAACCTTAACTGTTTCCTACATTTACTTACTGTGGTTGAGTCATTTATAGCAGCTTTCATACAAGAAACTAAAGTATTTGTTAATTCTGATGCGTTAATTGAAGAATAATTTTCAGGTAAATTATTTTGCAAAATTTCTCTTGCTTTTAAATAATCATAGTGTGTTTTTGTTATCTCAGTATATTCCCTATTCATCACATCACCTTCAAACTTACAGCAGACAATATTATGATCTGACAGATTGCATTCAACCGAATCAACGTAAATTTTATCTGCAAAGTTGCTGAACACCTGATCAATACTTGTTTTACTTTGGGGCCCCGTTACCAAACTATGCGTTAAAAGAGAAACTAAGGTAACAAAAAAAGTCGCCAACGATGTCGAAGACTTCCGCGGAAAGTGGTACTTAGCAGCTCAAAAGGTATTTAATAATACCATAAAAACGTTGATGGAAAGGCATCAGAAAAATTAAAAAATTTTGTAAAATAAAAATAGAAAAAATGTTTACATACCCAATCAGAAATCGCCAGTGGTACAAAAAATCAAGCACTGGCATACAACTGGGCAACCATGGTGTTGAAAATAAATGACTGGGACAATACTCATTTGGGACGCTTGGCCAGCGCTTTCAAAAAGCGTTTTTCCAGCATTTGTTTTACAAATATTTCGGTGGCTTATAAAAAAACCACTGGCAAAGAATGGTCTAAGAGTGATATGTCAAGGTTTGCAACAAGTGGTTATCCAGTGCTACCTAGCCAATGCTACCAGTGGTACAAAAACCAATTCACTGATAGAGCAATGATTTTATAAAAATGCTGACGCTTCGTTAAAAAAGGTTTGTAGTCAGGAGGTTCCAAATTCAAATCCGGCAGGAAGCAAAAAAAAATTTTCGATTTTTTTTAATTCAAAAATTTTTTTGTTCTATAAAATCAATTTTTTGTTTGTGGAAAAACTCTTTTAAGACCAACTTTTTTTTTGCTCTCTCAACGCTGGCATATTAAAACTGTTTGCCAGTGCTAGCTTTTTAGCACAGCCAGTAGTTGTCCAGCGATTATCACTCATTTATGTGTTTAGCTATCAAACATTATATGTCTCGTTAGCTCAGTGGGTAGATAATTCCTCTGCCAATCTGACGGCCTGGGTTGTGATTTGAACCAAAAAAAATACATATGAACTATTTTTAAATTTTATTTTGGAAAATATATTTCCGGACCATCTATTTTTAGTAGTTTTGCCAGCGTTTTGCCAACTTTCAAAAATTTTGTTTCTCCAGTGCTTTTTCGGCGCTTTTTGAACAGCCGGCCCTTTTGTCTAATGATGCTCTCATTTTGGGAATGGGAAAGCACTTTTTGCCAGTACTTGTACCACCTGTTTAAGTGCTTTGCCACCGCTTTCCCGTTTATATTTTTCTGACTGGGTAGTTTTATAATAATCTCAGTCTTAAAATATACGGTTATAAAATAGCTTTTATTTTTAAAATTGAATGACGGTTTCATCAGTTTTTTTTTTTGGATTTTGTGATGGAAATTTTTTTCAAACGCAGTCCTTTTAATGCGGAAACCTGTAGAATTGTAGTATCAACAAAACCGCCTACCGGCAGTTTGATGCAAAACATTTTAAAAATCAACGATATCTCAATCAAGAAAATTTTACTTTTCAAATAATTATGTTTATTAAACAAATTTCATAAATTTAAAAAAAAAAAATAATATTTTTGCATTTTTCTATCGGCTTTAGCCGAAAATTGGCTTAGCCGAATATTGTCGGCGGCTGAATCGGCTTGGTCAAGGTGTCGGCTGGCGGCGGCTGACCGGCTAAAGTCGGCTGGCTTGTATCTCTGGTCCGGAGTATGGAAATACTTCACAAAAAAGGACAATGCAGCGCAATGCAATATCTGCCCTAAAAGACTAATGGTTAACGGAGGTATGTAAATTTTGTTATCCGACATCTACATTTGGTTCACAAAAAAAAAAACTGGTGGTCATGCAACTTTTCTTGAAGAAAATAACAACAAGAATAACGTTCCAGCTAAAATTAGCAAAGTACCCGAAAAAAGTGTAAGCTTAATAGGCATTGAACGTTTTACGGTAGGGCAAACATTTCCTGAAGTGGTATCCAAATTAGCCGCAGTCGACGGAATGTCAATCCCCATCATAACTAGATCTTCATTTATTCGAGAAAGTTTTTATAATAAAAACCTGGCATTGCCAAAAAATTTTACAATCATCTAAGTAAAAGATATCATGATAAAAGAAATATCGAGCAATATTTCTAACAATAGGAGATTTACTATAATCTTAGATGAATGGACAAGAATATCACAAAAGAGATATTTGAACATATGTATAAACGGAAATAATTCATTTTATAATCTGGGGTTGGTTTATATATCAGGAAGATGTAATTCTGATGAAATAAGAAGAATTGTAGAAATAAGCCTAGAAGAGTTTTATCTAATGGGCCAAATGTGATAAAACGGTTTGTTTTCGACAGTCCAGTAGTGGGTGCTTTCTGCTGGAATCATGCAATTCATTTGGCAGTGCTTAGAGTAATTTATGTGAAATAAAATGTTCAACATTCTGATATTTTTCTTTGAATTCTCAAAAATTACTTATATAGGTGGTTTTCATTAACAATTTTGTTCAAAAATATTTCCCGGGATTCCCGGGAATCAAATTTTTTTATTCCCGTTTCCCGGGAAATAAAAAAGTCCGGGAAATCCCAAACCCTAATTACCAGGTAAAGAGAAATGTAATAAGAAACCAAAAATTGTAACTACCCGAGTAAAAAAAATTATATATAATCATATATAATTAGACAAGTCGTTATGTATATCCATATATAATTATATATGACGTATTTTTCCAAAAATTTTCCTTATATTATGCCATATATTATTTCATCTAATTAGATATCGGCCTTTATGATATTAGATATGGTATATATGATTATATATTACATAGCATGGCTGATCTTATTGCATATATAGTTGTATATGGGTGATATCAAAAAATGTGATAAAAACCATGTAACCAGCTAATTTCTAATGCATGGATTACATTTGAGTTATGTATATATTTCGATTTATATCAGCCCATTGTCACGTGTTTTACAAAATTTATAACAATCTCACCAACTTTTGGTCAATACATAAACTTTGTGACCAATTTTATAGGCCAAATGTAAACTCCTCAACCAGTAACTCATAAGGTTTTTTAACTTTAATAGCTTATATTTTAATAACCAATGAAGCTAAACACTAACTGTAAGAATTTTTATGAAGAGGAAAGTGACGCTTTTAATAAAAGTTAATATATTTTACAAACTTTTTCGTATATCTTTGCTAACACTACTTCAACTTTGTAACTATTTTTCGTCAGAATTCTTGATAAAAATGCACACACCATAATTTTGGAGTTATTTATTAATTATATTGGGAAAAGTATAATGTTATTTATACTCCAATGATCGTTGGACTATAAATAATCATTTAGTATAACAGACTTGAAGTTTTTCTGCAGCATGTAACATTCTCGAGATGAAAAAGTATGTCTTTAATAGGGTTTGAAAAAATGTTGTAAACCCCGTTCCTAATTTTTACAGCAAACCATTTAGCGAGTAAAAAAAACAATGCCAAATTTGGATTCACCTTGTAGGCATCATACGATTTTGATTCGGAAAGAAAATTCCGACAAAGCGTTTCTGAAAGAAAACGAAAAAAGTAACCAAATGTAAACTCCGTTACTGTAAACTCCGTAACCAAAATTATTTGCATCAGATTGCATTCAAAAAAATGAAGGTAAATGTTTAAAATATTTTAAAATAACCATAAACAGAACCCTACGGGGAAAGGGACCGGTCCCAGATGATACGCAGGATGCGGAGACCGGTCGTTGATCGGTCTTTTTGTTTGAAAGAGACATATCACTTTAACATGGCGTTGTCATTGGAAATGACCAATTGCCACAGTTTAGACACCTTGCGACAGTACGGTGGTGTGTCTAAAAATAGCTTTTAAAATAAACTAATAAAAAATTAAGAATTGAAAATAATCTACTTGGCGTCGAAGTAGGGCTCGATAACACAACCTCCTGCTTGTAAGGCAAACGCTCTACCGTTTGAGCTAATGTTGCTTATGCGTGATGGCTGGCTGATGGTAAAGTTATATATTTTTCGTTTCTGTTCAAATAAAAAAGAAAAAGAAAAAACAAACACTACAAGCAAATAAAAAAAATTGAAAAGAAAAAAATAGAAAAGAAAACAACACTAACACACACAAATATAGTGGACGTGCCTTCAGTATGCCCCCGATTGACCAGTCACGGGATAGGTCCTTTAATGGCAGTTGACTCGTTTTTTGCGTTGGCCATAATTAAATCAAAAAATCAATTAACAATTAGAAAATTACCTCGAAAACTCTGATAATATAAATAAAAATTTCCCTTAAGTTAAAAAAAAATTAAATGAAATACCAATTGTTAAAACTGAAAGAGCTTTAACATTAAAAAACATTAAAAATACAAAACTTAAAATTTTTTAGCAAAAAATTATAAAAATTTAAAATAAGAGCTAAAATAAGCAAATCGTAAAAAAATAAAGTTCAAAATAAATAAAAGAGTAAAATAAATAAAAAAATATTTTAAAAAATATGCCGCGAATTTTATTTTTTATTTCGGTATTGGTCAAGGTTTTTAAAAGCAACAGTGAAAGTAACGAATCAGAAAATACTTAGAAAATTAATTCTCTTGGTTCATATTTGTACCAATTTAGTAATATGCCTTCGGTTGACCGGTCACGGGATAGGTCCTTGGAGGGCAATTGACTCCTCATTCCCCGTAGGGAAGTGATTCAACTAATATTTATGCGTCAAAAGACGATTCAACAGATAATTTTGCGTCAAATCAAAAAAAGTTATCAGTTTTTTACTCTAAACTGCTGGAGCGAAAAACGATTGATTTTGCATTTCATTGGTTTGGAATCGATATTTCGATCCATTACTGACATTACTTTGACAAATTAAATTTGTTTCACATAATTTAAGAATTTTTTGATCGCGAAATGATATGTTTTCAATATATTATTTTGTAACTTCGCAACCGCTGATTGGATTTTATAAAATTTTATATTTTTGAAAAGGACCAAAAATACAAATTAAAAAAAATTTAAATTTTTTTTCGCGGAATGAATTTTATTTTTATTCGCGAAACCGCCAATTTGATAAACACAAATTGTATATTATTGGAAAGCATGTTGAAAACCCAAATAAAGCATGTTGAAAACCCAAATAAACTAATAAATTGACGAAAATTCGTACGCAATTTTTTTGGTATATCTTTTGCTTGCGGAAATGTAAACTCCGTTACCACAAAAATTTAAAATTGTTCAAAAAAAGTTATTGCGACAACTTGTAGAAGAGATTTTTTGCAATTAGGTTTATAACGACTACCCGAGCAAAAATAGTTATATAGGAAATTATATAATTTAATATGGACTAATATGTTTATATATAGTCAAGTGTGACACTATATCTTTGTAGATATAATTATGTATAGCTTTGAGTTTTTCAAAAATTTCTTATATGATATTATATATAGATCAGTATAAATACATATGTCCCCATATGTATTAATATGTACCATATTTAGTTACATATGCTATGACAATTTTAATCCATCGTCATATATAATTAAAAATGGCTTTATCGGTAAACATATAAAGTTTTATATAGATTAATGTTACATTTTTTTCTAAGTTGTTTTAGATAATTTTTTTTTTTTTATGTGTTAGACCAACACTCAGGGGATGCCCCCTACTAACGCAGTGCATTGTGTTGGTATTAGGAAAATAGGTTATGGGGAGGAGGAAAGAGGGAGTAGTAAGGGTTTTCACAAGGGGTGTACTATTTGTTGTATCGTTGTATCGTCCTAACAAAAAACAGAGTTGTTAAAAATTAAATTGAAAAAATACAACATTTGAGAATAGCACGATACAACATTTTTACGTATGTTTAGTGTCCTATGTTTGAGTGTGCTAACCGATAGAAAACTGAATAGAAAATCGTTGTTAAACACAAATAAAAATTTTAACAACTCTGTTTTTTGTTAGGACGATACAACGATACAACAGATAGCACACCCCTTATGAACAACCTAAGTGTTTGTGAATATTTGATTTAAATTTCTCAACATTGTAAGTAACAGGGAAGACCTCTGCGGGGAGTTTATTCCACATACGGCTGGTGCGACTGATAAACGAATTCTCTCTGTAATGCGTCGTGCGATCCGCTGGACAATCGACAACAAACGGATGGACTCTACTTGATAAGCGAGTATTACGAATAAAAACCTGGGCTTTGGGGATAAGTTCACTTATCTCAGCAGAGCATTTCCCATGGTAATATCGATAGAACAGGGTTACACAACCCACATTCCGACGATGCTCCAATGAGTCAATAGAGCTGGATACTCTACTGTCATTGATAAGCGCCGACGCCCGCCTTTGCACACGGTCCAGAAGCTCCAAAATAGACTTCGAAGCTCCTGCCCATATATGGGGTTGTATTCCATCTTCGGTCGGATATAGGTGGTATAAATAGTGAGTAAATCGGATGGAGTGAAGTACTTCTTGCACCGACGTAAAAAACCTAGACACTTGAATGCTTCTTTCGACACCTGAAAAACATGCTTATTCCATCGTACATCACACTGAATTTTCATGCCCAGAACATCAAGAGTATCCGATTCATCAATATTGATATCACCCATATGTATAGATGGCAGTGTCGACCCCGCAGCTCTATGGGTCAACATACAACATTGTCTCTTACGCGCATTAAAATCCACCTAGTTCGCATGACCCCACTCAGAGATTGCAGAGAGGTCACGATTTAGTGTGTTATTCATAATCTGCCTTTTGCTCCCAATCTCCTCAAGGCTTGGCCTACGATTGAAGGAAAATGAATGACAAATGTTGCTGTCATCTGCGAAAGAGTAGATAGGGTTGAAAGTTTGACCAAGAAGATCATTAAGAAAGATAAGAAATAGGGAAGGAGAAAGAACAGAACCCTGTGGTACCCCTGAATTAAGCTGAAACTCGTCGGATGAGATCCCATCTATAACAACACGAATAGTGCGATCTCTGAGAAAGCTCGAAATAAAACGATTGAAGTCATTACCCACACCAAAGGCAATAAGCTTCGATACAAGCGCCCCGTGCCATACACGATCAAAGGCTTTAGAAATATCCAGAGCAACCACTTTGCTCTCACCAAAACGGTGAATGGACTGACTCCAACGTTCCGAGAGGAACGCTAACAGGTCTCCCGTAGAACGATTCCTTCGGAAGCCATATTGTTGGTCATTAAGAAGTGAGTTGGACTCTAGATAATTCACGAGATGGTAGTTAAGCATACTCTCCATCACCTTTGAGAGCGCAGAGCATATTGCGATTGGGCGGTAATTTCCAGGGTTATTAGCCGCACCCTTTTTATTGGCTGGATTGGCTGGACATTGGCAACCTTCCAGCAAGAGGGGAAAATTCCCGTATGGTAAGAAGCGCTAAAAAGGTTAGCCAATGGACGAGCTAGCGTCGAAGAGCACTGTTTCAGCACCAGTGCGGGTATGCCATCCGGCCCCGATGACTTATTTATGTTGAGGTCAGCAAGAACCCTTTTAACTGCACGAGCTCGGAAGAATATCTTAGGCATAGTACTGGATACTCTTTCAAGTTCTGGCAGTGGTTGATCGCTTTCTGGCAGGAATGAATTACCTGCAAACATCCCAGCTAAAAGGTTTGCCTTATCAACCGGTTCTGTGAATATTTGATCATCCTTTATAAGAGTTGGGATAGCTGAACTAGAATTATCCTTTACTCTTTTAACGAATGACCAAAAGCTCTTGCTACCCCGAGGAGCAGAAAGAACTTTAGTACGAAGACGTTTTTCGTACAGAAACTTTTCACGACTAAGTACTTTGACACATTCATATTTCGCCCGTTTGCGAAGCAGATCAGTATTGTCGTTCTTATTATCACGCCAATTTTTGAACGCTAACTCTCTGGATCTGACTGCGTTTCTGCAAGTCTGGTTAAACCAACATTTATCTTTTGGTTTAACCGAAATTTGCTTCGAAGGAATGAAAGATTTCATTCCAAGCAATATAACATGTTCTATCATTTTCGCCGCGCCATCAACGTTGTCGTCGAGGAAACAGAGTTTCCAATTAAAGTGCCGGAAAAATTCGTTGAGCTCAGCCCAACGTGCTTTTTCGTAAATAAAAATTTAACGTTTCGCAGCTGTTGCCGAAACGTTTCGAAGGTCGGAGAACGAAAAAGATGCGGAAATGGTACAATGATCCGAATTGCCGAGAGGTGCAAGTGTTCTTACTTCATACTTGTCCGGATGAGAAGTAAGGAAAAGATCAAGAGTATTTTGATGTTCACTTTCAACACACGGAATGTGCATTGGTTCATTCACTAATTGCGCCAGGTGGTTGTGCGCGGCAAACAGCTCAACATAAAGGCCTCGGGAGTTGTGTGGCTCGAATGGCGAAGCCAGGAAGTGTAGTGAATATTAAAATTGCCAGCAACGACGATTTCACTACTCGGGAAACTCCCTAGAATTCTAGCGATGGAATCAGAAAGGACATCGAAGCCATTAAGGGTATTCGTCCTCTCCATGTTTGGGCTTCTGTATAAGAACCCGAAATGCAACATGTGTGACCTGATCTTGAACTTAACCTAAAGTGTGTTAAATTCCGCATCATTACAGTTTAAATGTTGCTGATACTGGTACACAACATCGTTGCGAATGTACATTGCATTGTATATTTACCCAGCAAAAAATTTTCAAAATAGGGAATCGAGTTGGGAATCAGGTATTTTTGGTAGAATGCCTTCCCAATTGGATTACCAACTTGTTTCTTTTAACAAGGCGTGAGACTAAATGCAATCGATTCTTTGGAATCGCAATGGTAGCCAGTTACTATTTTTCTTACAGAACACCTTTGATTTTTAGTAAAAGAAGGTGTTCTAATAATAAAAAGAATAAGCGAGTTTCTAAAAATAGATATTCTCAAAATAGAATTTACGAATTAAATTTTAAAATAAATAAAAAAAACTTACACATGTGTTTCGTTGGGATTTGATCCCTGGCTCTCTGCGTGTCAGGCGGATACTCTCCCACTGAGCCACCGTCTTGCATGATAATTTATAGCTTAAGTCAGATTTTATTTTTTTATAATTACTTTATACTTTTTAGCACAAGCTTGTTTTTTTGATAAAAGAGGTAGTTCTTAAGAATTTATATATAAGGCCTTACAATACACCTTGCAATTTACAGAAAAGGGAAGCGAATATTAAAACCGCTTTATGGTTATGGTTAAACTAATAGAATTCGACTTGTACTAAATTAGACAAATACTAAATAGCATATCAGGTTTAGTGTATATTTATTATATTAGCTGTACTTCCACTCTTACTTATCAACATTAAATAAATAAAATAAAATATAATAAAATAAATTAAATAAATTAAACTAAATAAAATGAAATAAATTAAATAAATAAATTAAATAAATTAAATAAATAAATTAAATAAATAAATTAAATAAATCAAATAAAATAAATAAATTAAATAAATAAATTTTAATGAATTAAATAAATTAAATAAATCAAATAAATTCAATAAATTAAATAAATTAGAAAAATTAAATAAATTAAATGAAAAAATTAAATAAACTAAATAAATAAAATAAATTAAATGAATTATCCCATGTAAAAATCGAAATATATATGAACACACATGATCATACATTGACTTGTACGTGATCATGCATGGTCATATATAGTCATATACGTCCATGTCTAGTTCCACGTACGACCATACATGATCTCATATATTTCCATATATCTTCGGATCCGAAATTTGAGGGTATATGGCCGTACATGTTCATATATGACCATATATGCTCATATATGATTCACATATGCTCATATATGATCATATATGGGCATATACATCCATATACCCTCAAATTTCGGATCCAAAGGTATATGAAAATATATGAGATCATGTATGGTCATACATTGAACTATCCATTTACGTATATGACTATGTATGCCCATGCATGATCACATACGAGCCAACGTATGAT
The DNA here is from genome assembly GCA_949987735.1 of Leucophora obtusa. NCBI lineage: Eukaryota > Metazoa > Arthropoda > Insecta > Diptera > Anthomyiidae > Leucophora > Leucophora obtusa. Next base: position 87,638,261 of record OX465296.1, read on the forward strand.
CATGTATGCTCATATATATTTCGATTTTCACATGGGAAATCAAATAAATTAAATAAGTTAATAAATTAAATAAATTAAATAATTATTATTAAATAATTTATTAAATAAATTATTAAATAAATTATTAAATAATTTATTAAAAAAATTATTAAATAAATTAAATAAATTATTAAATAAATTAAATACATTAAATAAATAGATTAAATAAATTAATAAATTAAATAAATTAATAAATTAAATAAATGAATAAATAAATAAATAAATAACAACAAAATTTCAATTGTCCTAACAACAATATCTGAATGTTTTTATGTGGAAATTTCGAAAGGAAAAGTTCCCAGAATCAGAGGGTTTTTCGATAGAAAAGGTTCCCAAAACCTTAAAATTGTATATAAACCATTTTTAATGGAAAAAGTAGTCAGAATGTGAACGTTTTTCTATGGCAGAAATCAATCAGATATTAGCAAAGAGAAAACATATTTGTTCTGACGGCACAATTTGTACACTCACTAAAGTTTGTCGGTAGAATCTACTGAAAATGTCAGTTAAAACATAGATATATGCAGTTAAAAAGGCGACAAAGGTATTTACATTTAAAATAACTAAAAATTGTGTTATTTTTACCTCCTGAAAAATAACTAACAAATGCATTAAAAATAACTACCAATGTCGTAAAATTAACTGAGAAATTTTTACTACAAAAATTTCAAAACAACTGACGAAATCGGTAAAAACTGCTGTTTTTTATAGTCAAATGTTTTTGTTTATAAAAGTTATATTTTAATAAAAAAATATTTTTTTTCTTTCGATTACAAAAATATCACAAAAAAATATTACAAAAACTCGAAGTAAAAATTCCAAACCGTTCTCCAGTTTTTATGCTTTTATGCATTGGAGATACAATACAAGTTTCTGATTATTATTTGCAAACTAGAAATATATCAATAATAACAAATATAAACTAAACAAGAATTTTTAAATAAAAAAAATCAAAGACATTTTTTATTTTTTAATTAACTACCAAAAATAACTGTTTGCTGTAAAATTACTGTTTTGGTAGTTGTTTATTATGATATTAAAAATAGCTGCTTTAAACAACTGTTACAAAATTACAGTACTTTTCGTTAGTTGTTATCTTAAATAACCGTCATAAAAGTTGTTTTGAATTTTTCTGTAGAAAAACAACTGTAATTTCCGTTAAAAATAACAACTACTGATTACTATACAAACAACTGGCAAACTTTTTTGAGTGTAGCCAATGGATTGGTTCGGTGTACTAGTGGAATATTTCGTTTGTATCTATCAGAAAATTAGTTTTTAGAATGTAATTTCCCTATTGGAAATTTTAACAAACTGTCACCGAACTGGCCCCTTTATATGAAATAGACTGGTCACTTTTACATGGCGTTGTCATAGGACCCCTTGTGACATGTCACAAGACAAATCCCAGGACAGGTCCCTGAACTTTGTTTTTTATGAGAGTTCAGTAACCTGTCCTAGGATTTGTCTAGTGACATGTCACAAGGGGTCAATTTCCCCCTCCTATGACAACGCCATGTAAAAGTGACCGGTCTATTTCATATAAAGGGGCCAGTTCGGTGACAGTTTGTTAAAATTTCCAATAGGGTTATTTCCGAGAACGGAAATTCGCTGTCCTAAACAAAAATTCGGTAGTATTATCCGAAAAAATTTGTTGCAGCAACTGAACCATTATATTGGCATTATAATTGTTTTTTTTTGGTTATATTTTAAAAAATTTGTACTGATTTCAAGTCAGAAAAAAATGGTATGTATCAAATGAAAAAAATATGGGGTTTTGTTGGCCTTTTTAAACTACTTTTCCAAAAGATTTGTTTTGGACGTTTTGCAAAATACAAAGCAATAAATTAAAATTAATCGATTAACTGACAAAATTGCAAAAGACAATAGATTTTCCTTTTATTTTAATTCTCAATATAATAACTTAAAAGAAATTTTAGTAATTTTTTATATTTTATTTTGAATAACTGCTAAGAAAAATTAAAAAATATATTTCTTTGTAATGTTACTATTTATTTAATCGAAAACAACTTTTCTGGTTTACTTTTTTAATTACCATTGAACATTTATTTACTCTTCATACAGTGATTGTGTATATCAAAAATACTATTTGTGATAAAGCGCAAATTTATTGGGAAGAAATGGGAAATAGTCCTTTAAATATTAAAATGCCGTATTAGCACAAAATTTTTAAAATAATTTTTTCACTGCTATGTTTAAAACTAAATAACTTCTCTTTTCAAAATGTGGAACTACTTCTTAATTTGTTGTTTTACTACCAAAATGTAAACGGTTACTTTCTAAGATCAAATAATTTAAAAAGTAAATTATTAATTTTTGAAAACTTTTGTTAGTAAATAATTATATTTGAATGACTTTCATGCCTTGTTTGTTTTGATTTTTAGAATTGATTACAATACCTCTTGCTTTTTTTACGATCTTGTTAGAATGTGTTTGGTAATGCAGTAAAGAAATTTGGCAATGAGATTTGTAAGCGGTTATATGGCAATGCCTTGTTAAGGTAATGGGTAATTTTTTCCTGGGTAAGTATAGCGCAATGTAAAAAAAATTCTATGTTTTTTTTGAGATATATTTATGTATGATTTCAAAATATAAAAGTCGTACTCATTATAACTCGTAAATTCCTTGTAAACCTTGTATAGATACAAGCCATATTTTTTATGTATGGAATTTGATATTAACACTAATGCCCAAGGCCGCTAAAAAGCGGTCTTTATATATTAAATAGTTTTTCGCTAAATAACATTTTTTTATTAAACAAGTTATAATATATCAATAGAAAACATAATTACCTACTTTTTCGCCTTCAAACTTTTTTTGTATAAGGAACGATTTTCAAGAGAGAAGGATGTAAAGTGAAAATTTTGTAAATTTGAAAAAATTAACTTTTTAAAACCGTAAAAATTATTTGAAAAATCGTCAAAAATGCATTTACGATCTGGCATACATTATCCACAATACCGAAGCTAGCTTAGAGTCTCTACTTATAAAATAAGCTACAAATTTTGCTACAGGACTCACAGGATAACGTCAGGATACATCTTACGAATATATCTCTAACATTAGAGGGTTAAACTCGTAAATATACCAGGATTACACAGTTTACGGATAGGATACAATTTTATATGAGAAGGCTTAAAATGCTTGGTATGTACAACTACTTCTAAATACTTAAATTTTTACTTAAATTTTGAATTCTTAAGGGTGCTAGTTTTTAGAATGTACTTTTTATTAGTTTTTGTTTCGAAACTGAAATATAAAGCGTTACATAATTATGTCACTCTACATCAAATTAGTTATGATTATATCGGGTCAAAATCAGGATAAGATTCTATATGATTCAATATATTTAGATCTTATCCGATATAATTTTATCCGCCATTTTTCGGATCATAGCATATCTCCAATTATATTAAATAAGATATCATTACATATGACATCATATAATTTTTTTTAATCGGGTAAACTTACTGATTCCATTAAGAAAAACCGAAATATTAACACTTTTTTCTTCTCACAAATTTGGCCCAAAAACTTATCACATTTTTTGGTTTCATCCATATAGAGCTATATCTTAATATATATGGCGGCATTTTAGGAATATATCATTATATATGCCCGAGTAAAAAAAATTATATATGATCATATGTGGCATATATTACAATATATAATTAGACATGCCGTTATGTATATCCATATATAATTATATATGACGTTTTTTCCGAAAAATTTTCCTTATATTATGCCATATATAATTTCATCTAATTAGATATCGGCCTTCATAATATTAGATACGGCATATATAATTATATATTACACAACATGGTTGATCTTATTGCATATATAGTTATATATAGAACTATATCTTAATATATATGGTGGCATTTTAGCAATATATAATTATATATGGTATCATTTAAACAATATATAATTATATATGGTGACAGTTAAACTAGATATTATCATATATGGTGCCATTTAAACAATATATGGTCATATATGGTACCTCATAAACAAAATCTTTAATTCAGTTCCAGATATGATAATATATGGTACTATATATAGTGCGATATATATTTATATATGGTGTTATTTAAGCTATATATTATCATATATGGTGCCATTCAAACCATATATTATCATATATGGTATCATTTAAACCATATATTATCATGTATGGTGCAATTTCAACAATATATGCCCATATATGGTACCTCATGAACAATATTTTTAATACAGTTCCACATATGATAATATATGCTACCATATATAGTGCCATATATATTTATATATGGTGTTATTTAAGCAATATATTATCATATATGGTACCATTTAAACCATATATTATCTTATATGGTGCCATTTCAACAATATATGCTCATATATGGTACCTCATGAACAACATTTTTAATACAGTTCCAGATATGATAATATATGCTACTTTATAGTGCCATATATGTTTATATATGCTGTTATTTAAGAAATATATTAACATATTTGGTGCCATTTAAACCATATATTGTCATATGTGGTGCCATTTCAACAATATATGCTCATATATGGTACCTGATGAACGACTTTTTTAATACAGATGCAGATATGATAATATATGCTACCATATATAGTACCATATACTTTGATATATCGTATGATTTAAACAACCCGAGGAAAAATAGTTACATATAGTCATATATGTGATTAAGTTATATCTGTATAAATATACAGTTTCATCCGAAGAATGGCCCGATATATTTTTATCAATTGTTTATCAATTTTTATCTAAATGTATCAGTTTAGATCTGACCTGATTCAATTATGTGTTAATCAGATGAAATTGTATCAGATTTTTGATCTGATACAATTTTATCGGTTTGATCGTAATTGGTTCAATTTTATATAAATAAACAAATTTTGACAATTTTTGTATTTTTTAATGCAAAAATTAAAATAATTGTTAATAAAATATAATTGTATCCGACATTTACCTTATACAATTGTATCAAAGTTTTAAACTGATCTCAGGTCAAAATTGGGATATAACTATATAATTTTGTATACAAATATATCTATTTGGACCTAAACTGATACCATGTAATATAAACCAATAAAATTGTATCAGGTCAAAAATCTGATACAATTTCATCTGATTAACACATAATTTAATCAGGTCAGATCTAAACTGATGCAATTAGATAACAACTGATACAAATAAGAACTGATACAATTTTATCGGGCCATTTTTCGGATCAAATGGTATATGGATGAATCTAAGTTATATATTACCATATAAAGCTCCATATTGGTGCCATTTAAACAATATATTGTCATATATGGTGCCATCATATATGGTAACTCATCAGCAACTACAATATTAACTGTATTTCAGAAGCTATTAATTGTATTTCAGAAATTTTAAATGTATTTTAGAAATTATGGAATGTATTTCAGAAATTTATTAATTGTATTTCAGAAATAATCAAATCTATTTCAGAACTTGTTGATGGTTTATCATAGTTAATAGAGAAAAATTTCTAAATTACATTTCATAATTTCTGAAATACAATTGACAATTTCTGAAATACAGTTTGATAATTTCTGAAATACAGTTGTGAATTTCGGAAATACAATTAATAATTTCTGAAATACAATTGATAAAACTGAAATTCAATTGATTATTTCTGAAATACAATTGATAAATCTTAAAAACAATTGATACAATTGGAAATGGTGTAGAGCGTTAAAAATATGTAAATAAACTATTTTTTAAAAAAAATTCAATTTAATAAAAAAAATATAATTTTATAAAAACATTTATAGAAAATAAAATTATAATTTTATAAAAAGAAGTTCTTTTGAATGGGGGGGAAATGTTTTTAGTTGATCTGTTATTTTTAAGTAAATAAATGTTATTTTAGTTTGACTCAAGATCATAAATTAATATCACTTTCTGTTTAAATTATTTTCAAATCAAAGAAAGATGATACAATTTTTACAAGTAAATTACAAAGAATAAAAATGATTGAAAAAATTTCGATAAGACCAGCAAGGAGAATGCGCATTTTTATAAAAAAAAATGCATAGCCGTGAAAGGTATCGAACTCGAGACCTTCTGAGTTTAAACCTTATTTTAACAAAATATTGTAATTTTTATAAAATCAGTGCTCTTCCAGTGTATTATTTTTTGAACTATTGTCAATATCTGTCTGGGATCTTATTTAATCCCAAATAAATAGAGATCTTACGTAGTACCCAAATATAATGCGGGATCTAATTTTAGCTGTCATTTTTTTGGATAGTTTTAGATGTCAATCTCCAAATATATTGCTGTTTCTAATTCGATCTGCAATTTATGGGATAAATTAAGATCCTACCAAATCCCCAAATATATCACTGGATTTAATTCGATCTGCAATTTATCGGAAAAGTTAAGATCTTACGCAATCCCGAAGTATATTACTGGATCTAATTTTATCTGTAATTTTTTGGATAAATTTAGATCTTACTTAATCCCCAAATATATTGCTGGATCTAATTTGATCTGCCAATTTTCTATTCAATTTATATCCAAGTTTATCCACAAATATATTGCTGGATCTAATTTGATCTCCCATTTTTCAGATCAATTTATATCTAAGTTTATCCACAAATATATTGCTGGATCTAATTTGATCTGCCAATTTTCTATTCAATTTATATCCAAGTTTATCCACAAATATATTGCTGGATCTAATTCGATCTGCCATTTTTCAGATAAATTTAGATCTAAGTTAATCCACAAATATATTGCTGGATCTAATTTGATCTGCCATTTTTCAGATCAATTTATATCTAAGTTTATCCACAAATATATTGCTGGATCTAATTCAATGTGCCATTTTTTGGATCAAATTAGATCTAAGTTTATCCCCAAATATATAGCTACATCTAATTCGACCTCCCACTTTTTCGGATCAAATTAGATATACGTTTATCCACAAATATATTGCGGGATCTAATTTGATCTGCCAAAATTGAGATCAAATTAGATCTAAGTTTATCCCCAAATATATAGCTGGATCTAATTTGATCCGCCATTTTTCGGATCAAATTAGATCTAAAAATATCCACAAATATATAGCTGGATCCGCCAATTTTCGGATCAAAATAGATCTAGGTTTATCCCCAAAGATATCACTGGACCTCCCAATTTTGAGATATAACTTGATCTTAGTTTATCCCCATATATACAATGGGATCTAATACGATATGATTGGATACACCCAATTTTGAGATCTAATTGGATCAGCTAGATATTACAGCAGATCTTAAACAATATCAAATTGGATATAATTAGATATTGCGCGAGATCAATTTTTTTTACTCGGGTGGTATCATTTAAATAATATATAACTACCCGAGTAAAAAAAATTGATCTCGCGCAATATCTAATTATATCCAATTTGATATTGTTTAAAATCTGCTGTAATATCTAGCTGATCCAATTAGATCTCAAAATTGGGTGTATCCAATCATTTCGTATTAGATCCCATTGTATATATGGGGATAAACTAAGATCAAGTTATATCTCAAAATTGGGAGGTCCAGTGATATCTTTGGGGATAAACCTAGATCTATTTTGATCCGAAAATTGGCGGATCCAGCTATATATTTGCGGATATTTTTAGATCTAATTTGATCCGAAAAATGGCGGATCCAATTAGATCCAGCTATATATTTGGGGATAAACTTAGATCTAATTTGATCTCAATTTTGGCAGATCAAATTAGATCCGGCAATATATTTGTGGATAAACGTATATCTAATTTGATCCGAAAAAGTGGCAGATCGAATTAGATCTAGCTATATATTTGGGGATAAACTTAGATCTAATTTGATCCGAAAAATGGCACATCGAATTAGATCCAGCAATATATTTGTGGATAAACTTAGATATAAATTGATCTGAAAAATGGCAGATCAAATTAGATCCAGCAATATATTTGGGGATAAACTTGGATCTAAATTTATCAGAAAAATGGCAGATCGAATTAGATCCAGCAATTTATTTCGGTATTAAAATGGCAGATCGAATTAGAAACAGCAATATATTTGGGGATTGACATCTAAAAGTATCCATAAAAACGAGTAAAAAGGTTAAAGTCGGGCATGCCGACTATACAATACCCTACACCAGTCTGGTGTATTGTTTGGATCCGAAATTCGAATGGGTTAAAATGGGGCTTATGTCAAAATTTTCTATAATGTGAGTCAGCGCACCAAATTTCATTAAAATATCTTAATATTTGCGACCTGCAGTTTGTAATAAAGCCAATTTTGGGGGGACCCTTATATGGGCACTAGTTCTAAACATGGACCGATGTTCACCAAAATCAATAGGTTTCGTCCTTGGGCCAACATAGGTCTATGTACCAAATTTCATCAAAATAGTTTAATATTTGCGACCTGCAGCGTATAAACAATATCATTTTGGGGGGACCCTTATATGGGCACTAGTTCTAAACATGGACCGATGTTCACCAAAATCAATAGGCTTCGTCCTTGGGCCAACATAGGTCTATGTACCAAATTTCATCAAAATATCATAATATTTGCGACCTGCAGCGTATAAACAGTATAATTTTGGTAGGACCCTTATATGGGCACTAGGTCTAAACATGGACCGATGTTCACCAAAATCAATAGGCTGCGTTATTGGGCCAATATAGGTCTGTGTATCAAATTTCATCAAAATATCTTAATATTTGCGACCTGCAGCGTATAAACATTATAATTTTGATAGGCCCCTTATATGGGCACTAGGTCTAAACATGGACCGATGTTCACCAAAATCAATAGGCTGCATTATTGGGCCAATATAGGTCTGTGTACCAAATTTCATCAAAATATCTTAATATTTACGACCTGCAGCGTATAAACAGTATAATTTTGGTAGGACCCTTATATGGGCACTAGGTCTAAACATGGACCGATGTTCACCAAAATGAATAGGCTGCATTATTGGGCCAATATAGGTCTGTGTACCAAATTTCATCAAAATATCTTAATATTTACGACCTGCAGCATATAAACAGTATAATTTTGGTAGGACCCTTATATGGGCACTAGGTCTAAACATGGACCGATGTTCAAAAAAATCAAACTTGTTCGTCCTTGGGCCAACATAGGTCTGTGTACCAAATTTCATCAAAATATCTTAATAGTTGCGACCTGTAGAGTGCGCACAAGATTGCATGGACAGACAGACAGAGGGACGGACGGACGGACGGACAGACGGACATCGTTAAATCGAAATAAAAAAAAATTCTGAACCGATCGGTATACTATAAGGTGGGTCTACGACCAATATTTTTTGGTGTTACAAACATCAGCACAAGCTTATAATACCCTGACCACATAGTGGTGTAGGGTATAATGACAGATAAAATTAGATGCCGCATTATATTTGGGTACTACGTAAGATCTCCATTTATTTGGGATTAAATAAGATCCCAGACATATATTGCCAACTGTTCAAAAAATAATCGACTGGCAGAGCACTGATTGTATAAAAATTACAATATTTTGTTAAAATAAGGTTTAAACTCAGAAGGTAACATCAATATGCATTTCTTTTACAAAATGAATTTCTTTTTATAAAATTAAAATTTTTTTTTTCTATAAATTTTTTTATAAAATTATATATTTATTTTTTTATAAAATTGAAATCTTTGAATAAAATAATTTTATTTACATCTTTTTGACGCTCTACACCATTTCCAATTGTATTAATTGTTTTAAGATTTATCAATTGTATTTCAGAAATAATCAATTGAATTTCAGTTTTATCAATTGTGTTTCAGAACTCATCAATTATTTTTCACATTTATGAATTGTATTTCAGAACTAGTCAATTGAAGTTCAGTTTTATCAATTGTGTTTCAGAAATTATTAATTGTATTTCCGAAATTCACAACTGTCTTTCAGAAATTATCAAACTGTATTTCAGAAATTATCAATCGTATTTCCGAAATTATGAAATGTATTTGAGAAATTTTTCTCTATTAGCTATGAAATTCTGAAATAGATTTCAATTTTTCTGGACACAACTAAATAAATAAATAATTAAATTTGCGTAATATTGTAGTTTCTGAAGTGCAAATAATATTTTGTGATATACAATTAAAATTTTCTAAAATACATTTAATAATTTCTGGAATACCTTTTTTCGATGCTTATAAGTTAGCTCGAAATGCCTTTACCATTCATTTAATTTGTAGCTATCACACATCTATAACAAGTCGCGTTAGATTAGAGTGTAGAGGTCTTGGCTGACAATCTGGTGGACTGGGTTAAATTTCATGTTTTTAAAAGCAAATATTAAAAAAAGTTTTCTCAATTTTTTCAAAAATGTTTTTTGAAATCTATTTTTTTGCCAAGATAGTTAATGCAACGTTCTGCCAACGCATAACCGACCATCGCCAACGGTTTGCCAGCATTTTGCCGAATTATATTTTTCTGTCTGGGATGTTAAACTTAAACCTATTGTATATTAACATTAATTAACACTATATTTTTATTTTTAGGAAATACATTTTTATTTTATTATAAGTTAACATTAAATTAAATTTTAGATAATGGCACCAATTTGTAGTTGTAAATATTATATATTAAATCGTATATTCATAAACATTCTATACAGTTAGACGAGGTTTATGGAACTATTTAACTTTATAAAGTGTTTATAAATTATAACTTAAATGTACAAATATATATGTTAAATGTACGTGAACAAATTGTTGATATGGACCCACAAATTGTATCTCAACTGATATTGGAATTATTGTACCATTACCATACATCAATATATATTGAATGATATACATATATTATAATATATGACACTGTATTATAAATATTGTTAATGAAGTAACATATCTGATATTTTTATAGCGCCATACAGTTTTACATTATTCAAATTAAACCATATATGGAATTGTATTCAAAATGTTGATGTGGTACCAAATTTGAACATATATTGTTTAAATTGTGCCATATATGACAATATATTGTTTAAATGATACCATATATGTCTATATATTAATATTGTTTAAATGACACCATATATCAATATATATGGGACTATATATGGTAGCATATATTATCATATCTGCATCTGTATTAAAAATGTCATTCATCAGGTACCATATATGAGCATATATTGTTGAAATGGCACCATATATGACAATATATGGTTTAAATGGCACCATATATGGTAATATATTGCTTAAATAACACCACCCGGTGAGAAATGCTCATATACGCTCAAACATGTTCATATATGGTTTATATATGGACACATATGAACAAATATGGATTTTTTATGAACCCGGTGAAAAATGCTCATATACGCTCAAACATGTTCATATATGGTTTATGTATGAACACATATGAACAAATATGGATTTTTTATGAACATATATGGATTTTATATGAACATATATGGAAGTATATGTGATTCCATATATGGAAATAATTTCATATACAGACATATATGGAAGCATCTGTTATTTCATATATGGAAATGGCACTCATATATGGACAAATATGAAAGTATATGTTATTCAATTTATGCAAAAGGGAGTTGTATATGAACATATTTGCAAGAATACATTTTTCCACATGTGTAAAAGGAACTCATATATGGATAAATATGGAATTATATTTAATTTAATGCCATCAATAAAAAAGGAACATATGTGGTGCCTAATTCCAATGTCATACATAAATTTATATCTATAGTACAACCTTATAATAAAGGACAGCAACGTCCGCATTTATTCGCATATATTTAATAAATTTATATTTTCATATATGTCCATATATGAACATATACTTAGGTGTTACCTCATTTTTCGGATCCATACATATATGGTTGAACCATAAATGTTCATATATGGACATTTTTCACCGGGAACATATATGGATTTTATATGAACATATATGGAAGTATATGTGATTCCATATATGGAAAAAATTTCATATACAAACATATATGGAAGCATCTGATATTTCATATATGGAAATGGCACTCATATATGGACAAATATGAAAGTATATGTTATTCAATTTATGCAAAAGGGAGTTGTATATGAACATATTTCGAAGAATACATTTTTCCATATATGTAAAAGGAACTCATATTTGGATAAATGTGGAATTATATTTAATGCCATGAATAAAAAAAGGAACATATGTAGCGCCTAATTTGAATGTCATACATAAATTTATATCTATCGTACAACCTTATAATAAAGGATAGCAACGTTCGCATGTATTCGCATATATTTAATAAATGTATATGTTCATATATGTCCATATATGAACATATACTTAGGTGTTACCTCATTTTTCGTATCCATACATATATGGTTGAACCATAAATGTTCATATATGGACATTTTTCACCGGGCATATATAAATATATATGGCACTATATATGGTAGCATATATTATCATATGTGGAACTGTATTAAAAATATTGTTCATGAGGTACCATATATGGGCATATATTGTTGAAATTGCACCATATATGATAATATATGGTTTAAATGGTACCATATATGATAATATATGGTTTGAATGGCACCATATATGATAATATATGGTTTGAATGGCACCATATATGATAATATATAGTTTAAATAACACCATATATAAATATATATCGCACTATATATAGTACCATATATTATCATATCTGGAACTGAATTAAAGATTTGGTTTATGAGGTACCATATATGACCATATATTGTTTAAATGGCACCATATATGATAATATCTAGTTTAACTGTCACCATATATAATTATATATTGTTTAAATGATACCATATATAATTATATATTGCTAAAATGCCACCATATATATTAAGATATAGTTCTATATATAACTATATATGCAATAAGATCAACCATGTTATGTAATATATAATTATATATGCCATATCTAATATTATGAAGGCCGATATTTAATTAGATGAAATTATATATGGCATAATATAAGGAAAATTTTTCGGAAAAAACCTCATATATAATTATATATGGATATACATAACCACATGTCTAATTATATATTGTAATATATTTCACATATGATTATATATAATTTTTTTTACTCGGGTGGTGTTATTTAAGCAATATATTACCATATATGGTGCCATTTAAGCCATATATTATCATATATGGTGCCATTTCAACAATATATGCTCATATATGGGACCTCATGAACAACATTTTTAATACAGTTCCAGATATAATAATATATGCTACTATGTACAGTGCAATATATATTGATATATGGTATCATTTAAACAATATATTACCATATGTGGTGACATTTAAACCATACATTGTGATATATGCCGCCATTTCAACAATATGTGGTCATATATGGTACCTTATGAACAACATTTTTAATACAGTTCCAGATATGATAATATATGCTACCATATATAGTACCATATACTTTGATATATCGTATAATTTAAACAACCCGAATAAAAATAGTTACATATAGTCATATATGTGATTAAGTTATATCTGTATAAATATACAGTTTCATCCGAAGAATGGCCCCATATATTTTTATCAATTGTTTATCTGAATGTATCAGTTTAGATCTGACCTGATTAAATTATGTGTTAATCAGATGAAATTGTATCAGATTTTTGACCTGATACAATTTTATCGGTTTGATCATAATTGGTTCATATTTATATAAATAAAATATAATTGTATCCGACATTTACCTTATACAAACTCAAACATCAAAGTTTTATACTGATATCAGGTCAAAATTGGGATATAACTATATAATTTTGTATACAAATATATCTATTTGGACCTAAACTGATACCATGTGATATCAACCAATAAAATTGTATCAGGTCAAAAATCAGATACAATTTCATGTGATTAATACATAATTTAATCAGGTCAGATCTAAACTGATGCAATTAGATAAAAACTGATAAACAACTGATACAATTTTATCGGGCCATTTTTCGGATCAAATGGTACATGGATGACTCTAAGTTATATATTACCATATAAAGCTCCATATTGTTTTTTTAATAGGGAACATACCATATATGGTGCCATTTAAACAATATATTGTCATATATGGTGCCATTTAATCAATATATGGTCATATATGGTAACTCATCAGCAACTACAATATTAACTGTATTTCAGAAGCTATTAATTGTATTTCAGAAATTTTAAATGTATTTCAGAAATAATCAAATCTATTTCAGAACTTGTTGATTGTTTATCATAGTTAATAGAGAAAAATTTCTATCCCGATTAAAAAAAATTGATATGAGGCTTTATTCAGTCATATGTAATTTAACATGAGTCTTTATACAATTTTATCCGAGAAATGGGCCCATATAATTTCATAAGTTTGCATCAATTCAGTTATAATTTGATAATATCAGATATAAATGTATCCGAATAATGGCGCGATATAATTTGATCAGACTTTATATAGTGGTATAAAATTATAGCTGAAATGGTACAAACATATAGAAAATCAGATACTGGTGTATCCAGTTTATTCACTATAAATTTCACTGAAATCCTAAATGTTTACAGAAATAATTACCTGAGAGTTTGTCAGACCTAAAACTTCATGAAAGCTATTAAACTTATTTGGATTTTGACAAAAGGACATTTTACAGAAAAGCACAAACGCCTTTAGTATTGCTTTAAACTGTTTGTATAAATTTTCTAACTATTTCTTTCCATGGCAATGTAATACAAAATTATATCCAAAAGGCGACTGACAAGAGTTCTAGTGTGACTCTAAATGGGGTATATATAATTCTATCCAAAACGAAATCGTGTTTTTTTGAAAAATGATTTCATATAAAAACATATATTCCCAGCAAAAAATACCTGACCAAGATCCGTAAAATCACCTATATTGTTCGGCACGAATGCGTTCAAATTGAGGTGAAAAAGGCATTTTTTTAACATTGGCTTGTCATAGGAGAGAAGGTGTTTATGCTACTTTAAGTCTGCTTTCCACGTCATAAAAATGAGTGCTTGGATGTTCTTTTTTATATAGGAAAGCAATTCATTTTTTTACTATCTAAGGAGAGATGAAAAGTAACTTCTTGGGAATGCATTCAAAAGTCATAAATATCACTTCTTAAATATATATTTGAATGCATTCCCAAGAAGTTACTTTTCATATCTCCTTAGATAGTAACAAAAATGAATTGCTTTCTATATAAAAAAGAACATCCAAGCACTCATTTTTATGACGTGCAAAGCAGATTAAAGTAGCATAAACACCTTCTCTCCTATGACAAGCCAATGTTAAAAGAATGCGTTTTTCACCTCAATTTGAACGCATTTGTGCCGAACAGTATAGGTGGTTTTACGGATCTTGGTCAGGTATTTTTTTTTTTGGGAGGTAAAAAAATTTTTTAATTAATGGTATTTTGGAAGTCATTTAAAATACGTTTATTGGAAGTAAGAAATCAGCATATATAGCTACTTTATATGCAGTGAAAAATGCATTCTTGTAGAATGCATTCGGTTTTTTTTGCTGGGTTATTTTGGATTATGTACTAAATAATTATATATAACGTCATATAAAATTGGATTATCTGTATCTAATTGTAAATGCAATATACAATTATGTACTAATCGATATGTAATAAGATGCAACTAAATACGACATCATATTACAATTTTTTGAGAAAGAAAAAATTATATATGGATACATATAATTATGTCCGGTTATATACACTGGTGTACAAAAACATATATGGGTATATAAAATTATACATTATTATATAAAAACGTTTTTTCTCGGGATATTACATTTCATAATTTCTAAAATACAATTGATAATTTCTGAAATACAGTTTGATAATTTCTGCAATACAGTTGTGTATTTCGGAAATACAATTAATAATTTCTGAACTACAATTGATAAAACTGAAATACAAATGACTAGTTCTGAAATACAATTCATAAATCTGAAAAATAATTGATAAGTTCTGAAATACAATTTATAAAACTGAAATTCAATTGATTATTTCTGAAATACAATTGATAAATCTTAAAAACAATTGATACAATTGCAAATGGTGTAGACCCGAGTAAAAAAAATTATATATAATCATATATGGCATATATTACAATATATTATTATACATGTCGTTATGTATATCCATATATAATTATATATGACGTTTTTTCCGAAAAATTTTCCTTATATTATGCCATATATAATTTCATCTAATTAGATATCGGCCTTCAAAATATTAGATATGACATATATAATTATATATTACATAACATGGTTGATCTTTTTGCATATATAGTTATATATAGAACTATATCTTAATATATATGGTGTCATTTTAGCAATATATAATTATATATGGTATTATTTAAAAAATATATAATAATATATGGTGCCATTTAAACTAGATATTATCATATATTGTGCCATTTAAACAATATATGGTCATATATGGTACCTCATTAACAAAATCTTTAATTCAGTTCCAGATATGATAATATATGGTACTATATATAGTGCGATATATATTTATATATGGTGCTATTTAAGCAATACATTATCATATACGGTGACATTCAAACCATATATTATCATATATGGTGCCATTCAAACCATATATTATCATATATGGTACCATTTAAACCATATATTATTATATATGCTGCCATTTAAACAATATATGGCCATATATGGTACCTCATGATCAAAATTTTTAATACAGTTCCAGATATGATAATATATGATACTATATATAGTGCCATATATATTTATACATGGTGTTATTTAAGTAATATATTACTATATATGGTGCCATTTAAACCATATTTTATCATATATGGTGCCATTTCAACAATATATGATCATATATGGGACCTCATGAACAACATTTTTAATACAGTTTCAGATATAATAGTATATGCTACTATATATGGTGCAATATATATTGATATATGGTATCATTGAAACAATATATTACCATATGTGGTGACATTTAAACCATACATTATGATATATGGTGCCATTTCAACAACATTTTTAATACAGTTCCAGATATGATAATATATCATTTAAACAACCCGAATAAAAATAGTTACATATAGTCATATATGTGATTAAGTTATATCTGTATAAATATACAGTTGCATCCGAAGAATGGCCCGATATATTTTTATCAATTGTTTATAAATTTTTATTTAATTGTATCAGTTTAGATCGGACCTGATTAAATTATGTGTTAATCAGATGAAATCGTATCCGATTTTTGACTTGATGCAATTTTATCGGTATATATGTAATGGGGTCAGGTTTGATCGTAATTGGTTCAATTTTATATAAATAAAATATAATTGTATCCGACATTTACCTTATACAATTGTATTAAAGTTTTAAACTGATATCAGGTCAAAATTGGGATATAACTATATAATTTTGTATACAAATATATCTAAAATTGTATCAGGTCAAAAATCAGATACAATTTCATCTGATTAACACATAATTTAATCAGGTCAGATCTAAACTTGCGGCCCTATGCTCCTTGCAGGAGTAAAAGGAACAAATATATATATATAGATCTAAACTGATACAATAAGTTAAAAACTGATAAACAACTGATACAATTTTATCGGGCCATTTTTCGGATCAAATGGTACATGGATGACTCTAAGTTATATATTACCATATAAAGCTCCATATTATTTTTTTTAATAGGGAACATACCATATATGGTGCCATTTAAACAGTATATTGTCATATATGGTGCCATTTAAACAATATATGGACATAAATGGTAACTCAACTACAATATTAACTGTATTTCGGAAGGTATTAATTGCATTTCACAAATTTTAAATGTATTTCAGAAATTATGGAATGTATTTCAGAAATTATTAATTGTATTTCAGAATTAATCAAATCTATTTCAAAACTTGTTGATTGTTTATCATAGTTAATAAAGAAAAATTTCTAAATTACATTTCATAATTTCTGAAAAAGAATTGATAATTTCTGAAATACAGTTTGATAATTTCTGAAATACAATTAATAATTTCTGAAACAGAATTGATAAAACTGAACTTCAATTGACTAGTTCTGAAATACAATTCATAAATCTGAAAAATAATTGATAATTTCTGAAATACAATTGATAAAACTGAAATTCAATTGATTATTTCTGAAATACAATTAATAAATCTTAAAAACAATTAATACAATTGAAATGGTGTAGAGCGTTAAAAAGATGTAAATAAAATTATTTTATTCAAAGATTTCAATTTAATAAAAAAATAAATATATAATTTTATAAAAAAATTTATAGAAAAAAAAATTTTAATTTTATAAAAAGAAATTCATTTTGTAAAAAAATGCATATCGAACTCGAGACTTTCTGAGTTTAAACCTTATTTTAACAAAATATTGTAATTTTTATAAAATCAGTGCTCTGCCAGTGTATTATTTTTTGAACAGTTGGCAATATATGTCTGGGATCTTATTTAATCCCAAATAAATGGAGATCTTACGTAGTACCAAATATAATGCGGCATCTAATTGTATCTGTCATTTTTATGGATAGTTTTAGATGTCAATCCCCAAATATATTGCTGTTTCTAATTCGATCTACCATTTTAATACCGAAATAAATTGCTGGATCTAATTCCATCTGCCATTTTTCTGATAAATTTAGATCCAAGTTTATCCCCAAATATATTGCTGGATCTAATTTTATCTGCCAATTTTCTATTCAATTTATATCCAAGTTTATCCACAAATATATTGCTGAATCTAATTCGATCTTCCATTTTTCGGATAAATTTAGATCTAAGTTAATCCACAAATATATTGCTGGATCTAATTTGATCTGCCATTTTTCAGATCAATTTATATCTAAGTTTATCCACAAATATATTGCTGGATCTAATTCGATGTGCCATTTTTCGGATCAAATTAGATCTAAGTTTATCCCCAAATATATAGCTAGATCTAATTCGATCTGCCACTTTTTCGGATCAAATTAGATATACGTTTATCCACAAATATATTGCGGGATCTAATTTGATCTGCCAAAATTGAGATCAAATTAGATCTAAGTTTATCCCCAAATATATAGCTGGATCTAATTGGATCCGCCATTTTTCGGATCAAATTAGATCTAAAAATATCCGAAAATATATAACTGGATCCGCCAATTTTTGGATCTAAATAGATCTAGGTTTATCCCCAAAGATATCACTGGACCTCCCAATTTTGAGATATAACTTGATCTTAGTTTATCCCCATATATACAATGGGATCTAATACGATATGATTGGATACACCCAATTTTGAGATCTAATTGGATCAGCTAGATATTACAGCACATCTTAAACAATATCAAATTGGATATAATTAGATATTGCGCGAGATCAATTTTTTTTACTCGGGGGTGCAATATATATTGATATATGGTATCATTTAAACAATATATTACCATATGTGGTGACATTTAAACCATACATTATGATATATGGTGCCATTTCAACAACATTTTTAATACAGTTCCAGATATGATAATATATGACATATACTTTGATATATCGTATCATTTAAACAACCCGAATAAAAATAGTTACATATAGTCATATATGTGATTAAGTTATATCTCCCCTATTAAAAAAAACTAATATGGAACTTTATATGGTAATATAGAACTTAATGTGATTCATATACCATTTCATCCGAAAAATGTCCCGATATAATTGTGTCAGTTGGTTATCACTTTTTATCTAATTGTATCAGTTTAGATCTTAACTGATTAGATTATATAGTAATCAGATGAAATTTTATCTGATTTTTGACCTGATACAATTTTATCGGTTTATGTCGCATGGTATTAGTTTAGATCCAAATATATACACTTTTATACAAACTTATATAGTTATATCTGCATTTTGACCTGATGCAATTATGTCTGCTATAAAATTTTGATACAATTATATAAGGCAAATGTCGGATACAAATATATTTTATTTATATAAAATTGTACCAACTACGATCTAAACAGATACCATTAGATATAAACCGGTAAAATAGTATCAGGTCAAAAATCGGATATAATTTCATCTGATTAATGTATAATTTTATTAGTTGAGATCCTAACTGATACAATTAGATGAAAACTGATACACAACTGATACAATAACATCGGGCCATTTTTCGGATGAAACTGTATATTTATACCGATATAAGTAATCACATTTTATACGACTATATGTAACTGTTTTTACTCGGGTGTATAAATATACAGTTTCATCCGAAGAATGGCCCGATATATTTTTATCAATTGTTTGTCAATTTTTATCTAAATGTATCAGTTTAGATCAGACCTGATTAAATTATGTGTTAATCAGATGAAATTTATCAGATTTTTGACCTGATACAATTTTATCGTTTTGATCGTAATTGGTTCAATTTTATATAAATAAAATATAATTGTATCCGACATTTACCTTATGCAATTGTATCAAAGTTTTAATCTGGCATCAGGTCAAAATTGGGATATAACTATATAATTTTGTATACAAATATATCTATTTGGACCTAAACTGATACCATGTGATATAAACCAATAAAATTGTATCAGGTCAAAAATCAGATACAATTTCATGTGATTAACACATAATTTAATCAGGTCAGATCTAAACTGATGCAATTAGATAATAACTGATAAACAACTGATACAATTTTATCGGGCCATTTTTCGGATCAAATGGTACATGGATGACTCTAAGTTATATATTACCATATAAAGCTCCATATTATTTTTTTTAATAGGGAACATACCATATATGGTGCCATTTAAACAGTATATTGTCATATATGGTGCCATTTAAACAATATATGGTCGTAAATGGTAACTCAACTACAATATTAACTGTATTTCAGAAGCTATTAATTGCATTTCACAAATTTTAAATGTATTTCAGAAATTATTAATTGTATTTCAGAAATAATCAAATCTATTTCAAGACTTGTTGATTGTTTATCATAGTTAATAGAGAAAAATTTCTAAATTACATTTCATAATTTCTGAAATACAGTTTGATAATTTCGGAAATACAATTAATAATTTCTGAAACACAATTGATAAAACTGAACTTCAATTGACTAGTTCTGAAATACAATTCATAAATCTGAAAAATAATTGATAAGCTCTGAAATACAATTGATAAAACTGAAATTCAATTGATTATTTCTGAAATAAAATTAATAAATCTTAAAAACAATTAATACAATTGAAATGGTGTAGAGCGTTAAAAAAATGTAAATAAAATTATTTTATTCAAAGATTTCAATTTAATAAAAAAATAAATATATAATTTTATAAAAAAAATTTATAGAAAAAAAAATTTAAATTTTATAAAAAGAAATTCATTTTGTAAAACAAAAATGCATATCGAACTCGAGACCTTCTGAGTTTAAACCTTATTTTAACAAAATATTGTAATTTTTATAAAATCAGTGCTCTGCCAGTGTATTATTTTTTGAACAGTTGGCAATATATGTCTGGGATCTTATTTAATCCCAAATAAATGGAGATCTTACGTAGTACCAAATATAATGCGGCATCTAATTTTATCTGTAATTTTTATGGATAGTTTTTGATGTCAATCCCCAAATATATTGCTGTTTCTAATTCGATCTGCCATTTTAATACTGAAATAAATTGCTAGATCTAATTCGATCTGCAATTTATGGGATAAATTAAGATTTTACCAAATCACTAAATATATCACTGGATTCAATTCGATCTGCAACTTATTGAAAAAGTTAAGATCTTACGCAATCCCGAAATATATTACTGGATCTAATTTCATCTGTTATTTTTTTTCATAAATTTAGATCTTACGTAATCCCCAAATATAATCCTCGCTCTTATTCGATCTGCCGTTTTCCAGATAAAGTTAGATACAACTTAATCCTAAAATATATATGTGACCTTCTCCGAGAAAAGGGACCTAGTGTGTGAAAATTAAGTTTTGAGAAGAACGCATTTAAAGTTTCATAACGCATTATCACTTTAAACACACCTTCAGTTGGGAGATGCGATTTCGTATGGTTAGGTGCCTCAACTCATTTCATCTTATTCTACACCCTTTTAGGTACCAGAATCCACTCTTAAGTCCAAACCCGTTTTTTGACACACTAGGTCCCTTTTCTCGGAGAAGGTCACATATACCTAGATCTACTTTTTCGTATAAATTTAGATCCAAGATTATCCCCATATATATTGCTGGATCTAATTCGATCTGCCATTTTTCGATCTGCCATTTTTCGGATAAATTTAGATCTAAGTTAATCCACAAATATATTGCTGGATCTAATTTCATCTGCCATTTTTCAGATCAATTTATATCTAAGTTTATCCACAAATATATTGCTGGATCTAATTCGATGTGCCATTTTTCGGATCAAATTAGATCTAAATTTATCCCCAAATATATTGCTAGATCTAATTCGATCTGCCACTTTTTCGGATCAAATTAGATCTAAGTTTATCCACAAATATATTGCTGGATCTAATTCGATCTGCCAAAATTGAGATCAAATTAGATATAAGTTTATCCACAAATATATAGCTGGATCTAATTGGATCCGCCATTTTTCGGATCAAATTAGATCTAAAAATATCCCCAAATATATAGCTGGATCCGCCAATTTTCGGATGAAAATAGATCTAGGTTTATCCCCAAAGATATCATTGGACCTCCCAATTTTGAGATATAACTTGATCTTAGTTTATCCCCATATATACAATGGGATCTAATACGATATGATTGGATACACCCAATTTTGAGATCTAATTGGATCAGCTAGATATTACAGCAGATCTTAAACAATATCAAAATGGATATGATTAGATATTGCGCGAGATCAATTTTTTTTACTCGGGCGGTGACATTCAAACCATATATTATCATATATGGTGCCATTCAAACCATATATTATCATATATGGTACCATTTAAACCATATATTATTATATATGGTGCCATTTAAACAATATATGGCCATATATGGTACCTCATGATCAACATTTTTAATACAGTTCCAGATATGATAATATATGATACTATATATAGTGCCACATATATTTATACATGGTGTTATTTAAGTAATATATTACTATATATGGTGCCATTTAAACCATATATTATCATATATGGTGCCATTTCAACAATATATGCTCATATATGGGACCTCATGAACAACATTTTTAATACAGTTTCAGATATAATAATATATGCTACTATATATGGTGCAATATATATTGATATATGGTATTATTTAAACAATATATTACCATATGTGGTGACTAGGGTTTGGGGTTCGGGAATTCCCGGGCGGGAATTCCCGGGAAAAGTTTGCAGGGAATACCCGGGAAAATAATATATTTTTCCCGGGAAAACGGGAAATTTTAAAAATATTAAATTTTTTAAATTGTTTTTGTTTCGAATAGGATTTTTTAATTTTAGCCATAAAAATACCAAAACAAAAATGTCATTGTTAAAATCTTTTAAAAGGGAATACATTTATTTGACACACAAATAAAATCTTTGCCAAGTAATTAATATAAAGGAGTATTAAAAATTTTAAATTTAAAATACTCCTTTATATTAAGGGTCAATAATTTTATAAGTAACGTTTGCATTAATAAATGTGAAAAGAAAAGACTGGTTAACGGTGGTATCTAAATTTGGTTATCAGACATCTAAATTTGGTTTACATAAAAAAAAAAATTGATGGTCATGCAACTTCTCTTGAAGAAAACAACAACAAGAATAACATTTCAGCTAAAATTAGCAAAGTAGCCGAAGAAAAAAGTGTAAGCTGAATAGGCATTAAAGGTTTTATGGTAGGGCAAACATTTCCTGAAATGGTATCTAAATTAGCCGCAGTCAATCCGCATCTTAACTAGATCTTCGTTTATTCGAGAAAGTTTTTATAATAAAAACCTGGCATTGCAAAAAAATTAAACCGATGTAAAGGACATTATATTAAATTACTACAATCGTGTAAAAGATATCATGATAAAAGAAATATCGAGCAATATTTCTAACAATAGGAGATTTACTATAATCTTAGATGAATGGACAAGAATATCACAAAAGAGATATTTGAACATATGTATAAACGGAAATAATTCATTTTATAACCTGGGGTTGGTTTATATATCAGGAAGATGTAATGCTGAAATAAGAAGAATTGTAGAAATAAGACTAGAAGACTTTTATTCGTCTTTGGAAAATAACATTGTGGCCACCATATCTAATGGGCCAAGTGTAGAGTTTGCTAAAAACCGAAAAAATTGAAAACCGCGGTTTCGGTTTTTCAAAATTAAAAAAACCGCGGTTTCGGTTATTTTTCGGGTTTCTTGTGATATTAATTGAATTGTTATAAAATAATTTAATATGTATAAAAATTAAATTGTACAAAAATTAAAAATTAAATATTTTAATACATATTTATTAAAATTCGATTGAATTTCTCACTCGAATAAAGCCAATAAAGCCATAGCCGGGGGGAAAAATGAGGAAACCGTTATACATTAAAATTTGTATTCTTTTTTCGGCAAATAAAGCTGTATTTAAAGAGTTAAATCCGACATTTAGCAGTTTTTTTTAAATAATATAATAATAAAATTTTATACAATAAATTTCGCGGACTACGAAATAAAACTTTTTGAAAAATAAGCGGTGAAAATCTGAACTGAATACGTGAAACTCAATACATGACTTTTTGGTGCAATTTTTTTTTTCTAAAATTATAACCCTCAGGAGCTAAGCCCTTTTCGAAATTCAAGACTCAATAATATGTAATTTAATTAACTATTTTAATTGTTTTTAGTATTTTTTAAAAACCGACTTATTTTTGTCGGTTTTCGGTTTCGGCTTTGAGGCTTCAAAAACCGCGGTTTCGATTAAAACCGAACAGCAAACTCTAGCCAAGTGTGATGAAACGGTTTGTTTCCGACAGTCCAGTAGTAGGTGCTTTCTGCTGCAATCATGCAATTCATTTAGCAGTGCTGCGAGTAATTTATGTGAAATCAAATGTTCAACATTCTGATATTTTTTACTTTGAATTCTCACTACACAGACTGCATTTGTACTGAAATAGTGTTTTTTTAAACAAAACTTACTTATATAGGTGGTTTTCATTAACAATTTTGTTCGAAAATATTTCCCGGGATTCAAATTTTTTCATTCCCGAATCAAATTTTTTCATTCCCGTTTCCCGGGAAATAAAAAAGTCCGGGAAATCCCAAACCCTAGTGGTGACATTTAAACCATACATTATGATATATGGTGCCATTTCACCAACATTTTTAATACAGTTCCAGATATGATAATATATGCTACCTTATATAGTACCATATACTTTGATATATCGTATCATTTAAACAACCCGAATAAAAATAGTTACATATAGTCATATATGTGATTAAGTTATATCTGTATAAATATACAGTTTCATCCGAAGAATGGCCCGATATATTTTTATCAATTGTTTATAAATTTTTATCTAATTGTATCAGTTTAGATCAGACCTGATTTAATAATGTGTTAATCAGATGAAATTGTATCCGATTTTTGACTTGATGCAATTTTATCGGTTTATATTTAATGGTGTCAGGTTTGATCGTAATTGGTTCAATTTTATATAAATAAAATATAATTGTATCCGACATTTACCTTATATAATTGTATTAAATTTTTAAACTGATATCAGGTCAAAATTGGGATATAACTATATAATTTTGTATACAAATATATCTGTTTAGACCTAAACTGATACCATGTGATATAAACCAATAAAATTGTATCAGGTCAAAAATCAGATACAATTTCATCTGATTAACACATAATTTAATCAGGTCAGATCTAAACTGATACAATAAATTAAAAACTGATAAACAACTGATACAATTTTATCGGGCCATTTTTCGGATCAAATGGTACATGGATGACTCTAAGTTATATATTACCATATAAAGCTCCATATTATTTTTTTTAATAGGGAACATACCATATATGGTGCCATTTAAACAGTATATTTTCATATATGGTGCCATTTAAACAATATATGGTCATAAATGGTAACTCAACTACAATATTAACTGTATTTCAGAAGCTATTGATTGCATTTCACAAATTTTAAATGTATTTCAGAAATTATGGAATGTATTTCAGAAATTATTAATTGTATTTCAGAAATAATCAAATCTATTTCATTGTTTATCATAGTTAATAGAGAAAAATTTCTAAATTACATTTCATAATTTCTGAAATACAATTGATAATTTCTGAAATACGGTTTGATAATTTCGGAAATACAATTAATAATTTCTGAAACAGAATTGATAAAACTGAACTTCAATTGACTAGTTCTGAAATACAATTCATAAATCTGAAAAATAATTGATAAGTTCTGAAATACAATTGATAAAACTGAAATTCAATTGATTATATCTGAAATACAATTATTAAATCTTAAAAACAATTAATACAATTGAAATGGTGTAGAGCGTTAAAAAGATGTAAATAAAATTATTTTATTCAAAGATTTCAATTTAATAAAAAAATAAATATATAATTTTATAAAAAAATTTATAGAAAAAAAAATTTAAATTTTATAAAAAGAAATTCATTTTGTAAAAAAAATGCATATCGAACTCGAGACCTTCTGAGTTTAAACCTTATTTTAATATTGTAATTTTTATAAAATCAGTGCTCTGCCAGTGTATTATTTTTTGAACAGTTGGCAATATATGTCTGGGATCTTATTTAATCCCAAAGAAATGGAGATCTTACGTAGTACCAAATATAATGCGGCATCTAATTTTATCTTTGATATTTTTGTTTTTTCTTTGATATTTTAAATGTTTAATAACGCTCCTAGACGAGAACAAAAAATTCTCATTGAGTTTGTAATTTAACTTAACAAATATTTCCAGAAATTCTAAAAACGTCGTCCCCTGACGATTTCCTTAGGCAAGAATGAAATCCGGATAGGGACATGCCTGCAGCGGATTATTTTTCACAATTTGTTAAATACGTTTGGGATTTTTAGCATATTTAATTCCTTTGATAAAATTATTTTTGTTTTTAAATTCAATTTAATAAAAAATATAATTTTATAAAAACATTTATAGAAAATAAAATTATAATTTTTTAAGAAAATGCATAGCCGTGAACGGTATTGAACTCGAGACCTTCTGAGTTTAAACCTTATTTTAACCAAATATTGTAATTTTTATAAAATCAGTGCTCTGCCAGTGTATTATTTTTTGAACTGTTGTCAATATCTGTCTGGGATCTTATTTAATCCCATATAAATGGATATCTTACATAGTACCCAAATATAATGGGGGATCTAATTTTATCTGTCATTTTTCTGGATACCCGAGTAAAAAAAATTATATATAATCATATGTGGCATATATTACAATATATAATTAGACATGTCGTTATGTATATCCATATATAATTATATATGACGTCTTTCTCCAAAATTTTTCTTTATATTATGCCATATATAATTTCATCTAATTACATATCGGCCTTTATAATATTAGATATGGTATATATGATTATATATTACATAGCATGGCTGTTCTTACTGCATATATAGTTGTATATAGAGCTATATCTTAATATATATGGCGGCATTTTAGGAATATATAATTATATATGGTATCATTTAAACAATATATAAATATATATAGCCAGTTAAACTATATATTATCATATATGGTGCCATTTAAACCATATATTATTATATATGGTGCTATTTAAACAATATATGGCCATATATGGTACCTCATGATCAAAATTTTTAATACAGTTCCAGATATGATAATATATGATTCTATATATAGTGCCATATATATTTATATATGGTGTCATTTAAGTAATATATTACTATATATGGTGCCATTTAAACCATATATATTCATATATGGTGCCATTTCAACAATATATGCTCATATATGGGACCTCATGAACAACATTTTTAATACAGTTCCAGATATGATAATATATGCTACCATATATTGTACCATATCCTTTGATATATCGTATCATTTAAACAACCCGAATAAAAATAGTTACATATAGTCATATATGTGATTAAGTTATATCTGTATAAATATACAGTTTCATCCGAAGAATGGCCCGATATATTTTTATCACTTGTTTATCAATTTTTATCTAAATGTATCAGTTTAGATCTGACCTGATTAAATTATGTGTTAATCAGATGAAATTGTATCAGATTTTTGACCTGATACAATTTTATCGGTTTGATCGTAATTGGTTCATATTTATATAAATAAAATATAATTGCATCCGACATTTACCTTATACAATTGTATCAAAGTTTTAAACTGATATCCCGAGTAAAAAAGTTTTGATATAATCATATATTATTTTATGTAATTGCATATAGTAACTTATAGTTACATATGGCCACATATGCTTTTAAATTCAAGCAGATATACTTTTATATAGTCATATGTTAGATATTTTTTCCTCAAAAAATAATAATAATATTGAGACATATGTGATTTTATATTATTACATATTGGCCTAAATATATATGTATGTGCTATATATAAGTACATAAAGTAACATATAAAAGATATAATTACATGTGCGTTTATATATAATTTAGTATGACACTATACATAATAATATAAAACTATGTGGATCCATATAAGAAATATTTTATAATTTGTGTTAGTTATGATTATATATTGACGAATATGAACCCATATATAACTTATAACGTTCTTTATAAAATCATCTATAATTATATATCATCCCGCATAGGCAATTTTGTCAAAGTGATTTTATATAAAAATATATAAGGTCCATATAAAACCGTATTATATTATATTTGGTTCCATGTTATCAATGATTTTGAACTAAGTAGTTTTCGATTTAGTAATTACTAGGGATTGGCACGTGACACGAAATGTTCGTGAGTCACGTTATTCACACGTGATCGTGAGTAATAATTACTATACTTAAGTGATTCGTGCGTGAGCGTGAGTAAGAATAACCCGTGCATGATTCGTGTGTGAGTTTATTTTTTGCATCATATGTTTTTAGTAATTTTTACCATAACATTAACAACACTGAATCTTTAATACGAAATTCTCTATACTATAACGTACACTTGACTGATTTCTTATATCTTGGTTGTATATCATAATCCTATTAACTTTAAAATTTCAGTGTTGTTAACTTTATTTTACAATTACTAAATTAAAAGAAATTTTTTTTCATGTTTATTGCACTGTCATGATACATCTGGATAAAAGTAATGGACGATTTATCGAAATTATAAGATCTCCAGCAGGCCTGAGGTTAATCATTACATTTTGTAATCCCGAGTAAAAAAAATTGATCTCGCGCAATATCTAATTATATCCAATTTGATATTGTTTAAGATCTGCTGTAATATCTAGCTGATCCAATTAGATCTCAAAATTGGGTGTATCCAATCATATCGTATTAGATCCCATTGTATATATGGGGATAAACTAAGATCAAGTTATATCTCAAAATTGGGAGGTCCAGTGATATCTTTGGGGATAAACCTAGATCTATTTTGATCCGAAAATTGGCGGACCAGCTATATATTTGCGGATATTTTTAGATCTAATTTGATCCGAAAAATGGCGGATCCAATTAGATCCAGCTATATATTTGGGGATAAACTTAGATCTAATTTGATCTCAATTTTGGCAGATCAAATTAGATCCGGCAATATATTTGTGGATAAACGTATATCTAATTTGATCCGAAAAAGTGGCAGATCGAATTAGATCTAGCTATATATTTGGGGATAAACTTAGATCTAATTTGATCCGAAAAATGGCACATCGAATTAGATCCAGCAATATATTTGTGGATAAACTTAGATATAAATTGATCTGAAAAATGGCAGATCAAATTAGATCCAACAATATATTTGTGGATAAACTTGGATCTAAATTTATCAGAAAAATGGCAGATCGAATTAGATCCAGCAATTTATTTCGGTATTAAAATGGCAGATCGAATTAGAAACAGCAATATATTTGGGGATTGACATCTAAAAGTATCCATAAAAATGACAGATAAAATTAGATGCCGCATTATATTTGGGTACTACGTAAGATCTCCATTTATTTGGGATTAAATAAGATCCCAGACATATTATTTTTCACATTTATGAATTGTATTTCAGAACTAGTCAATTGAAGTTCAGTTTTATCAATTGTGTTTCAGAAATTATTAATTGTATTTCCGAAATTCACAACTGTATTTCAGAAATTATCAAACTGTATTTCAGAAATTATCAATCGTATTTCCGAAATTATGAAATGTATTTGAGAAATTTTTCTCTATTAGCTATGAAATTCTGAAATAGATTTCATTATTTCTGGGCACAACTTAATAAATAAATACCCGGTGAAAAATGTCCATATATGAACATTTATGGTTCAACCATATATGTATGGATCCGAAAAATGAGGTAACACCTAAGTATATGTTCATATATGGACATATATGAACATGTACATTTATTAAATATATGCTAATACATGCGAACGTTGCTGTCCTTTCCCTATTAAAAAAAATAATGAGGTACAACATGAAATCATATCTTTTTCTGATGTTGGCCAAAACAAAATTTGATCCGAAAAATGGTGGATCATGCTGTATTCATTTATATGCACCGTAGATCTAATATGATGAAATACGATCCGAAAATTGCTTTATCTAATCATATAGAATTGGATGTGACATAATGACAATCAAAAACTAATTTCAATAGAATGGACGATTTAATGCAATATGAGCGAACTTTGAATGAAGTATTTTTGTCTAATGGTATCAAATAAAATGTAACTTTATTGTACTAAATCTAATTATATATAGTAAGATAAACCTATTTTTCAAATCGTATTTCATCATATTAGATCCAAGGTGTATCTAAATTAATACAGTACGATCCACCACTTTTCGGATCAAATTGTAGTTTAGGCAATATCAAAAAAAGATAGGTTTGTATTTTATAACATCTAACTTTTTTTACTCGGGTTATTATAAGGCTGTACGATAGATATAAATTTATGTATGACATTCAAATTAGGCGCTACATATGTTCCTTTTTTTATTCATGGCATTAAATATAATTCCATATTTATCCAAATATGAGTTCCTTTTATATATATGTGACAGCGCATAGAAAAGGGGACCTAAGGGTAAAAAAATCAATTTTTTTTTTGATGTGGACAACATCTGAGCATCGAATGAGACCGATCCCATGCCCCAAAAGTGTTCCCTCCCAGAGATATGCGCGTTTTATGAAAGTGAAGTCGACGATAAAGTAAATCTACTTCTTCGAATTCGTCCACCATTTCATCCTAAAACAAACAGTAAGAATGTTATCAGTTTTAAATTATTTTCGCGAATAACATAATAAGGTTATGTGAAAAAATTTTCGTACTAACAGAGTGATATTCACGATTTAAAAGAATTATAAATGAGTATTTATTATAATTCAGAATTATTAATTTCAGAAAATAAAGCTGGATTCAAAAACCGCGAGCAAAATTGATATCAAACTCATGGAAACAGCGCGCTAGGTAGAAAACAGTAAAAACCAACTACACAAAACAAGAGGTAGGGACGACCTACGCGTCCCAAGGTTGACCAACACGTTCCTGACGTCATGAGATGTGTCGCTTTCAAATGAGACCAATACCAACACGCTCAGTGATGGTACACCAAAGATACACGTATTTAAATCTTTAAAATGGCTCTCCTGGACAAAACCCTTAGGTCCCTTTCTATTTTGCGCGTCACATATGGAAAAATGTATTCTTCGAAATATGTTCATATACAAGTCCCTTTTGCATAAATTGAATAACATATACTTTCATATTTGTCCATATATGAGTGCCATTTCCATATATGAAATAACAGATGCTTCCATATATGTCTGTATATGAAATTATTTCCATATATGGAATCACATATACTTCCATATATGTTCATATAAAATCCATATATGTTCATAAAAAATCCATATTTGTTCATATGTGTCCATACATAATCCATATATGAACATGTTTGAGCGTATATGAACATTTTTCACCGGGTAATTAAATTTGCGTAATATTGTAGTTTCTGAAGTGCAAATAATATTTTGTGATATACAATTAAAATTTTCTAAAATACATTTAATAATTTCTGGAATACCTTTTTTCGATGCTTATAAGTTAGCTCGAAATGCCTTTACCATTCATTTAATTTGTAGCTATCACACATCTATAACAAGTCGCGTTAGATTAGAGTGTAGAGGTCTTGGCTGACAATCTGGTGGACTGGGTTAAATTTCATGTTTTTAAAAGCAAATATTAAAAAAAGTTTTCTCAATTTTTTGAAAAATGTTTTTTGAAATCTATTTTTTTGCCAAGATAGTTAATGCAACGTTCTGCCAACGCATAACCGACCATCGCCAACGGTTTGCCAGCATTGTGCCGATTATATTTTTCTGTCTGGGATGTTAAACTTAAACCTATTGTATATTAACATTATTTAACACTATATTTTTATTTTTAGGAAATACATTTTTATTTTATTATAAGTTAACATTAAATTAAATTTTAGATAATGGCACCAATTTGTAGTTGTAATTATTATATATTAAATCGTATGTATATTCATAAACATTCTATACAGTTAGACGAGGTTTATGGAACTATTTAACTTTATAAAGTGTTTATAAATTATAACTTAAATGTACATATATATATGTTAAATGTACGTGAACAAATTGTTGATATGGACCCACAAATTGTATCTCAACTGATATTGGAATTATTGTACCATTACCATACATCAATATATATTGAATGATATACATATATTACAATATATGACACTGTATTATAAATATTGTTAATGAAGTAACATATCTGATAATATTTATTATAGCGCCATACATAGTTTTACATTATTCAAATTAAACCATATATGGAATTGTATTCAAAATTTTGATGTGGTACCAAATTTGACCATATATTGTTTAAATTGTGCCATATATGACAATATATTGTTTAAATGATACCATATATAAATGACACCATATATCAATATATATGGGACTATATATGGTAGCATATATTATCATATCTGCATCTGTATTAAAAATGTCGTTCATCAGGTACCATATATGAGCATATATTGTTGAAATGGAACCATATATGACAATATATGGTTTAAATGGCACCATATATGGTAATATATTGCTTAAATAACACAATATATAAATATATATGGCACTATATATGGTAGCATATATTATCATATGTGGATTTGTATTAAAAATATTGTTCATGAGGTACCATATATGGGCATATATTGTTGAAATTGCACCATATATGATAATATATGGTTTAAATGGTACCATATATGATAATATATGGTTTGAATGGCACCATATATGATAATATATGGTTTGAATGGCACCATATATGATAATATATAGCTTAAATAACACCATATATAAATATATATCGCACTATATATAGTACCATATATTATCATATCTGGAACTGAATTAAAGATTTTGTTAATGAGGTACCATATATGACCATATATTGTTTAAATGGCACCATATATGATAATATCTAGTTTAACTGTCACCATATATAATTATATATTGCTTAAATCATACCATATATAATTATATATTGCTAAAATGCCACCATATATATTAAGATATAGTTCTATATATAACTATATATGCAATAAGATCAACCATGTTATGTAATATATAATTATATATGCCATATCTAATATTATGAAGGCCGATATCTAATTAGATGAAATTATATATGACATAATATAAGGAACATTTTTCGGGAAAAACCTCATATATAATTATATATGGATATACATAACCACATGTCTAATTATATATTGTAATATATGCCACATATGATTATATATAATTTTTTTACTCGGGATTATTTACACATGCAATTACACAATTACATGTAATTGTAATTGAAAAAAAACTCATCTATAATTACATATTATTTGTAATTGCAATTCAAAAAAGAACAATTACAATTACAAGTAATTGAAAATTTTTTTTTATTTAAAAAAATAATTTTTGTATGTACATTAGGGCGGGTCGATTTAATAATCGCCCATGGCTCAGTGAAAATCGTATTCTAGGGATCAAAATAAGAAACTTTGCCGAAGGAACCATACCTCTAAAACGAATTCTACTACCCCCAACTGTTGACTTTTGTCCCGTAGGGTCAAGTTTTGAAAAATCCCACTTTGACCCATTTAGAGTGCCCGAATCGAGTCCAAATGTATGACCGACCCCCACTAACTTTGGAGGGCCGATCCACCCATGCCAGTGGCACACCCCCTGGAACTCCCCTGGGGGGTTCCCCATACAAACATTTTAAAAAATCACCATTTTTGGCACTTTATTTTATTAGTTTTTATTTATTTTATTTATTTTTATTATTTTATTTATTTTTTCTCTTTAGAAATTTATTTAGTCAGAACATATGTAAATGAAAAAATTAATTTAACTTAGTAATAGAAAAGAAAATAAAAAAAATTACTGTTTGAAGTCTTTTTTGCTTTCAAGTCTGGGCAAATTCGCACGGCTCTCTAATGTCGTCACCATAACAGCCTCTACATTTTCCGGTATAACTCGTTTGGAAACGCTAGCTAGCAATTGAACGTGTCGTTCTGTTGCAGGTCGTAAAATAGGTTGTGTGGGTTTTTTAAGCCACCACAAGACACAGCTGCATGTCGTAAACTTACTTAAGCTAAATCGGTTACAGGTAGAATTGAGCATAAAATTATCATAAAGGATTTTCCAGAAGTAATAAAAGGCGCACTTGCTTAACAGAGTTTGTGGTCAGATTAACGTTTAATTTACATGTAAGTACTTTATGGGCAGTTTTGACAACAAAATCGGTTACAGGTAGAATTGATCATAAAATTATCATAAAGGATTTTCCAGAAGTAATAAAAGGCGCACTTGCTTAACAGAATTTGTGGTCAGATTAACGTTTAATTTACATGTAAGTACTTTATGGGCAGTTTTGACAACAAAATCGGTTACAGGTAGAATTGAGCATAAAATTATCATAAAGGATTTTCCAGAAGTAATAAAAGGCGCACTTGCTTAACAGAATTTGTAGTCAGATTAACGTTTAATTTACATGTAAGTACTTTATGGGCAGTTTTGACAACAAAATCGGTTACAGGTAGAATTGAAATTACCATTTCATTCTTATTACCTCGTCTCCTAGACCATATATAACGCAACAGTTTTTGTGAATGCATTAAGTCGTTGTGAAGAACTCGAAGTGTGAAGTGCTAATTTGAGATAAAAAAATATTTAAAAAAAAATCATTCCAAATCAAGAAGTTTCCAATGAATCCACCATCCTCTACACCGCAAGATGAAGCAATAACAACATCAACAACTATCGAAAACCCAATGAGTCATATACCCAGGCATGATGTTACTGTTTTTGGTGTGTCTACTGATTTGACTGATCTTAATTTACCAACCCATCTGGATATCTTGAGATATTATTTTTACTTGAGCGAACAAAAAAAGTTGTCCTATAAAGCATTCACTATTCAAGTACAAGATAAGTTGATTGGAATTTGGGAAAAACTTGGTATGGAAATAATGCTGAAAAAAGTGTATGTAATAAATTGAATAGATTGCTTGACAAATATCAAGAGCAAATCAAGAGAAGAAACAAACCCCAACAATTTACAGACTATGTAAAATCTCTGGAAACAATTTTTTTCATTGGAACATGTAAATGCGATTTGAAGGCAGCTCCATGTGCATGCGGTTTGGTTCCCGAACGCCTCAAAGAGTTTATGCACGATCAACATAATCAGAAAAGTCTAACAATGGATGGATTTGCGATGGAAATTGAAGAGCAAGGAGCAACGTCTATGTCATCAATGCCAACATACCAAGATCCTGATGATTCAACATACGCACCGCCACCGGTTCAAGAAGATTTGGATATAAGCACAAGTTCACAATACACACAGAGATACGATTGTTTTAACTTTGCCTTGGTATGTGACAGATTTGGCGTGCCTGATAGAGTAGCATCAGCAATGGGAACAGCTCTTTTCCAAGATTTTAAAATGAAAGATATCCATGGCAAACCTCTCATCATGGATAAATCGAAAGTTCGCCGAGAAAAAGAGAAATGCAGACAAGAAGTGCTTCGCAAACGGTTAGATGATACCAATTTGTTAGCATTTTCATTCGATGGCAGAAAAGATGATACTTTAACGAGAGATACAATTGATGAGAAGTATCATACTAGAATGGTAAAAGAACCTCATCTTGTTATTTTGAGAGAACCGAATTCTGAATTGATTGGTTACGTAAGACTGGAACATGAAACCGCTGAATACAAAACAACCAAATTAAATGATTTTTTCAACGATAAAAATATATCACTGGATGCATTAATTGGCATATGCACTGACGGTGAGCCAACAAACACTGGCCCAAACGGTGGAATTATACGACGATTCGAATTGCTGTTAAAAAGACCATTGCATTGGTTCGTTTGCCTTCTACACTTCCACGAACTTCCGTTTCGGCATTTGTTTGAAGCTTTGGATAAATCAACCAACACTGGACCAAGATCGGCAACCGGAAAATTGAGCCGTCAAATCGAAACTTGTGAAACTCTTCCGGTAAGTTATTGCTATCACTCATTTATTATAATTGTCAACCGTTTTTAATTGTTTTATTTTTATATATTTTCAGGTGGTGGACGGCTTTCAGAAAATTGAGTTGAAAAATATGCCCCCTGCTCCAGAAAAAATTGAATTTTCCACCGATTCCAAGTACTTATACGACATGGCCCATGCAATTTCTAGCGGCGTGGTTTCAGTGGATCTGGCAAACATCAAACCAGGGAAAATTGTACATTCTCGGTGGTTCACCAAGGCCGCTAGACTATTACGATTATATGTGACAACGGAAAATCCAGATGCAAATTTAAGAATACTGGTTGAATTTATAATTACATGTTATGTGCCAATGTACTTCAATATCAAGTATTACAGCTCAGTCGTGTACGGTAGTAGATTATTTTTCAAATTCATTAGTTGGTCAAGATTTCTAGAACCTCGTTTACGCAAAATTGTCAATAAAGTAATTACAGATAATTCATATTATGCGCATTCGGAAAATATCTTGTTATCAATGTTGTTTGATGATAGCAAAGAAAAGCGCGACTGTGCTATCAAGATAATTCTACGCTATCGAACCGATGTTGACGACCCAACGGGACTTAGAGCTTATAAAAAACCAGATATAAACTTTTATTGCACAAGTTACACGGAAATGATCAATATGAATGACATAAATGACGTATTTGAACCACCATTCACGCGAAGCATTCCATACGATACTTTGAAAGAATATTTAAATCAAGATGATCCACCGTTTAATGATCCAAAAATTCCATCAGATACAAGAAACAGAACGACACGTTCAATTGCTAGCTAGCGTTTCCAAACGAGTTATACCGGAAAATGTAGAGGCTGTTATGGCGACGACATTAGAGAGCCGTGCGAAATTGCCCAGACTTGAAAGCAAAAAAGACTTCAAACAGTAATTTTTTATTTTTTCTTTTCTATTACTAAGTTAAATTAATTTTTTGATTTACATATGTTCTGACTAAATAAATTTCTAAGGAGAAAAAATAAATAAAATAATAAAAATAAATAAAATAAATAAAAAATAATAAAATAAAGTGCCAAAAATGGTGATTTTTTAAAATGTTTGTATGGGGAACCCCCCAGGGGAGTTCCAGGGGGTGTGCCACTGGCATGGGGGGATCGGCCCTCCAAAGTTAGTGGGGGTCGGTCATACATTTGGACTCGATTGGGGCACTCTAAATGGGTCAAAGTGTGATTTTTCAAAACTTGACCCTACGGGACAAAAGTCAACAGTTGGGGGGTAGTAGAATTCGTTTTAGAGGTAAATTCTGTTAAGCAAGTGCGCCTTTTATTACTTCTGGAAAATCCTTTATGATAATTTTATGATCAATTCTACCTGTAACCGATTTTGTTGTCAAAACTGCCCATAAAGTACTTACATGTAAATTAAACGTTAATCTGACCACAAACTCTGTTAAGCAAGTGCGCCTTTTATTACTTCTGGAAAATCCTTTATGATAATTTTATGCTCAATTCTACCTGTAACCGATTTAGCTTAAGTAAGTTTACGACATGCAGCTGTGTCTTGTGGTGGCTTAAAAAACCCACACAACCTATTTTACGACCTGCAACAGAACGACACGTTCAATTGCTAGCTAGCGTTTCCAAACGAGTTATACCGGAAAATGTAGAGGCTGTTATGGCGACGACATTAGAGAGCCGTGCGAAATTGCCCAGACTTGAAAGCAAAAAGACTTCAAACAGTAATTTTTTATTTTTTCTTTTCTATTACTAAGTTAAATTAATTTTTTGATTTACATATGTTCTGACTAAATAAATTTCTAAGGAGAAAAAATAAATAAAA
This sequence comes from Leucophora obtusa, assembly GCA_949987735.1. Classification (NCBI taxonomy): domain Eukaryota; kingdom Metazoa; phylum Arthropoda; class Insecta; order Diptera; family Anthomyiidae; genus Leucophora; species Leucophora obtusa. The sequence goes on from OX465296.1 coordinate 87,677,047, forward strand.
TAATAAAAATAAATAAAATAAATAAAAAATAATAAAATAAAGTGCCAAAAATGGTGATTTTTTAAAATGTTTGTATGGGGAACCCCCCAGGGGAGTTCCAGGGGGTGTGCCACTGGCATGGGGGGATCGGCCCTCCAAAGTTAGTGGGGGTCGGTCATACATTTGGACTCGATTCGGGCACTCTAAATGGGTCAAAGTGGGATTTTTCAAAACTTGACCCTACGGGACAAAAGTCAACAGTTGGGGGTAGTAGAATTCGTTTTAGAGGTATGGTTCCTTCGGCAAAGTTTCTTATTTTGATCCCTAGAATACGATTTTCCCTGAGCCATGGGCGGTTTTTTTGCCTCCCCACAAATCGACCCGCCCTAATGTACATATATTGTTAGATATGGTCCTATATAATATGATAAAAAGTATAAGGTTAATATTTAGATATAATTGTATCAAACTATGTCCACTTTTATAACATTTTATATAATTTTATACAAAAAGATATAATTTGATGTAATTGGATGAGGACAAAATTCGGATACAATTGTATCGAATTGTACCAAATTGTATACAATTGTATACAATTCGATACAATATGATACAATAAGACGTTCTCATTTTTCGGATATAATTATATCTAATTACATAAAAGATTATATATAATTAAATATAACTTCATATGGCTCCATATCATTTTTTTTACTTGGGATTTGAATTTTTCTTTTTTTTTGTCTTATAGAGTTTTTTTTATATAAATTTTTCTCTAGATCTCAACTGTTAATTATTTATAATTAGTTTAATCAGAAAAAAAAGTATTATATTTGAGTAGAAAAGATCAATAATATCTAAACTCTCTACATTATTTAAAACATTATATATTCCTGTACATATTATTATAAATAAATGAATTGAATTAAACTGATATCAGGTCAAAATTGGGATATAACTATATAATTTTGTATACAAATATATCTATTTGGACCTAAACTGATACCATGTGATATAAAGCAATAAAATTTTATCAGAGGGGCAATTCTGTAACTTTTTAACGACAAAATTCGGTAGTTAAATTGACAAGTTTTCATAGTAAACTGACAATTTAACTACCGAATTTTTTCGTTAAAAAGTTAGATAATCCCACTACAGATGAAAAATCAGATATAATTTCATGTGATTAACACATAATTTAATCAGGTCAGATCTAAACTGATGCAATTAGATAAAAACTGATACAATTTTATCGGGCCATTTTTCGGATCAAATGGTACATGGATGACTCTAAGTTATATATTACCATATAAAGCTCCATATTGTTTTTTTAATAGGGAACATACCATATATGGTGCCATTTAAACAATATATTGTCATATATGGTGCCATTTAATCAATATATGGTCATATATGGTAACTCATCAGCAACTACAATATTAACTGTATTTCAGAAGCTATTAATTGTATTTCAGAAATTTTAAATGTATTTCAGAAATAATCAAATCTATTTCAGAACTTGTTGATTGTTTATCATAGTTAATAGAGAAAAATTTCTATCCCGATTAAAAAAAATTGATATGAGGCTTTATACAGTCATATGTAAGTAACATAAACATACCATAGTAAATTGAGTAGCGCATGCACTTGGTGCTGACGTTAGCGTCTACTAAGTACATGCGGTGTCAGAATGATGTTGTTGCCTTTTGTTATTTAAGAACAAAATGCAAACACATCATTTTCACACACCGAATGAAAATATTTTGTAGAAATAAAGTCAGTTGATAAAAAACCCACAAACCATTGTGTTGTATTTTACTGGCGCAGTCGGTTCCAACGAACCTGCATTTATTTTATAAGTTAATATTATATATTTGAAAAAAAAAATTTCAATTTGTTTGATAAAAAAAAAAAGGAAAAAACATCAATCAAAGAAGAAACGAATTTTAACAATTCAAATAAAACAACACAACAGCAGCAACAAAAGTATAAAAATATAAATTATAACTAAAAATTAATTAAAGTGAAAAGAACTAAAAGCATAAACAATTTATGTCAATAGAACAAATAAACGAACTTTTAAACAATATTAATATCTCCAGTGATCCAAGTGATATGCCAGATAACAGGGAGAAAAGGGAGTTTGCCCTTCAAAATCTTAAGTTCATTGAATCCTTTAATGGAGATACCACAGCGCTTGCATTGTTCATCGGGCACATAGACTCTATAGTGTCCTCGATAATGTGCCTGGCTGCCGAAGAAAAACAACTTTTTTTTAACGCCATTCAGAGAAAATTATGTGGACCAGCAGCGGATCTACTTAGAAGGGAGAATCCCAGCGACTGGAGGACATTAAGAACCATACTTATTGAAGAATTTGGTGAGAAAAAGTCAATATCAACACTTATATTAGAATTAAATAATATTAAATTTACCAATAGTGTTAAGTTATTTTGCGATAGTTTGAATACTGAAATTTGCAGAATTAGAGATTGCATAAAATTGAGTGAAGATAGTGAAACTAGAAAGAATATGTATAAAACGGAAGTAGATAGATTTAGCTTAGAAGTCTTAAAAAAAGGGTTACCTTACCATATTACTGCTTTACTTAATTCGAACCCCGTGGCAGATTTTAAAACTGCCCTTAAAATATTAAGGGAAAGTGGTTCGTACTTATTTGAATTTAGAGATAGAAAAATCAAAAAGGGTGGAAATGTCTCAAATATTGAATATCCACAGACGGCAAAGGGTCACTTCATCCCCCATTTTTTGGGAATGCCAAATTGCTCATACGTACCCCAATTTCAGGACAATGCTCCTCAATTTTTACAGCAAAATCCAAACCAGTCATTTAATAATCCTAATCAAGTTGGTTCTTATGGTTATGGCCAATTCGGTCACAATAATGGTCCACAACAGGGGCATTCGAGTGGAAGTACCCCGGTAACCAGGGGGAATAACTCCAACCAGTCAAGAATAAGACGTTATGGAGCACCTACCCCAATGGAACAGGGTACACCAAATTTTCATTTACAGGCCCCGGAAAATTGCCAACCGTAATATTTAATATAGAGCATAGACCATATATTTTTCTAATTGATTCGGGATCTTCCGTTAGCATTATTAGGGCAAACGTCTTACCGTCGGCGGTAGAGGAAACTATTCCACTTAATTTGGGAACAGCTACGGGCTCAATAATTTTAAATAAAATTCAGCATATTGGTTTGGGTAGTAAATGGTTGAGACTTTATGTATATGATTTTTCGGATAATTATGAGGGATTATTGGGTTATGACTCACTGGAAATGTTGAATGCACACATTGATGTTGCCAACGGTCGTTTAGTCTTAGATGGATTCGAGTATAGAATAGGGAATGACACCATTGACGGTAGTGGTTATGAGCTAGTGAAACATAGGTTGAATATTCATGAACTTGAGCCGGACGAAGGGAAATCCAAATTTCGGACGGACCATCTCAACTCGGAGGAACGAAAATTTTTAGACAGATTGTTACGTAATTACGATAACATTTTTTATAGGGAAGGTGATAATTTGACCCTCACTCATGCAACAAAACATTGCATTAGGACCCAACACGAGGATCCGATTTATACGAGATCCTATAGGTACCCTGAAATCCATAGGGAGGAGGTTGACAGGCAAATTAGGGAGATGCTGGAACAGAATATAATTTGTCACAGTACTTCTCCTTACTCCTCGCCAATATGGGTGGTTCCGAAGAAGCTTGATGCCTCTGGGAGGGAGAAGTGGAGAGTTGTCGTAGATTATCGGAAACTTAACGAAATCACTGTAGCGGACAAGTACCCCATTCCAAATATGGACGATATTTTGGATAAGTTGGGCAAATGCCTCTATTTCTCGACCCTTGATTTGGCTAAGGGCTTCCATCAAATAGAGATGGATCCCTCTGATAGGAGGAAGACAGCGTTTTCCACTAGAAATGGTCATTACGAGTTTCTGAGAATGCCATTTGGGCTGAAAAATGCCCCGTCAACATTTCAAAGGTTAATGAATGGGATATTGGGCGACCTGGTGGGAAGGCACTGTTTGGTTTATTTAGATGACATTATCGTATTTAGTGCATCTCTTCAAGAGCATGTCGAATCGCTCGACAGAGTCTTTAGGAGATTATCGGAGGCGAATCTAAAGATCCAACTAGATAAATGTGAGTTTTTGCAGAGGGAGGCTGAATTTTTGGGGCATATTGTGACACCTAATGGTGTCAGACCAAACCCAAGGAATACTAGTGCTATAATTGGGTATCCAGTTCCAAAGACCGAGAAGGAAATAAGACAATTCTTGGGCTTGGCTGGTTTTTATCGAAAGTTCATCAGGGACTTTGCTAAGATAACGAAACCTCTGACCTTCTGTTTGAAGAAGGGGAATAAGATAGACTACAATAGCAGGGACTACATAAACGCAGTGGAGACGATAAAGATTCTAATTACTAGCGAGCCTATTCTGTCATATCCCGACTATGGAAAAATTTTTACATTAACTACTGATGCCTCAAATGTGGCACTGGGCGCCGTTCTGAGCCAGCAGGACAAACCGATATGCTTTGCTAGCAGAACACTGAATAAGCACGAGCTTAATTATTCAACCATTGAAAGGGAACTTTTGGCTTTGGTATGGGCAACGAAATATTTCCGCCCTTATCTCTTTGGTAGACGATTTATAGTGAATAGCGACCATAAGCCTCTTCAATGGCTGCACAATTTGAAAGAACCAAATATTAAACTTCAGAGATGGAAGATTAAGCTGAATGAATTTGATTTTGATATGAAGCACATTCCTGGCAGGGAGAACCATGTCGCGGATGCGCTTTCCAGAATAAAACTGGATGAATGTAATATGAATGAGAAAATGCGTTCCGACATGGCCACCGTCCACTCGGCGGAGGAGGATAACGCGAACTACATTTCGATATCGGAGAGGGCATTGAATACATTCAGAAATCAATTGAGACTTAATTAATCCAGTTCTGAGGGAATTTCAAAGCGGAAAATATTTTCAAATACAGTGACAACAATGGAATATATAGAGTTAGATGATGATACTATCAAGGGTATTATTAAGAAGCACTTAGTTGGAAGGAACTCTGCCATCTTTATGCCGGACAATGTTGATTTTGTTCGATTCCAGAATGTATATAAGGATTTGATACAGGCAAAAGGCACCAGACTGGTGAGGGCAATGAGGGAATTGGATAATGTCATTGAATACTCTACGTTTAAGACTATTGTTAATGAATTGCATTTGGAGGGTTTGCATCAGGGAATAGAGAAGATTGTGAATGTGTTTTCGAGAAAGTACTATTATCCAAATTACGTTAAGGAAATTTCGAAGATCATCAATGCATGTGAATTATGTAATCTGTGCAAATCCGATCACATAGCCCATAAGTTACCTTTCAAACTGACACCACCGGTATACGAAACACGGGAGAAATTTGTTATCGATTTTTGGCAATGGAATAAGCAGAATTATTTAACCTGTATTGACCTCTATTCGAAGTTTGCAACGGCTGAAAAAGTTTCGAATCTAACTTGGCTGGAAACAAAACGGGCTTTGCTTAGAATATTTAATACTATGGGGCCTCCGAAAACTTTGAAGATTGATCAAGATCAGGGTATGAATAATGTGAACATTAAAAGGTGGTGTGAGCAATTGAATGTGGCTTTGGAGATTACTACTGGGAAAACTGGTATAGGTGATATTGAACGTTTCCATAAGACACTGAATGAGAAGCTTAGAATTATTAATACGTCAGAGGACAGGGAATTAATTTACATGAGTGTAGAACAGGCAATATTTGTGTACAATCACAATATAAATCACTCGAGTACTAATGAGAAACCTTACAATATATTTTTCAATAAATTTAACCCTTCAATCGACCCGCAATATATTAAGAAAATCAGAATCGATAATGCGAATAGAAAGAGAATTGAAAATCCGATCAATACGAAATATGTTAACGCGGAAAATAGTAGAAAAAGATTGAGTAAGATAGATAATCCGTTTAAGAATGCAGAAGTACTAGAACAAGGAGAAGATGGGAAACATTTTATTGTAAAATTTAGAAATAGAAATGTAAGAAAATATAAGAATCAATTTAAGAGAGGTAGAATAACACATAATTATGATTCCAGGAATAACGGGGGAGCGCCCCCAACCGAAGAGAGCCCGGAATCATCCCACTGAACTTGGGACTTTTGGGAAACTTGTCACGGTCACGGTTTTGCTGCATTTGATATCGGAAATTATTGCTCAGACCATTAATGTTGACAATATAAGGGATAATTTTGGCTATATCATTATTAACCAGGGGGAAGTCATGATTCCTACCGAATATAATAATCATATTATAGAGATTAACACCACCGAATTGGAAACATCATTCAATGCATTGTCTGGTGAATATTATGAACACGAATTTTTACAGTCTGATATCATAACTAAATATCTCAAAATGGCTGAACAGGGGAAACGCTTATTTATTAGGCGACATAAAAGGGGCCTTTTTAATGCTCTGGGTAGTGGCCTGAAATTTCTTTTTGGAACTCTTGACAGTGAGGATAGGGATGTGATAGAAGACACCATAAGTGATATAAAGAACAGAATTGATAACAATGATTTGGATAAAAATAGTATCATTGAGCACGTGAATGCTGGGATTGCGTTATTAAATGAATTGAAAAACTCAACGAATACTCTTCAGAATGCACTTGTTACTAAAATTATTTCTGATACTTTTCTTGAAAATGTGAAAACCTATTTGGAACATATTCAAGATGTTCAACTGGGAATTCAATTGGCTAAATTGGGCATTGTAAACCCAAAACTTGTTGATATTGAAACCATATCCCATTTGAATACCGAACAATTTGAACTAATTAGAACGTCCGTTTGGATAAGGGAAAATATGGTGTATTTTGTTTTAACTATTCCTGAAACCTTTACAAAGTATCATAAATTCAAAATACTACCAATTCCAGATGATGATAATCAAGAACTAGTATTAAATTCAGACATAGATTTTATTAAGAAAAATGAAAAATTGTTTAAATTAGAAAACCGGAAAATTAAACCTTTAAATGATCTATGTTTAGAAAATTTATTAAATAGGCAATTATCAAACTGTACTTTTAAGACAAATAAAGAAACAAGTATAACTTTTGTACCCCCTAATATGGTATTGACCAAGAATTTGAATGAAACAGCAGAGCATCAAAATTGTAACGATTTAAACATATTAATTTTTGGAAATAATTTGTTAACTATTAATAACTGTAAACTTAAAATTTTATCTTTTGAAATTGAAAGTAAAATGCACATTGCACAAACATCCATTGTTCCATTTGTAAAAACATCCGAAAATCTTATAAAGAATACCAAAGACTATGTTACCAAACTAGAATTAAGAAACGATTATCAAAAACATTATTCAAAAAAAAAGAAAACAATTATATTATATACGCATTAATCTTTTTTATAATATTAATTCTAATATTGTTAACAACACAGAGAACAAAATTATTCAATAATATTAAGACTAAATGTGTAAGAAGAATCAATGAGGACATTGAAACCTCTGAAGAAGGGAGGAGTAACATAAACATACCATAGTAAATTGGGTAGCGCATGCACTTGGTGCTGACGTTAGCGTCTACTAAGTACATGCGGTGTCAGAATGATGTTGTTGCCTTTTGTTATTTAAGAACAAAATGCAAACACATCATTTTCACACACCGAATGAAAATATTTTGTACAAATAAAGTCAGTTGATAAAAAACCCACAAACCATTGTGTTGTATTTTACTTGTAATTTAACATGAGTCTTTCCGAGAAATGGGCCCATATAATTTCATAAGTTTGCATCAATTCAGTTATAATTTGATAATATCAGATATAAATGTATCCGAATTATGGCGCGATATAATTTGATCAGACTTTATATAGTGGTATAAAATTATAGCTGAAATGGTACAAACATATAGAAAATCAGATATTGTTATATCCAGTTTATTCAGTATAAATTTCACTGAAATCCTAAATGTTTACAGAAATAATTACATGAGAGTTTGTCAGACCTAAAACTTCATGAAAGCTATTAAACTTATTTGGATTTTGACAAAAGGACATTTTACAGAAAAGCCTGGGTATATAAAATTATACATTATTATATAAAAACGTTTTTACTCGGGATATTACATTTCATAATTTCTGAAATACAATTGATAATTTCTGAAATACAGTTTGATAATTTCTGAAATACAGTTGTGTATTTCGGAAATACAATTAATAATTTCTGAAATACAATAGATAAAACTGAAATACAATTGAGTAGTTCTGAAATACAATTCATAAATCTGAAAAATAATTGATAAGTTCTGAAATACAATTTATAAAACTGAAATTCAATTGATTATTTCTGAAATACAATTGATAAATCTTAAAAACAATTGATACAATTGGAAATGGTGTAGAGCGTTAAAAAGATGTAAATTAAATTATTTTTTTTTAAAAGTTCAATTTAATAAAAAATATAATTTTATAAAAACATTTATAGAAAATAAAATTATAATTTTATAAAAAGAAATTCTTTTTATAAAAAAAATGCATAGCCGTGTGCTCTGCCAGTGTATTATTTTTTGAACTGTTGTCAATATCTGTCTGGGATCTTATTTAATATCATATAAATGGAGATCTTACGTATTACCCAAATATAATGCGGGATCTAATTTTATCTGTCATTTTTCTGGATAGTTTTAGATGTCAATCCCCAAATAAATTGCTGTTTCTAATTCGATCTTCCATTTTAATACCGAAATAATTGCTGGATCTAATTCGATCTGCAATTTATGGGATAAATTAAGATCCTACCAAATCTCCAAATATATCACTGGATTTAATTCGATCTACAATTTATCGGAAAAGTTAAGATCTTAAGCAATCCCGAAATATATTACTGGATCTAATTTGATCTGTCATTTTTTGGATAAATTTAGATCTTACTTAATCCCCAAATATATTGCTGGATCTAATTCGATCTGCCATTTTTCGGATCAAATTAGATCTAAGTTTATCCACAAATATATTGCTGGATCTAATTCCATCTGCCATTTTTCGGATCAATTTAGATCTAAGTTTATCCCCAAATATATTGCTGGATCTAATTCGATCTGCCACTTTTTCGGATCAAATTAGATCTAAGTTTATCCACAAATATATTGCTAGATCTAATTCGATCTGCCAAAATTGAGATCAAATTAGATCTAAGTTTATCCACAAATATACAGCTCTATATAATTCGATCCGCCATTTTTCGGATCAAATTAGATCTAAGTTTATCCACAAATTTATAACTGGATCTAATTCGATCCGCCATTTTTCGGATCAAATTAGATCTAGGTTTATCCCCAAAGATATCATTGGACCTCCCAATTTTGAGATATAACTTGATCTTAGTTTATCCCCATATATAAAATGGGATCTAATACGATATGATTGGATACACCCAATTTTGAGATCTAATTGGATCAGCTAGATATTATAGCAGATCTTAAACAATATCAAATTGGATATGATTAGATATTGCGCGAGATAAATTTTTTTTACTCGGGTAGTTTTAGATGTCAATCCCCAAATATATTGCTGTTTCTAATTCGATCTGCCATTTTAATACCGAAATAAATTGCTGGATCTAATTCGATCTGCAATTTATGGGATAAATTAAGATCCTACCAAATCTCCAAATATATCACTGGATTTAATTCGATCTGCAATTTATCGGAAAAGTTAAGATCTTACGCAATCCCGAAATATATTACTGGATCTAATTTGATCTGTTATTTTTTGGATAAATTTAGATCTTACTTAATCCCCAAATATATTGCTGGATCTAAATCGATCTGCCATTTTTCGGATCAAATTAGATCTAAGTTTATCCACAAATATATTGCTGGATCTAATTCCATCTGCCATTTATCGGATCAATTTAGATCTAAGTTTATCCCCAAATATAATGCTGGATCTAATTCGATCTGCCACTTTTTCGGATCAAATTAGATCTAAGTTTATCCACAAATATATTGCTACATCTAATTCGATCTGCCAAAATTGAGATCAAATTAGATCTAAGTTTATCCACACATATATAGCTCTATATAATTCGATCCGCCATTTTTCGGATCAAATTAGATCTAGGTTTATCCCCAAAGATATCATTGGACCTCCCAATTTTGAGATATAACTTGATCTTAGTTTATCCCCATATATAAAATGGGATCTAATACGATATCATTGGATACACCCAATTTTGAGATATAATTGGATCAGCTAGATATTACAGCAGATCTTAAACAATATCAAATTGGATATGATTAGATATTGCGCGAGATCAATTTTTTTTACTCGGGAAGTCTTAACACATGATGTAAATTCATATTCCACTAAATTCTTTTTGTCAAAAAAATCACAACTTTTGCATCAACATTTTCCGAAATTCAATCTGAAACACAAATTTTATCGCCAATTTCCAAAAATGTATATTTTTGTTGAAGTCGATTTCATTTAAAATTTTGGGTGGCAGTATGCTTTGACTTGGTTTATTTTTGGAGCATTCTGATTGGTTAATTTATTTTCAACCAATCAAAATGTTTGAAAATATAAATATTTTTTAGGGTTTAAATGCTCTTTTATAGTACTTTTTTGAACATGCATATTTTAAAATCGTTATTTTTAGGAATTTGCACTTAAATTATCTAAAACTTTGTTGAAATTGATTAGAAAATATGTGTGCAACATATTTCAATGGTCTTATCTGAGTTTTTTAATTTCAGATTCGTCACAGGCTCCTTAATTTGTAGGTATTAAAAAAAACAATATTTTTCAGATTTAGCCAATTTTTACTTAAAATTAAAATATAAAGTGCCAAATTTTTTCCATAAATTAAGTAACATGAGATGTTTAGTAATGGTATAAATTAAAAAATTGGATATTCCTTTCATCGCAGATTAATTAGAGAAATTTCAAATTTAAATGCATATGTAGGGAATATAATCGCAGCTGTCAAAACGTGCGATATATCAAATTAAAGGGCATATTTCATCAAATTAAAATTTTGCAAAGAGTGACGTTCATAATTTTAATTTTGCATTTTTTTGCAAAAAGTTTATTACAAAATTGAAATTTTCTGCAAATACGGTTTTGTAAATATTTCTTAAACTAACTTAAACTAATAGCTAACTTTAAAATTCTGAGGCCATAGTCGTGATCTACGACACAATGTCTATTAGAAATGATGCATCAAATTTTTCTTATTTTGTTGTACTGTGTTATTATACTTGAATGAAAGCTTAACCTCGGTAGATTCCAAGACCATAAATAATTTTTAACATTTTATAGTTAAATTCTACCTCATTGAGTTTTAATTAAATTTTTTTGTGTGTAGAAAATACTCAGATCTCGATCAAATTCTCATTAAAAAAATGTATCTATATTTCTTATAAAATAAAAAATGGTTTCATTCACAATTTAAATAACCATTTGAGACCTTTAAAGTTCAAGTTCGAGCGAATTTTTTTATAGGAAAAGGGGAACAAATTTCTAAGGTTCCTGTAAATATGAAGGTTTTTAAGAGTTCGCACTAAATATGGAATCTTTAATTTTTACAACTATATAACATTTTATAAAAAAAATGTTCTTGCGAAAACAATATCTCAACTGATATTTAATTAAAGTTTATTCCTAAAAAATATTCTTTTTACAGTTTGATAAACTTTTCATAAAAAAAAGTTCCCGAAAGAAAAACATCTCAAATTTTCTTTTGGAAAATGTACATAATCATATTCATTTTCAGTTTTTTTCTTAATGTGTATTCTTTTTTTCGTATTTGATAATTTTCTGATTATCTTCAGGATCTAAAAATTAGAGTATAAGGGAGATTTTTGTTAAATTGCTTTAGAACAGTTTTGGATTTTGGAAACACTTTGCATGTTACTTCGTGTGTTAATTTTTTTTTCCTTTTCCCTTTTTTCTTTTCTTTTCCCTTTTTTTCTTTTCTTTCCTTTTTTTTCGTTTCCGATTTCGGTTTGGGGTGGGGAATTTCCCATTCCCCCCCCCCCCCTTGAAACCGCGCATGTGCTAGGAAGATCACGGCTTCGAAATAATTGTTGTAAAGCTCTTGATGGATAATTGTGATTTTGTTGTTGTCAATGGATTTTTGCTTGTTATTTGTAACCTGTTTAGAAGCTGTGATCCTTCTCAGTAGTCCCATTAATTTTATTAAGATCGAAGCAATAGTTTAGATGTAATTAAGTTTTGTACCCCAGATTGGAACTTCTCCCACTGTGGGTCGGGTTTCCAGGCTATATGATGTCTGTTAGGTCTAATATTGTAGTTTCCGGATTGGTACGATGCGTAAATATCGGCTCTACTGTTTCTGAGATAAAATGCCGATCGGGAATTTTTCGGCTCTTTTTTCTATTCAATTTTGAAAAATTGAGGCACAGTTGGACCGGAATGGGTGCCTCGTTTTGGCACTTTTGCTTGGCAGCGAAATTTAATAGCGGGCAAAAGTTGTGGACCATCATACACATTACAGATAACTTTTTTTTTTTTTTTAATTGAGATATTGAGATATGCTGTTAGAACTTTTGCAAAAATTGACAATATTACAAAAGTTCTATACTAATTCTCTTAGTGAACGGTTGTGTCTAATATATAAGCGCTTGACATACGAATAAAACTTAAATAAAATCTTGTTACACATATTTTTGTTTTGTAATTGCCTAGTTTTGTTAGATTTTAATTGAACTGTCACACCTGCTAGACAATTTAAACAAAAGCATTAAGCAAAACGATGCCAACGATGGCCCGGGGGGCCAAACCCTCTCAGTTTAAAAGATCCCAAAGGTCAAAAAAGAAACAATATTTGCGGGTCAATGTTGATCCCAACGTGCCGTCAACCTCACGCAACAGATTCAGCTTGTTGTCTCAACTTAATGACTTGGATACGGACCCCGAATCAAATATTACCGAAACCAAGCAACATAAACCACCACCTATTGTTGTTGAAGTCAATACCAAAGATACAAGCCAGCCCACTTTAGCCGGTCAGCCGCCGCCAGCCGACACCTTTGCCAAGCCGATTCAGCCGCCGACAATAATCGGCTTAGCCAATTTTCGGCTAAAGCCGATAGAAAAATGCATAAATTTTAATTTTTTTAAAAATTTGTTTATTATGTATATGAATTATTTGAAAAGTAAAACTTTCTTGTTTTGAGATATCGTTGATTTTTAAAATGTTTTGCGTCAAACTGACGGTAGCACAACCAGGCGATTTTGTTGATACTACAATTCTACAGGTTGCCGCATTATAAGGACTGCGTTTAAAAAAAATGTCCATCACAAAATCCAAAAAAAAAACTGATGAAACAGTCATTCAATTTTAAAAATAAAAGCCATTTTATAACCGTATTTTTGAAGATTAAGATTATTATGAAACTATATACATATTTTTATTATTTTTATTTTACAAAATTTTTTAATTTTTCTGATACCTTTCCATCAACGTTTTATGGTATTATTAAATACCTTTCGAGCTGCTAAATGTCACTTGCCTTTCCTTTGACATTTGAATTAACTCTTCAAAGCTCTGGTAATTAATTCGTAACAAAAGAAATCGAACGAGCACAAATATGAATTAATTCCATTCAATAAATAGTCTTTTGTGAATTAATTCATTGAATTTTTAATTCAGAATTCAAAAACTGAATTAAAGAATTCATTTTTCAAAGCTCTGGGTGGGGTAAAGCTAGGAATAGTCGAATTTCATTTTGGTCTACTTCAATTAGTTTAGTAGATATGTACCATTTTAAAAAACCGGGGGGAAAGAAATAGGGCTATTTTTAAAACATCGGATATACTGGAGGGGCCATCTAATAGGGGATGGTAGAAAGATGAAAATCTCATATTTTAACAATAAATTGTGCAAAATTTAACAAATGTATGTATAATTTTATCGACATTGTGAAATATAAACTCAATATTTATAAATTCGGAAAACTACACTCAAAATAATAAGTCTGTTGGCTGAACAGAAAAATTTGTTACTTTAACAAAATTTATTCCTATTTTTGGCTTAAAATTTGTTGATTTTAACACTTTTGTTTTGTTAAATTTAACAAATCAATTTAAGTAAAAAATTTTTAAAACTACAGTTTTATCTGTAATTATACTGAGTCGTAGAATTTATTCATTTATTAATTTTCGAGATATGGGCCATTTTATGAACTGGAAAATTTTTATTAAAAATTTCCGAGGGTCCAAGGCCCCACCAAGGTTCATTTTTGGATAGAGATAGCCCCTTTTCTTGGCGTATTATACGGTTAGAGGTAGTCGAAATTTTTATCAATTTTGGTCTATCTCTCTTAGTTTTCGAGATATGGGCCATTTTAAAAAAGCGGGAGGGAAAGAAATGGCGCCATCTTTAAAACTTTGGATACATTGGTAGCGCTATCTACCGGGTAATAATAGTAACATGAAAATATTATATTTTAACAATAAATTTAGTAAAATTTAACAAATTAGTTAGTTTTAAATAATTTTGAAAATTAACACTCAAAATTAGTTAAAGTACTGCGGATTTTTAGTATAGTATTAAATGAAGATAACTAAAATCTTTGCTTAAACTAAAAATTTGTTAAAACTTTAGTCAAATCGATTTGAAACCGGTTTGACAGATTTTTCTACTGACATATTATTTTAAGTGTCTCTATAAAAAATTACAAGTAGACTTCGATATTTTTGCAGTTGCTTTTTTTGCGTGTACGTATTTATGGAAAATGTACCTTTTAGCCGAAGTTAGCTAGTTAGCCGCCGCCAGTCGATACTATTTTTTAAGCCAACCGCCGCCGATGCGTTTGCAGCTCAACTCTAAAAATCAATCGCCGCCGACCATTTTAGGCATTAGCCGCCGCCAGCCGACAGAATGGACCGGCTTGTATCTCTGGTCAATGCTCCGTTTGTAGAAGTTTAAAATCTTCTTGGCAAGGAATGCATTTATAAACGTACTTCTATTGATACAAAAGTGTTTCCACCTAATAATGAAAAATTTGATTATTGTAAACAAATATTAAAAGAGAAGAAAATTGAATTTAAGCCAAAGGAAAATCGTTCGTTTACAACATTTTTGTACGGTTTACCTAGAATTAATACTGACGACATCGTCAAAGAATTGAAAGGTTATAATCTAATCCCATCAAATGTCATTGAATTAAACACTAAATTCAGTTCCAGCAATAATGCTGTTTATAAAGTACAGTTTACACGTAAAACTTTCAACCCAAGTTCATTAAAAAACGTAAAAACCATCTCTAACATAATCAAATGAAAAAACATAAACCAAAAAACAACGAAAACCCAACACAATGTTGGAATTGTTTAATGTACGGCCATGGAGGAGAGCATTGCAATCGGCTTGCAGCATGTATGATCTGTGCTAATCATCACCACACTAATGAATGCCCATTTAATATGAATGACAAAAAACCTGCCGTTTTTTCATGTTTTCATTGCAAAAAACATGGAAAAGAAAGATTTGATCATTCTGCTAACGATGTTGGTTGTCCTCTACGATCTCTTTACCTGGAAACTAGAGCCAGAGCAACAGCAAAAAATTCGCAGAGAAACACCAGACAACAAAATAACAATACTTTCCAGTTTAACACTAGAGACTTCCCATCTGTTTCAAATAACGACAATAACAACAATATTAATAATACTAGATGCAGCAATAATGTTTCGTACGCAAATCAGCTTAAATCTAATAATGATCTCTTTAGTGTTGACGAACTCTTTGATATTTTTACCACATAAAGAATACAACAAATTAAAGTTGTAATGTCTATCAAATACGCTCATGGATTGCATTAATACTAATGAATTCAAAATGCTTCATTGGAATGCTAATGGTATTTCCAACTTTTCCAAATTAAAACAATTGGAATTATTACATCTAGCCTTTTTAAACGAAACATCCTTCAACGAAGAGCATAAACCTTATTTTAATAATTATTATTTATAGCGAAACGACAGACCTGGTGCACGAGGAGGAGGCGTCGCTCTGTTAATTCGTAAATCTGTTAAACATAAAAGTCCCTATGTCTGCAATACTAATTCAATTGAAATCATTTGTGTAGAAGTAACACTAAATAATAGGCCTATCGTAATATCTTCCGCCTACTCCCCTCGTTACTCAACATGTTTTTCTAATGACATTTCACAACTTACTCCATCTACCAAGGAGTATATAATTTTAGGAGATCTAAATGCCATGGAATTGTCCTACATATAATACCTCCGGTAATTATCTCAACAATTTAGAACAATCGTGCAACTTTTTTATTCATTATTCAAATAGTCCAACTCTATATCCACATCAAAGAAATCGTGAGGCATCCACTGTTGATATTGCTATCAGCAACATTACACTTAATTTGAAAATAACCACAATGGGTCACGAAATACCATCCGATCATCGCCCCGTCATCTGTACACTCCAGCGATCAAAAGCCTCATTAGTTGACCTCAGCTATTATGATTATAAAGCTTCGAATTGGAACATTTTTAAAAACTTCATTGATGACAAAATTGTTTCAAACACTGTTGTTTACAATACAAAGGCGTTAACCGAAAGACAAATTGATAGATTTGTCAGAATTATATTAGAAGCAAGAGATGCATCTACTCCTAAAGTGACGAAATGTAGGAATTATGTTTTGCCGAAAAATGTCACAAAATATATGAAATTAAGAAGATCATATAAAAGGAAAAGCCAAAGATCAACAAACGTTGACGAAGCTAATTTCTATGATCAATATTCTAAATTTTTAACTAAATTAATTGATAAAAACATAAATTTAGAACGTTATAAAAAATGGTCCAAATTATTATTTAATCTTAGGCCAGGTGATAAAAAATTTTGGAAAATTAGCAGAAGTCTACGAGGAAAGGGTAAAACCAGATTTCGGATCTTAATGTTGGTAACACTAAAATAACCTCTGATAGTGAAAAAGCGGAAATTCTTGCTAACACCTTTGTACAAGCTAATAATCTTACGTCAAACTATAAACACTCTATAGACGTACATGTTAATGCAAAAGTAAACAATTTTAAAAACGAAAATCCAAATACAGATTCTATAATCTCAACAACGTTTGAAGAAATAAGCTACGTGGTCTCATCTCTTAAGGCCTCAAAATCGCCTGGATTTGATAATGTACCCAAACTGCTTTTAAAGAAACTCTCCATCAAAGCTTTAAATTTCGTGGTATTCATTTTTAACAGCTGTTTTAAACTTAATTATTTTCCAGAAAAATTTAAAACAGCCAAAGTTATTGCTATTCACAAACCGGGCAAAAACTCCCCAAGTAGCTACCGTCCCATCAGTCTCTTAAGCAATTTGGGTAAACTATACGGAAAATTAGTACATACTCGCTTAATGAATATGTTACTGATAAATCCATTATTTCGCATGAACAATTTGGATTCAAAAAAGAGCACATCAATATTCATCAAATCAACAGAATAAAAAATAAAATAATTAGCAATAAAATGAACAAACGATCAACAGGGATAATTTTACTAGATATCGAAAAAGCCTTCGACACTGTTTGGCATAACGGCTTACTATACAAACTCGTTGCTGCAAATATTCCTAAATACCTTTATAGTCTCAGTAAATAACGATATATCATCCTCAAAAACAATAACAACCGGCTTACCCCAAGGTTCGGTTTTGTCACCACTACTATACTCTATTTACACTTCAGATTTTTCAGTTCCTTCCCAGGGTTTAAAAAACTACGATTCAAAAAATATTTTTGCTTTTTACTACTGCTACTACTACAAACAATTCATGTAGCTTTAGTAAAAGCATCTGCCTGCTACTTAGTTTATACAAAGTAGGCAGTCATTGTTTTTGATCAACTCTATTTTTGTTCTTGTGCTACTGCTACCACTACAAACAAAACACGGAGCATTTGTTAACAGTAAGAGCAGAAAAACGAAATGAACAACTACTACTGCTACTGCAACAAATACTGCTGCTACAAAAAAAAACAGCAAGAGCAGAAAACGAAAAAACAAAGTAGTAAAACATAGAAAAACGAAATATGACTCCTTTCATGCTGAGTAGTTTTTTTTAGCGAAAGAATAAATGATTTTGGTTTATCTGATGTGTATTGGGCGCATACAAAATTACATAATAAACTTGAAATGTTTTAATTAAAAAAGCGGCTTATAAATTAATAAAGGTTTATGAGTTCATATTTGAATATGTTTGACCCTTTGTATGCAATATGATTATAATCAGCACCAGTACACTCACAAAAAAAGCCCGTACAAATAGTTTAAAATTCTACTAAAATAACAGAATATACTCGTATTTTCGATGAAGTTGAGCATCACGGCGTGCTAAATTTATAAAAATACAATAATTTAAAAGAAACGTTGTTTAATGGAAATTAAATTATTCAGTTGAAATCAGCATATCGTTGCTGCGCCTAAGAAAATAGCTATTTGTTTTCAAAAATTATTTGTGGAACACCTAAATTAGGTCTGTGTTGTGTGTCTTGGCCATTTTTTTGGAAGTAATTCTTTTATAAATGAAAAGCTTGAAGTTTGGTTTATATGTGTGTAAAAAAATAATTTCCAAAAAGTTCCGAAAAACGCTGAAAGAAAGCAGATTTGTATGTCTCCTCACAAAAATGTTTATCGACAAATATGTAGCTATTTTCTTAGGAGCAGCGACGAATATGTTTGTTGATTAAAAAGAAGTAAAAATTCAGTTCTATGTTTGATGTTCCTATCTTACGGATATATAACAAAAATAGTCTGCTACTGTCAGTAGTATTTTCTACGAGGTCATTTTAAAGTACAGATGGGTATCGATTATCCGTAATTCAATTAACCGGGAACATCAATTATCCGGGATCTATAAGGAAAGGAAGATTTTTTTATTTCAATCGATTAACCGTGATTACATCAATTATCCGGGATTGAAAAACATCTACTATTTATTTTGACGAAACTTAGTTTCAACATGTTAGCAACACTAAAATTAATATGTGTCTAAAACGAAATAAGGTTATTCCCTTGTTTGCATGTTTTTCCTCTGGTGTTTAGTTGCAATTCAAATTTACGTAGTAAGGAGTGTTGATGTGTAATTTTAGAATCGAGTAAAAAGCAAAGAAAAGTATTAACTATTCAAGAAAAATTTGATATAGTCAGCGACTATTTAAAAAAAAACATGTTTGTGTTCAAACACTATCACAAAAATATGGAGTGGGCAAACAAACAGTTTATGACTGAATAAAATATAAAGATAAAATATTAAAATATTGCGCAGAAAGTGATTTAGTTACTCGCTTCCAAAATCGAAAAACTTTAAAAAGTGCATTAGAGCGAAGTACGAATGGTTCCGACAAAAACGTTTTAAAGGGATCCCAATTTCCAGTTTAATGATAATGGAAAAGGCTAAGTTCTTCCATTAAAAATTAAATATAAGCTTAGCATGTGAATATTCTCGAGGCTAGTTACAGAACTTTAAAAAACAACATGGAATTCACACAATTCATCTGCCGAATATGTATCTGCCACAATTTTTGTAAATCAGTTGGAAGAATACACATCAAAGGAAAATCTTATAAATAAGAAAATCTACAATAGAGAGGAAACAAGCCTTTTTTGGAAGTTTTTCCCTGAAAGCAGTTTTAGTTGCCATTATGAACATTTCTTATATGGCCATAAAAATTCAAAGGACATATTATAGAAAGATTAATATTATAGAATATTAGAGAACAAGATAAAATACAAGTCTACCGTATCTAAGAGAAGCTCTTAGCGGAAAATATGAAAGTTAAGGAAAAGAAACAAACCACAATAAATGAATTTTTTTAAGTAATTACATATGTAGCAATTAAAAACTTATTAACATTATATTTTGGAAGTTTGTATATTGATTAAATAAAACAAACATTTATATTAAAAAGCGTAAAAAATTTTACATCAGTTAAGCGGAAAAATCGATTATCCAGAATGCCTCCGATCCCGACCATTCCGGATAATCGATGCCCAACTGTAGTTTTTAGTACAATCATATAAAAAAGTTAGTGCAAAATTTAAACCCGTTCCGTTATTTTGTCTTTAAATTTAACTCATTTTTAGCGTTCTTAAGCCTAAACCAGATAAACGCACTGTCAACAGTATTTTATTTTAGGACTTCGGTTAACGATTTTTGTCGAAACTTTATAAAAAGTATATTTAATAATCTGGCTAATTATGGGATAATCTTCAATGTAAAAAATAAAAAACGCTAAATCTGACGTGACTAAATTGTTTTCATTAGCACCAAATAATTATAAAAATATTATCTTTTCAATCAAAGATAGGGATTATATAAAAGGTTAAAATCATAATCTGTGAGATTAGATACTGAGTGTAAAAAATATCCATAAAAAGCCATTTCAAGAATAAAATCTCCAAATGTGTTAGTAAATCCCTAACAATAAATACTGATCTACGTATGTATTTTGTGTGTATCCTTATTTTGCGACAACCCTAACAACAAATACTGATCTACATATGAATTTTGTGTGTATCCTTATTTTGCTCTCGCCCACCACTTGTTAACAATTTACCGTTGAAACAGTGCTGTCTTATTGTGACGTAAATTTATGTACCCTAATTCTATCATTATGTGTCTTACAACTGTTAATTTTAAAACTAAATTTTAAACGTGATCCGAAAACTTTTTATAAATTTGTAAATTCAAAGAGGAAATCCAGTGGATATCCAGCTGTCATAAAATATTTAACAAAAGAATCTAACGATGATTTGGTTATAAGTGACATGTTTGCCGACTTCTTTGCCACTACTTACTCTGATGCTCTCTACGTTGATTCTGATAATTATCCAATTCCTCTGACTGAACAACAATCTATATCTTTTTCACTTCTTACTACATCAGATATTGAAAAATGTCTTAAAAGCCTTAAATCTTCGTTTTCTCATGGACCTGATGGCGTACCCAGCTGCGTACTAACTAATTGTTATCATGTTACTAACTAAAAGTTAATCATAATCTCCTTATTAAAAAGTTTTATTTAATGGGATTTACCAAAAACTGTCTGAACTGGATTAAATCATACCTGAACAGCAGAAAACAACGTGTTTTATTCAACAATGCAGTATCTAAGAATATTACTGTTAGCTCCGGAGTACCCCAAGGTAGCCACCTTGGACCAATTTTGTTTTCTCTTTTTATTAATGACCTACCGTTAGCGACAAAATATTCAAATGTCTTAATGTATGCTCATGATGTGAAAATCTTTCATAGCTTTGATAATTTTGCTGATCACACATGTCTTCAAGAGGATTTGGATAGCTTCCATGAATGGTGTTGTTTAAATTTAATGGAGTTAAACCTGAAAAAATGCAAAAACGTTCGATTTTCTAGAAAGTTTTGTGATCCTAATTAATACTCTTTGGGTGGCTACAAGTTGGAGTTAGAAGACACAATTCATGATCTTGGTGTTCTTTTCGATGCCAAATTTACTTTTGTACAACATATTACTTTGACTGTAAATAAAGCTCGTGGCGTACTTTCTTTCATTAAACGGTGGGCCAAAGAATTCGTCGAACCGAATGTCACAAAGCAACTCTATACTGTCCTTGTGAATATGGTTCCATTATCTGGGATCCTCAACAAAATGTTCGTGTGCAATTGATTGAATCCGTCCAAAAACAATTTCTGCTCTTCTGTTTGCGGAGCTTTTATTTGAGGCCTGCGGCCGAACTTCCATCCTATTCGACCAGACTGGCTCGCATCAGGTTACCTACCTTGGAAAGCCGAAGAAAAATGATGAATGTTACGTTTCTATTCAAGCTGATTAATGGTGATGTATGCTCTGAATTTCTTGTCAGTAACCTGGTGTTTAATGTCCCTCAACGTCCAACGAGATATTACAATCCGCTTTATACTCCGTTTTTCCGTCAAAACTATGCTGACGCGGATCCTATTATAAGAATGTGCAACGATTTTAATGAATTTTATAATTATATTGATTTTTCAAATAACGTTAATTGCATAAAACGTACTATCATTTTAATTCTAAACACTTAGTTCGCTTATAATATTTTCTAAAATTATGTAAGTCTTAATATTATTGTCTGTAAGGATTAATTCCATAGACTAAATTAAATTAAATAAATAAAAAAAAAAGACGCGAATTAATCTTTGGGAATGAGAGCATAAATATTTGCAACGATGTGAAATATCTAGGAGTTACCTTAGACAAAAAGCTACTTTATAGAAAACATATTGATGAAACGTGCCAAAAAACTGTTAAACATTTCAAAGCTTTATGGCCCTTTTTAAACAGACGATCTCATCTAAGCTTTAAAAACAAAAATCTTCTCTTTAAAAGTGTTATAAGGCCTACTTTAACGTATGCGTGCCCTATCTGGTACAGAGCTGCCAAATGCCATTTAAAGAAACTACAAATCATTCAAAATAAATGTCTGAAAATGATTAACAACAACCATTGGAGATACCCAACTGTTCTCTTACACCGTGAAACTGGCTACGAAACACTTTCTGATTTCATCACTCGACTTAATCTTAAATATTTTGACAAAATTGAAAATTCGACTTATCCATTGATAAGAGAATGTAGGGAAATAACGTAATTAATCCGTAAATTAGCAGATTGAAAATCATATGTTTATTGAGGATTATTTTGTGTAATAAACCTCACATAAACATGTAAATTTTCTAAAAATATCTGAATTATATATCGTATAAAAGTTTCTTCCCTATTTTACCTTTAAGAAATCAAAACCAAAGAAATAACAAATCAATATCATACTTATTATCCCAAATTATTATTTGCTGTAATATCTAGTTGATAAGATCCACCGGCGTAGCCAGACAATTTTTCTAGGGGGGCTATAGCCCCGTCCTATAAAAATTTTGTTTTTTTTTAATTTATCAAAAAAGTATCTATATATATAGTATTATAGGCCTTTTAAATTTTTGGTTCCCCTGTTTCGTTTACGATCGCCAGATAGCTATTCTGACAAGTTACGCTTTCAGCTTTACCCAATAATCACTACAAAAATTGAAGTGAAATCAAAGTTAAGGCTTACATTTTGTTTGAATTGCACTTTGTTTTATGACTTATACCAGCAATACAAATATACTGATAGAAATAAATCTGTGCAACTAGCAGAAAAAGCTGCTAAAAATTTGTTAAAAATTGCCCTGCAGAAAAAACTCCCGACTGTAGCAGAATCTGTTAAGTAAATTTTAGTTAGATAAAAACAGAAAAAATAAAACTTAAATCTAAAAAATTTCAGCTATATTTGGGTGATATTTTGGTTCGTTTTAAATGACAACTTACCCTTCTCATATCAGCAAAAAAATAGTCTGAATATTAGTAGAAAACACACAGAAAGGAACAACTATTACTTCTATAAATTTTTTTGTTATATTTAAGTTAAATTTACTGAAATGCACATAATACTCTATTTTGCTCAAATTAGCGGAAATTGTTGTGAAAAATTGTTGAATATTAATTTCAGATTGGGAGATTTTCAATTTATTTTACAAAATGAAGTATATTAAAGGAAAAATTCTCAAAAAAAATTTAAAAATTAGATTTTACTTAAGTTATTATTAGAAAAAGGGAAATACATATTTGTAATAAAATGGCATCGAATTGGTGCATATTTTTGCATATTTTGCTATAAGTGCATATTTTAATATATAGCTTAGCATGTTTTATTGCATACTATGCCAATAAATGCATATTTTTGCATATTTTGCTAAAAATAGATGTTACAAATCGCACTTTTGATTCTATCAAAATATTAGTTTTTTTTTTGGAAAATTTACCTTTAAAATAATTTTTTTCCTTAAATTTATAAACATTTTTTGGATCTTTTAATTCACGGAGACGAAAGTGTTCGATAAATATAGTTACTCACTTTTTGACGATGATATTTAAACTACTTTTAAGATAATAATACTATAGCCTACTTAACAAAAATAATATTGAAAACGCTGAAATAAATAATAAATTCATGTTTAAAAACTTTTAATAAAAACTTTCCGATTTTTAATATATACTTTGACTGGGTTTCTAGAAGACGTTCGTCGTCACATGAATGAGTGACTACCAAGGTTGGTTACCATTATCGTTATAATACCGTTATCGCTAAAATACCGTTTCAAATTGAATACCGTTACCGTTACCAATACCTCTAAAAAATTTTACAATTGCCGTTATCGTTACCGATACCGTTATTTTTATGGGTAGTTACCGGTATTTTACCGGTATTTATTAATTTATATATAAATGCAAATTTTTTAACTTTTTTGTAATAATCTTCAGTCTTTTTTTCTACAAAAAAATTTATGGATAATAGACCGACTCACGAAAAAAAGTAAAAAAAGTGCCCCTTCAAAATAAACCTTGGTTTGTTTTATGATGATTCCCAAAATATTTCGGGTCTAGCAACGAGATCTCACGAGCTGGTATTTTTTTTAGTTTTTGTAATAAATTTGCATTTTAGCTGTAGAGAACATACTCAATATGCGTATCATATGAAAGGCACGTCCAGCGGTATATATAACAAATTCAAGCGTATCCAGACATGTCCTATTTTCAAGGATATTCTATAAAAAAAACAAATTTTTGACTCTTTTGTACGGAGATGTTTGTTACTGAAATTGCAAACTTACACCCATAGAAATAAATCTGTAAAAAAAGCAGAAAAAGTTACTAAAAATTAGTTAAAAATGATGCTGCAGAAAAAACTGCTAAAATTAGCAGATTTTTTTACTAAATACTAGTAAAATGAGAACAGCAAAATTAAAACTGTTAAATTTACAGAATTTTAGTTATATTTAGGCTAACTTTTAGTTAATTGAAAATAGCAAATTGTACTGTAAAATCTGCATAAAATTTTGCTAAATATTTGTAGACTAAAAATAGCAAAAATAAACTGTTAAATATACAAAATTTTTGCTATTTTTAAGCTAAATTTGGTTGAATGCAAATAGCAGTCTATTCTGCTAAAATCAGCAGAAATATTTGCTAAAAAATTGTAAACTGCTGTTTTCAAAAGGCTCTATTGCATTAAAAAAAATCTAAAAAAAACTTCGAAAATTTTAAATTTTTTAGTGATTTTTTAGGCTACTAATTATTTAGCAAATTTTTTTGCTGATTTTAGCAGGTTAATTTGCTATTCTCCATTTACAAAAATTTAGCTCAAATATAACTAAAATATAACTAAAATATTTGTATAATATCCTTGCAAACCGGACATTTCTAGGAATGATTGAACATGTTATATATGCCGCTGGACGCGCCTCAAAAGCCCTTTCATGTGATACCAATATTGTGTATATTGTCTTTAGCTAAATACCAATATTCTGCAAAAAAAAATAAAAAAAAGACCTTTTTTAAAAACGGTCCAGCTCGTGAGGTCTTATTCCTAGACCCCAAATATTTTGGGAATCATCATAAAACAAACCATGGTTTATTTTGAGGGGGTCACTTTTTTTGCTTTTCTTCTGTCCATATAAGGTGAGTCGGTCTAATGGATAACAATTTTAGTTATAAAAACTCCCAGCATTGAATTTAAAGCTTATAATCTGCATTTTTAACACTCAAAATTGAATATATGTTAAGTTTTTACTTGTTTTTATATGTTTTTAACATAATTTATAATACCGGTACATACCGGTATTGCTGTTTCGATAACGGTATACCGTTACCGAAACAGTCTTAAATACCGTTACCTTTACCGTTACCGAAACAAATTAAATTCGATACCGTTACCGTTACCCTTACCGTTATTCGTTTCGGTAACCAACCTTGGTGACTACATATATTTTGTTTTTGTATTGCATGTATTTTGTTATTGTATTTTCGTTCGTGTGAAGCAAAATGTCATCTAGAAACACCACCTTTATGTATATAAAACACGATTTTTACATTTCTTGCCTTGGTCATTACTGACGATTCATAAGAAAGTTAAGTCAGAAATGGGTAAGAATTTTTATTTCAAGTAAAAATGAAATGTTAAAAAAAAATCTGGGGGGGGGCTAAACTATTTCTGGGGGGGTGATTAGCCCCTCCCCCTCCCCCAGACCGGCCTATCTACGCCTATGATAAGATCTCAAATGTAAGTATCATGTAAATAAAATTTGTAAATAAAGGATGAATTTTAAATAACAAAAAAAAAAAAAAAAAATGGACAATATTACAAATAAATAAAAAAAGCGCGGGCTTAAACCTGCTGGTTTGTGGGGACTTACACAAAAAAAAAAATATTGAATTCGACTGTGACGAATCTTTAGCTACCCTTCATCTCGGTATTTTTATTAACAAGGGTAAATGCAAAGAATATGTTTAATTTATTTAAAGATAATAATTTCTCTTTAAATTAAAAAATGCAATTTATTATTTAAAAGAAAAAAAACAGCCGAATTGAAAATAAGTTAAACCATTAGTTAAAAGTTTTCTATGATGAGGTTTACAGAATTTTTATTTTTACTCTTGTAAAATTTACGAAGTCCGAGTTAAAAAAATATAATAACATTTATAGCAGAATATTGTTGTTATTTATTTTTTTTTAATTATAAAAATTGTGGAATAAACTACATATTTCCACCTACCCGATAATTTAATTTAATTGGTATTTAGTTATTGAAAAAATAATAGTAATGAAAGTAATAATGACAAACAATTATTATAGTACTTAAGCCTTTGACACGGGAATTTTCCGAAAAAAAACTTCGTGGAAATGTAGATCTATGCCCAAGAAATATTGTTTATTACTTTTATGGCTTTGCAGCACCCCCTAGCGGAGATATTTGAAATTAAAGCTCAAACATTAACAAGCTACCGATCCCGAGCGGGTTAAATTTTTTTTAAATTTTAATTTTATATTTTTTTTATTACTAAACTCTGCTAAAATCTTTAGAGTTTTTGAATTTTATTTATCACACAATTTTTGAGACTAAACTTGAGCCTTTTTTAACTTTTAACCAGGGACCTAACAATTATAACTTTTATTCAAAAAACTGATTGTTTTACAATTATTTCTTGTTTGAATATTTTAATTTTCTGTTTGATTTTTATTTTTAATTCAAACAAAAATAATCCAAACACGATTTTTATTTTTTCAAAAATAATTAAAGTTATTTTGTGATTTTTTTCTTTATCAAAAATTAACAATTAAGAATATAAATCAAAAGCCATAGAACCAATGACTTCAACAATTATAATATCCTGATGATGTCAACTAGTGTTAATAAAAGATTGAACAGTGATTTAAGTGAGTAAATATGTATATTCCAGCAACTTCCGGCATTCAATTTAGGTAAATTTTTAATTTTTATTTTATTATCAAATAAAAAAGTTAGTGCTTAATTTTTTCCAATAAATCATTCTGTAACTTTTATAAAAAGTTTTAAAATAAAAATCAAAAAACAACAGAAATTTATAGAGTAAAATATAAAAATTGAAAAATTAAAATGTTTGCCAAACTTTTTGATTTTTTTGTGCAATATGATTTATAAAATATAGTGCATTAGTGTAGGCCCAGAATAACAGCGCCGAGGCTAGCGATTTACGCTCTGAGAAAAATCGTGCCCGAAATAACGACGTACAGCGGCAGCGACATACTTGAGCATGTGTTATATATAACAAGGATACTTTATGCCACTCATATGTCTCTTAGTTTACTGCAAACATAATATACAATGCTGAACGATGAACTAACGAGCTACTAATAATATTCAGTATCTCAATTGATTAAAGAAAAGATCATTTTAATAATTTAAAAATTTAATTTTTTTTTTTTGCAAAAAAAATAGAAAAAGAGTCAGAAGAGCGAGAAGAGCCATTGATTGCCTTTGTTAGCTGTACTCTTTGATGTAATGAACACCAGCAAAAATAACAATAGATTTGACAACATTGGTGAGAGTATGAGAAAGAAAAAATGGGAGAATAACAAAAACCGGCATTAAAATAGATTCTATCTCACAACAGCTATGCCCAGCGATTTTTAAATGTCAAAATGTATGGAAAAAATCACTGCGCTCTGTGCAGGCTTGCCATTTTAGCACTTTAAGTGCTAGATCTAGCACTTTTTTTTGGGAGTTAGCACCCAAAAATTTAAGAACAGTGCTAGGTGCTAGTTTAGCACTTTTTTAAAAATATTGAAATTTTTAGCACTTTTTTAAATAATTCAATATCTATATGAAAAATGTCTTGAAACACTTCTCGAGTTCAATAAATAACAGGATTTACAAATATCACAGTCCACACACAAATATACAGCTTCTCTGAATTGGGTTAAAGTTGAATAGTGAATAAATATCTTTATCAGTCATGCCAACTTTTTGTTAAATATTGGCATAACAATATTTACGAATTTCTAAAAAGAAGAAATAAGAAAAGTTTGTTTGGCATTTCTGACTTAAGTTCACACTAGATCACTTCCAAAAGAGTTCCAATTTGAAAACCAACATCTGATTGTTAACGGCAATCGAAATGACCTTAAAGTATAGCCCGAAAACCCTGTCTGAGGTTGTTAGCAGATTTTTTAACTTTTGGAAAGAATGGTAAAAATCTGTTTCGAAAAGAAATATTGCTAAGACTCTGGTATAGGACTAACAAAAAATATTGTTCAGTAAAAATTTTCTGAATCTTAAATAGTTTTTCTACAGCAGGAATAATTTAAAATTAGATTAGGTTTCTCTATATAAATATAATTTTCTTGACAGCAAAAGGCATTAGAATCTGAAGATTTATCAATATAAAAAAATATTTTCAAAATCTGAAGGCATTTCTGTGAAAAAATTTCACATAATTGATGATTTTTCTAACGAAATAGTTAACAAAACCTACAATATTTCGTATAATAGCTAATCTTTCTGTAGAATCTGATATGTTTTAGCCTCAAAATCTGAAATTATTTCTATGGAGAACGTTTCTAATTTATCTCCAAATTATGATTTTTTAATTTCTTTACTGATTTAAAGCCAGCAATAAATGATGACCCTTTGAAATGGCGACTGTATGAAATGCATAGTTTTTTTTGTTATTAATAATTCAATATATCAATAAAAACCATGGTTTGTCAACACTAACCCCAAAACATAAATAACGATTTAAAATGCATTCAAATAACTACAATTAACCTAAAAATACCATTACCGAAATAACTTAAAATATCACTAACCGCAAAATAATTTAACGAAATTATTATAAATACCGTTTAACCTAACAGACCCTAACTCAAAAATTTTAAATATCCTAGGGACCATCATTTACCTTAAAATACCACTAATGGCTGGTTTACATTATAAGATTTTCGGTGTGATTTTGAAATCCAGCCTATATGTTTTGCATGTGTACTAAAGCAAAATCATACCAAAAATCGTACAGTGTAAACTAGCCATAACGAAATAACTAAAAAGCCTTAAAATAATCAAACGAAATAACTTTAAATACCGGTAACTTTAAAACAACTTAACGAAATAACTTATTCCGATAACCTTAAAATACCCTAACGAAATATTTATGAAATAACGTTATCCATTAACACTAAAGACTGGTTTACACTATAATATTTTCGGAAAGATTTTGCAACCTTGTCTATATGTTTTGTATGTGTACTAAAGAAAAATACTACCGAAAATCTTATAATGTAAACTGGCCTTAACATTATGAATCGGTTGCCAACTCTGATAAAAACCTATAATGCATGTTAAAAACAAAAAAAAAAAATCTAGCACCTTTTTTATTTTGAATCTAGCACTTTATAGCACTTTTTTTCGACGATCTAGCACCTTTTCGCATTTGTCTTATGGCAACACTGACTCTGTGACTTTTTAATAAATATAACAGTTATTTTGGGTCTTTTTTTAACACATTCTCAGCAGCGTTGATGATCACAAGACAAAATGCACTCTACTGATCTCATGTTGTTTTGAAATTTCACAGCCTGCATAAAATTTTAATAAGAACAAAATAACGAACCGATAACAGTAAATGAATAGCGCTTTGGTTAAAATTCAAATCAGTGACGAGTTGATGAAGTCGACGTACATTACTGTACGCCACTCGCCAAAGGGTTAATATATTTTTGTTGTGTTATAAAAAGTGATAAAACCGTTATAAGAAACAATAACAATTATAAAGAAATAAAGTAATAAAATATAGTAAAAGGCCTGATGAGTAGTAATTTTATTTCTAAAAATCTTTTACTGCGTAAAAAGTAACAATACGACAAAAATTATTAAATATTTTAGTTAGAATTGATTTCTGGGTAAATACAATTAATCATCGCAGGATTTCATTATATTTTTCGCTTTATTTAATTGCTCAAATTTAAATTATGTTTTTCCGCCCACGCTCTGAAGCATGCTGAAATAGAAGAAAATCATTTGCAATTTTTGAAAATAATATTTAAAAATAATAAAAAAA
The DNA here is from genome assembly GCA_949987735.1 of Leucophora obtusa. Taxonomy (NCBI): domain Eukaryota; kingdom Metazoa; phylum Arthropoda; class Insecta; order Diptera; family Anthomyiidae; genus Leucophora; species Leucophora obtusa. The sequence continues at coordinate 87,707,624 of OX465296.1, forward strand.
AAATATACATAATTCTAATAACTTTAGTAAAAAAATTTTTTCCATCTGATGCATATCCATAAACATCAGTTAGAACTTCCATATAATTTGGCATACGGAGAAGTACTGCTCACACCGTTAGTGTGGAAATTTAAGAAATTACCCAGCAAAAATAAATGGAATGACTTTTAAATGAATCACTTCCTTCATTACATCACAAAGAATTAGGAAGGAGTTTTAAGCTAGATCTAAAGATGCAATAAATATATGCTAGCCAGAAGTTCTTTTTCATGGGTGATAAGAAATTAATATTTTGTATGGAGGTTGCATGGGAACCTGCTGGCACAGAAATCAGAGGGTTGCGTGTTCGAATCACGGTTGGCATTGAATACCTTTTCATAATAACGGTAGTTGGCTACAGCAGCTACTTCAAGACCCATAGGGAAATTATAAAAAGTCGATTCCACTAAAGGCACATGACTTTTTGTATCACCGGTTTCATTTCGCTTTTTTACCGGTCTAATTCTGTAATAACTTGAACTACCGTTAAAATACCGCTAAAATACCGAAACACAGATTTATAACGGTATTTTGCAGATACAACCAAATGTAACAGGTAATATTATGAAATAAAACCTGTGATATTAGGAGACACATGCCACTATTTTACTCGCAGTCCAAAAATTTTAATATCTGTATTGATGTGGACGTGGTAGGCAACTACCGTTATATTGAAAAGGTAGTGCTTCCCAACCATGGTTCGAATCCTGGCAGGCCGAAAAAATTTTTTTGGAACTTTTTTTACACAATTATTAACCTTTAGTTGTTTTTACTGTATTTTTTTTTAATTTTGTCCACTCAATTTTTGAAACAATTTATATTTTTTTTTTCGATTTCCTATTCATTTATATTTTATGAAAATAAAAAAATATTTTTTGTTAAAATACATAATAATAAATGTTTACCTTTCAAATTAAATTTTAAAATTTTGTTTGTATGTAAAAAATTGTAATTTAAAAAGTCCATTTTGATAAACTTCTTACTAAATATATTTATTATTACACAAATAGAAAAAGAAAAAAATCTTTAAACATTTTAGTTAGAACTACTAAAAATTACTTACAAATTACTTTGTTGAAAAAAATATTTTTTGTCTACTAATATGCTGCAGAACTTTTTGACGATTTGAACGAGGTAATATTACTTTAAATTAATTAAAAGTTAACTCAAATGTAACTAAAATTTAGTAAATTTAAAAGTTTTATTTTTATTTTACTAGTATTTAGCAAAAAAAAATCACCTAAAATCAGCAGTTTTTTCTGCAAAGTTATTTCTAATTAATTTATAGTAGCTTTTTCTGGTATTTGTACAGATTTATTTCTATATGTGAATTAATATTTTTTATAAAAAATAACACTTTAAAAAAACAACGTTATATATTTTACCAATATGCTATATATTTTTGTTAATAAAATATTGAAGAAATGAAGACAATAACACTTTACTGAACAAGACTGCTAATGTATAGCAAGCAATAGCACAGCGGGTAGAGCGTCTGTTTGAAATGACAACAAGTCTGGGTTCAACCCTACACGCGGAATGATGATTTTTTTTAAATTAAAATAAAAAGAAGTGAAAAAGAACTTCCTTATCATTAGTTCAAATATACATCATTTGCTTTTATAAAGAACAACTTCCTTCCTATGACAAGCCAATGTTAAATTCATCGGTGAAAAACCCGAAAAAAACAACTTCCTATTCTACAGTTGCAGTGCTTTAACTACTTCTTTTTCACACTTTTTTTGCTGGGTGTCCCTCGCGATCAAATGTGTAACATATAGGGATCAAGTGTATTCATGGTATAACCCACTTGATCCTTTTATGGCGATTTATATTTTTACATCCAGAAAACATATTCGTTGGGGTAACTGGTTTTGTTGTCAATCGAATTGCGGCGGTTACGAAGCACGTAGCTAGGGGAGTTTGAGCCCCCTAGCCCTCGAATTGATTTGATAAAATTTAAAACGTAACAATATACGTGGAAAGTAATAATGTTTTTTAAAAAATCTAATAAAAACTATTTATTTTTTGTTAAATCCAATTGCGAAAATTTATAAAAAAATTTTTAATCTGCGTAGTGCCCATAGAAGCTGATTTTGTTTATGGGGTTTTGGCATAATTCGAAATTTTACAATTTTGTTTCCACCCTAAGTTAAGCATTATAATGTTGGCTTTTTATAATTTTTTAAAGTTAATATTATTAAATGTCCATGAAAAAGCGTAGGAGTAACAAGAAATTTATTCTGGAAGTGACTGTTAATTAAATACATATCGTCGACCGGCCTGCAAAATGTCACATGTGTTTTTTAATAGATTTTCAGGAGAGTGAAAAAATTGTTACAAAATCTAATTTTAAGATATTTTATTGGCTTCATATGCCTTAATAATTCACGACCTCGATTCACGATCATTAAGGCATACGATGCCAATAAAATATCTTAAAAGTAGATTTTGTAACAGTTTTTTCGCTCTCCTGAAAATATATTAAAATACACATGTGACATTTTACAGGCCGGTCGACGATATGTATATAAATTCGGATTTGTCCCAAAAAGCTTCTTGCAGTATATTTAACAAAAATTTGGATTTTAATTTGGTGGCATTTTGAAACATGTGCCTATTTTAATTCTTTCACTACCCTTGTACATTACAGCCCAGCAAAAATAGACATTACCGAGTAATTAAGCGAGTAAGTAGCACACAAAGGGTTTCACTACTTACCAGGCTATTTACTCGCAACATTACTTTTGTTCGCGATGTCCAAAAATTCATGGGTGGTCATTACCCTCTCGCTTACAAAAAAAGTGCGAATAACGAGTTACCCATAGTGAAAGAATAAGTAGTTACTCACAAAGATAGAATAAGTGGTTACTCAAAAGTTAGGAAATAAGTGGTTACACTACATTGTAAAATAGTTGGTCATATTGGCAAAATTAAACTTTTTACCTTGGAAAATTTCCTATTTAGTTCAAAAAAAATTTATAAATAAAATATTAATATAAAAAAGACTTAATCAGTACTTATTTAATCAATTACTAGTAAGTGATTACTTTGCACGAATATATAAGTACTTCTATAACTTATTATCGGTAAGCCATTATTTTGTATTTTAAAGTAATGCAAAAGGTAATTTCCTATCATTACTTGGTAATCCGTATGGTAATGACCTGTCATTACCATGTTTTTGCTGGGAGTGTATACATCTTTAATAGAATATAAAAAATTTGATAATGCAAAAAATACTTTTTGAAATAAGTTTATTAAGATCTTGGACTTCAAATCAAATCCTTATATGTATAAGCAGTTCAACATGGCATTATGGTCGCGATATTTGTTAATGAAGTCAAATTTTTATACCCTACACCACTATGTGGAGAGGGAATAATAAGTTTGTGCTGATGATTGTAACACCAAAAAATATTGGACAAAGACCCACCTTATAGTATACCGATCGACTCAGAATCACTTTCTATTTCGATTTAACAATGTCCATCTGTCTGAAATATGACGAGAATTATGACGAGAAGAAAACCAACTAAAGGATTTTTGGGTATTCGAATGTTTAAGGGGTAGATTAGATACGAAGGCACTACGCACCGCGACCAATATAGATCTTTTGTAGTAAAGTGTTGTTTTTTCAAACGCGTCGTATAGACTAAATACAATTATTATTGTCATTAAATGTATTTTTTAATTCTAATTTAGTAGGTTTGAGGTTAAGGGGTGCTGCTGTGTTTAAGGGGTAAATCGGGGATGAGAAGTTTAAAAACCCGATTTTCGAACGAATTTTTTGGTGGATAGGAGGGGGAGGCGGCAAAATATGTTACATATTGTTTTCTAATTTGAGGACTCTTAACTAGAATCTGAAGTCAAAATAACGATACATTCGCAAACGAAAAGTCAGTAGTGAAAGGGTTAATAACGTTCACATCACAAAGACGCACTATCAGTTGCTTATTTTTATTAAATTGTTTGTTATTAACAGTTTGGTGTTAAAAATTTTCGAAATCGATTTAGAAATTGTGAGTGAAAACTTGAGAACACCCGGAAATTTCCATACAAAATGAAACATTTTGTACAAACAAACAATAAGCGTGTTCGTTTACTTACTACAAGTTACTACTTTTACTACAGCTGGAAAAATTCAGTACAAAAAGTAAACAAAACTTTCCAATTGTAGTAAAAGTAGTAAGAAATTCGAGTAAACGAACACACTGAATATGAATACAAATAACTAGAATTAGGCATTATATTTCACAGTTAATTTCAATCAATTTTATTTTTGAACTAGTGTGTTCTTCTAGTTCAGTCATTCGTTCGAGAAATATTTTCAATTGCTCATACACTAATATAAAATCCTTTAAATAATTTTGCTGAAAAAACAGCTGAACTCAGCAGGATCTGTCTGCTAAACATTAGAAATTAAATTTACAAAATTCCAGCTACATTTTAGTTAATCGGAAATGACAATTTACCCTGCTCAAATCAACAAAAAATTTATTGAATATTAGTCGACTAAACCATCACAAACAATCTTAGAATTTTATTTATTTATTTTTTTTTTTGATTTTTTTACGGCGAATAAAAATCTGTACTGCAGAAAGCAGTCTACTATTTTATAACAAATATTTCTGTTTATTGTAGCAGGAGAGACCATTATTTGTATTCAGCTCAATTAAATTTAAAGATAAATTAACATTTGAATATATAACAATTTCTTTACTGCTTTTAAATAAAATTAAAAAAAATTTAACTCAAATATTAATAAAATTTCGTATATTTAACAGTTGCATTTTTCCTGTTCCTATCTTACTAATATTAAGCAAAAAGGATTTACTAATTTCAAAAGTACCGTTTTTTGGTTTCTATTTTTACAGGATTTTTTTCTATCAGTAAGTGTATTCGTTTACTTACTACAAGTTACTACTTTTACTACAGCTGGAAAAAATCAATACAAAAAGTAAACAAAACTTTCCAATTGTAGTAAAAGTGGTAAGAATTTCGAGTAAATGACCCACAGCGGTGTAAAATAAAAAACCTGGTAGTAAGTATGGAACTTCTAAAGTACTGAACGTATTTCTCTGAAAATTTAAATGGTTGTAGGGGAGGATATAGATTTTCAGAATCACATGTTATTAAGTCTGTAGCTGAACCAGGGACGGATCTACAGGGGCCGAAAGTTAACTACCTCGGGTATGAAAAACTTTGCGCTGCTTCTAACTTTCTTAAATACTAACCATTTTTAATGATTTTCACCTTCTTGGATTCTGCTAAGCAAGGCAAAAAAAAAAATGTTCGCGTAAATGTTTTTTTATCTCTTACAGTTTAAGAGATATTTCATTTCGAAAATAAAATTTTTCATTTTGTGACTCGACTCTTTTTAGTTTTTTGCTTATAACTTTTTTAATACTGGTTCGATTTTAATTAAAAGTACACCATTCAATTTCTGACAAAATTCTAAGTAAACATAAAGAAAAAACCTTCGAAATATATTATTCCGTTAAGTTAAGGTCTAAATTCGAAACTTTGAATATTAACCAAAAAATCGTTAAGCAGTTGCGCATGCCAACAGCTGATGTTACTGACGTCTAGGGGGCGTTGGTAGGTTAGGGTTACCATTGTTCACTGGCGTGAACAATTATTTTTAATTTTGAAAAAAATTTGGTGGAAATGTTAATTTTATATTTTTACATAGTAAAAGGCCATCCTTTAAGAACGTTTTTGGTGCTAAGTTTTTTTCATTTTGGACATGCACCCTACATTTGGCAGTGGTCGAAATTCATAAATCTTCAAAATACTTTTTGAGTTTATGGGCCTGTAAAAAACTATGCACATGGTGTGTTAAAAATCCATGAATTACATTTTATAAGGCAGATGATCAGCATTGCTCTTGCTTCAAATTTAGACATCCTGGTTATAAATGGGACCGCTATTTTTTTTATTTTTTTTCTGAAATTTGTATTCTGAATTCTAAATATATTGTTTAACTATGTGTTAAAAAATTATTGATATAGATCAAGATTTTCAAGTTGTAGCGTAATTAGTATGTGCGGAAAGCTCCCCATTTTTACTTGTTCCCAGCAAAAATATGTGTAAGTCATTCAAAACAAACAACTTTTAAATTGTTTACAATGGAGCGATAAGTGCTCTTTTTCTGCTTCGAATGTATGTGCTTTAAAAAAACTTTCAAAAATGTATATATAATGTTGTTTTTTTTGTAAATGAATTTGTTTGTAAATTACAAATTTATTAGAGATTCCATTTTTTATCTCTAAAAAAACAAAATAGTTAATTTTATTCACATTCCTTATTAATTTACGATTATTTACATATTTTTTAATTATTCGTACATATTTTAAAAAATACTTCAATTACAGTTCCCATTTAAAAAGGGAAGGAAATAAAGAATTGGATCCCATTGAATCTCCTGGACTATGATCCAAATATGAATTCTTCTTTTCACTAAATGCAAATATATAAAAGTTAACAATTAAAATGTATTGTTAAGGCTTTATGATGTCGCTCGCGTGCTTTTGCACCGTGCACCAAAGAAATATGTTAATAAAATTTGTTGCAATGTTAACATATTTTATCGTTTAAAACAGACCAATCAAGAGGTTCGTTAACAGATGTTGGTCCCTTAACTTTGCTTATACATAAAAAGTTATATAAATGTCGCCTTCGAAATATGTCTGGGGAAAAACTGTCCTCCAACGGTTCTCGGATTCTTTAATGAATTTAAAGCTAAAATTTTAATCATAGATATGCAGCTTCAGCAAATTTATAATGATGCCCTTATTACTGTAGAGTCGTAAAATGTCGATGCTTTTCTTTCCTTTATTTGTTAAAATGAAAAAAAAGTATATATATATGAAAAAATAGTTTCCTAGTACGCTTTAATATTCTGAAAATTCCTTGAGTAATGTTTTTAAAAAAATTAACCAGAGGGTTACATATAACTTAAATATAGTTTTTAGGATGTAGATTATCTTTAAACTTAGTTTAACGCAGTTTATAACTGGAATACTGCTTCTAAAATCTATTTTATTTTCTGTCAATGAAGACATAAATTCTAAACGAGAAAAAGTTGTTCAGGCAAATTTTTGTTAATAAACTTGAAATGGCTGATATAATTCGTTTTCGGTTTAACTAAACCAAGTTTAACTGACATCCCAAAAACTCGTTCTTAGTGTATTAATCTTATTTAATTCAATATCGTATCTTTTTTGAATTTAAAGACTAAAGTAAAAATGTCACAAACTTCTTAAAAAAAAAACTGTTGAACAAAAATTTTAAAAAATTTTGGTTTTGCTTGATTTTGAAATAATAATCACAAATAATAATAAATTGAAGCTTTTGTTACACAATAAGTTCAGAAACGGGTTCTGTAAGGGCTAAACATTAAAATTACCTCTAAAATATGATTCATAAATTATAAAAAGCACATTTAAATCACTTTTAAAAATGTATTATACTATATATTATAAAAAGTACTTCTAAATCACTCTAAAAATGCAAACAAAATGTACTCGTATTGATGTGATGAAAATGTATACCAAAAAGACCATACTTTATTAAAATTATTTATGTACTTTTAAATTACTAAAAAAATGCCCAAGTTAAACCACTGACAACATGACACACCACGTGTAAAATAAATCAGTGTTAGAACTAAATTGTAACTACTCCACAATCAGTTGATGCTATTCGGACTTTTTTGTAATGACTTTTTTGCTTGTATCATTTGTATGTCTCATTATATGCAATAAAACTCCAAATAAAATAAGAAAACTTATTATAAAATATGAAAACTTCTTTTAACACGGTGCTACAAAAAAAAGGTTGTAGGTCTAGCTGTGTATATTACAAAAGTAGCATTTTTGTGACTGGCGCATTCAAACATTTGTAACTCAGTAACTTTTAAAACGATTTCGAATTTTTAAACTGTATTAAAAAGAAACTTGCCTGGTCTTTCCAAATATATATGTGTACCTTCTTTGTATTATTACATAAATATGTAGAGATTTTTTTATTAATAATTAAAATTTTCAGTTTTGGATCATTCCAAAGGGAACCGGGACACTTATCGGAAGAAGGTCTCTGGATTTAGAAAAAATTCTGTTTGTAGACCCTCATGACTATCACGAAATTTACTGTTTTTAAATTTTTGTAAAATTCGTCTTATTTCGCTTTTTTTAGTTGATTTTTTCAGTAAATTTTTGAAAAATACATGATGTTCAAATGACTACAACTTTTGAACGCGTTATCCCATTGTTGTAAAATTTTTACCTAGTAATTCGTATATAATCTACTTTTAAAATAAATTGCAAAAATAAATTGTTGAATGCAAAAAGGATAATACAATTTGAAAAATATCCTTAATTTGAATATATCTCAAAAAACCCATCTTTAATTTTATTTAAATTATTGAATCAGATAACTTAATATTTCAGCTATAGACTGTGAAAATTTCAAAAAGGAACGCCAATGGGTTTAAAAGAAAAACGCTATTTTTTAACAAAGTTTTTTGAATTTTCACAAATAAACATAACACTACATGACAAAATCTTGACTTTAAAAAATTAATAGAGATCTGACCATCAATTCTATATATTTTGGACATGCTGATTACAATGGCGTACTTTATTTTTCGATCTAAGGTACATATTTTCCGCGAAATGAACTTAAAGTTTAGCGGTTTTCCATTTAGTTTTTTATATTCAAAATTTTTCAAATGCAATCATGATTTAGATAAAATACACCTTTGGGCATCGGCAAATGGACTTTGTCTCAATCCCAAAAAATCTAAATGTATTGTGATTCACAAACGAATATCAAATATTAATCGTGATCTTGATATCAGACTAAATGATAATAAAATTGAGATAGTCGTATCCGTGAGAAATCTTGGCATAATTTTCAACAACACACTTACCTGGTCTTATCACGTAAACAGTATCGTTGGTAAAACATATAGCATGCTACGCTCTCTTTGGGCAACACAGTACTATACACCACTGAATATAAGAAAGGTTCTTGCTAAATCTTATTTAATGCCGTCTTTGCTTTACGGCTGTGAAATTTTTTATAATTGTGACTGCGAGAGCAAGCGTAAATTAAATGTCGTCTATAATAACATTATCAGATATGTTTTTGGTTTGGGAAGATATAGTCGTATATCTCAGTTCTCTAGCCAGCTATACGGAATATCTCTCGAAAGTCTGCTTAAGCTTAGGACTCTTCTATTTCTACACAAGATTATTTATGACAAATCACCTAAATACCTTTATGATAGGCTAACTTTCAACATCTCTAATAGAGGCAGGAGAGTTACTCCTATATTATTTCAGACTCTGGTTTCAGAGTGGCAGTTTTTTATTAATGCCATACGTTTTTGGAACGCATTACCATCCAACATCCAGCAGAATAGTAACGCATTAAAATTTAAAAATGAAATAATAAATTTACTTACATAGTTCATTAAAAATAAATTTTCACTTTCTAAAATAAATAATTATGATCATTCAATTCAAATCTTTTTTTCTGTGAATTTTAATTATTAATGTTATTATATTTTCTATTTTTTTTCTATTTTTCTTTTATTTAAATTCTTTGTTTAATTTTTACTTTTATTTGTTATTTTAATTTCTATTGGTTTTTATTATTATTATAATTTTTTTATTTTTCAACTAATTATTACTGTATTATTTTTAAAATTTTTCATTTTTCATTGCTTTTTTTTATATAATCAATTTTTTTGTAATAAAACAATCAACCTATGTAAATCAATTTAAGTTCTATGCTGTAATTATAAGATTATATCTTGTAGCATAGAAATTCAAGTAAATAAATTCAAATTCAAATTCAATCAATATAAATTTTTTGTGGTGAAATGTAGGCACAGGACCTGTATTCATATTTAGGCTTAAAATCTGATGCATAAAACTTAATATTAAAACCACTGTTCGCGTTGTATATTGATTTTTACGGTTTTTTAAGATTTTAGCCAATTGAATCGCTGAAAGCAAAATCGGCCTTAATAAATGATATTGCTTAGTAAGGAAGCAATTAAAAGGAAATATTTCAACAAAAAAATGTATTCATCTGTAGCGGCCTATACGTTAAAATCGCGACTTTTGAAAAATTTTATATGGCAGCATAGCTTTCCAAGTTGTCCCCAAAGTCCAACTTTTAGTAAAATATGGGGTGACCTCTAAAAACTGTTCTTGCAAAATGTCAGGCAAAACAGTTTCCATTTGCAAAAGTTATCGCAATAAATACATTTTTTACTAAGTGTCTTTAGTACACCCAGAAAACAGATTCAGTTCTGATAACCGCATTTGTAGCCAATCGCATGGTTCGGTTATGGTAGCCGAATTTTTCAGTTGTGGCAATAGAAATCCAATTGAGACAGGACTAATTTGACTGTGGCAACGGAATTTCAGTTGTATCAAGAATAATTCGGTAGCCGCAACCGACAAATTCATTTGATGCAACTGAACCATTCAATTGGCAACAAATGGGGTTGTCAGCACCGAATCTGTTCTGGGTGTACGATACTATTTTAACATACAGGCCGCTACAGATGAATACATTTTTTTTTGTTGAAAGATTTCCTTTTAATTGCTTCTTTACTAAGCAATATCATTACAGTGGTTTTAATATTAAGTTTTATGCATCAGATTTTAAGCCTAAATATGAATACAGGTCCTGTGCCTACATTTCACCACAAAAAATTTATATTGATTGCATTTGAAAATTTTTGAATATAAAAAACTAAATGGAAAACCGCTAAACTTTAAAGGCATTTCGCTGAAAATATGTACCTTAGACCGAAAAATAAAGTACGCCATTGTCATCAGCATGTCCAAAATATATAGAATTGATGCTCAGAGCTCTATTAATTTTTAAAAGTCAAGATTTTGTCATGTAGTGTTATGTTTATAAGTGAAAATTTAATAAACTTTGTTAAAAAATTGCGTTTTTATATTTTTTGCACAGTCTGTAGCTGAAATATTAAGTTATCTGCTTCAATAATTTAAAGAAAATTAAAGATGGGTTTTTTGAGATATTTGCAAATTAAGGATATTTTTCTAATTGTATTATCCTTTTTGCATTTATTTTGAAAGTAGATTATATAAGCATTACCAGGTAAAAATTTTATAACAATCGGATAACGCGTTCAAAAGTTGTAATCATTTGAACATCATGTATTTTTCACAAATTTACTGAAAACGAGTAAAAAGGTTAAAGTCGGGCATGCCGACTATACAATACCCTACACCAGTCTGGTGTATTATTTGGATCCGAAATTCGAATGGGTTAAAATGGGGCTTATGTCAAAATTTTCTATAATGTGAGTCAGCGCAACAAATTTCATTAAAATATCTTAATATTTGCGACCTGCAGTTTGTAACCAAGCCAATTTTGGGAGGACCCTTATATGGGCACTAGTTCTAAACATGGACCGATGTTCACCAAAATCAATAGGCTTCGTCCTTGGGCCAACATAGGTCTATGTACCAAATTTCATCAAAATATCGTAATATTTGCGACCTGCAGCGTATAAACAGTATAATTTTGGTAGGACCCTTATATGGGCACTAGGTCTAAACATAGACCGATGTTCACCAAAATCAATAGGCTGCGTTATTGGGCCAATATAGGTCTGTGTATCAAATTTCATCAAAAAAAATATCTTAATATTTGCGACCTGCAGCTCATAAACATTATAATTTTGGTAGGACCCTTATATGGGCACTAGGTCTAAACATGGACCGATGTTCACCAAAATCAATAGGCTGCGTTATTGGGCCAATATAGGTCTGTGTATCAAATTTCATCAAAAAAAATATCTTAATATTTGCGACCTGCAGCGTATAAACATTATAATTTTGGTAGGACCCTTATATGGGCACTAGGTCTAAACATGGACCGATGTTCACCAAAATCAATAGGCTGCGTTATTGGCCCAATGTAGGTCTGTGTACCAAATTTCATCAAAATATCTTAATATTTACGACCTGCAGCGTATAAAAAGTATAATTTTGATAGGACCCTTATATGGGCACTAGGTCTTAACATGGACCGATGTTCACCAAAATCAATAGGCTGCATTACTGGGCCAATATAGGTCTGTGTACCAAATTTCATCAAAATATCTTAATATTTACGACCTGCAGCATATAAACAGTATAATCTTGGTAGGACCCTTATATGGGCACTAGGTCTAAACATGGACCGATGTTCACCAAAATCAATAGGCTGCGTTATTGGGCCAATATAGGTCTGTGTACCAAATTTCGTCAAAATATCTTAATATTTACGACCTGCAGCGTATAAACAGTATAATTTTGGTAGGACCCTTATATGGGCACTAGGTCTAAACATGGACCGATGTTCACCAAAATCAATAGGCTGCATTATTGGGCCAATATAGGTCTGTGTACCTAATTTCATCAAAATATCTTAATACTTACGACCTGCAGCATATAAACAGTATAATTTTGGTAGGACCCTTATATGGGCACTAGGTCTAAACATGGACCGATGTTCAAAAAAATCAAACTTGTTCGTACTTGGGCCAACGTAGGTCTGCATACCAAATTTCATCAAAATATCTTAATAGTTGCGACCTGTAGAGTGCGCACAAGATTGCATGGACAGACAGACAGACAGACAGACGGACGGACGGACGGACGGACGGACAGACGGACATCGTTAAATCGAAATAAAAAAAAATTCTGAACCGATCGGTATACTATAAGGTGGGTCTACGACCAATATTTTTTGGTGTTACAAACATAAGCACAAACTTATAATACCCTGACCACATAGTGGTGTAGGGTATAAAAATCAACTTAAAACAGCGATAGAACGCGTACCAAAATGAATTTGGAAAAAAAATTTTCGTTTAATATCGTGACACTTAGCAGAATGTATGTACCAAGTTTTGTAAAAATCGAAAGGGATCATGTCCAAAATCTTCCATTTTTGTATGCATTTTATATGGAATGATACTTTTTCAACTTCTACGAGGGCTTTTTTCGAATGTACTTTTAAGACAATACTATTCCTAAAGTTAGTGTTTTCCTCAGTACAATGAGCCTTCTTTTGTTAAAATTGGTTAAAAATTGACAAAGTTTTCTAAACAATGAAAACCCGATTTTCTTTAATTCAAGTAAAACTATGTTTTTTTTAAGCTGTACCACAAACAATATTTTTGCAAGTACCCAGCAAAACCACACATTACCAAATAATGTGTAAAGTAATGTGTTGCCATAGGCGCCGATGCATTACTTTATACCTTACTTCACTGATGAATTTTACAGGCGATGAGCCCCAAAGCAATGTATGAGGAGGAAGTGATAAAGTAATTGGTTACTTATGTGGTTACAAGGATGCGAAAAGTAATGGGTCTAAAAATAGATTTTCGTAATAAAAAATTTTATTTAAAAAAAATTTATTACAAATATTTTTTTATTAAATATATAAACGTGGTCACGCTGGGATTCGAACCTGGGATCCCTGCATGTTAGCCAAGAACTCTACCACCTGAGCTATCGACAAATATAACATTTGATTGCTTAAAAAGTAAATGAATTGTTGTGATTCCTATTTTCATTTGTAATGTCGAAAAATATATACCTTACACCCATGCTTACAAAAAAACACAAAATAATGTGTCTAAAAATAGATTTTCAAAAATATTCTAATCATTACTTTCCGTTTATAAATCATGCATTACGGAAGTTATTACAGTGATTGGTAAGTTATTACTCTTTGGTCTGAAATAATGCAGAAGGTAACGAGGTATCATTACAAGGTAATGCAAGAGTATATCGCACCCATTACCAAAGTTTTGCTGGGTATCTAAAAAAGCAACTGTGTTATCAATAAATTAATGGGTATATTGCAACTTATCAAACCGGTTTTGTAATACATAATTTACGATTATTTACATATTTTTTAATTATTCGTACATATTTTAAAAAAAATACTTCAATTACAATTCCTATTGAAAAAGGGAAGGAAATAAAGAATTGGACCCTATTGAATCTCCTGGACTATGACCCAAATATGAATTCTTCTTTTCACTAAATGCAAATATATAAAAGTTAACAATTTAAATGCATTGTTAAGGCTATATGAAGTCGCTCGCGTGCTATTGCACCGTGCACCAAAGAAATATGTTAATAAAATTTGTTGCAATTTTAACATATTTTGTCGTGTTTAAAACAGACCAATCAAGAGCTTCGTTAACAGAGGTTGGTCCTTTACCTTTGCTTATACATTAAAAGTTCTAAGTATAAATGTCACCTGTTTTAAATGTCAATATGCTTTAATTGCTATTACACCTTTAAAGACGCCAAATCAAACTAAATAAATAACTCTATAGTGACAAAAAATATATTATTTCTTCAACTCAAAAATAAATTTAAAAAAATAACTGCCGTCAACTTTAAAATGTCCATTAAAGTTACAAATTTTAATTAAAGTTAAAATTTTGCTAAATGAACTTCTTGAGCATAAGAATTTAACTAATCACGATAGCATTGGAACTTAATGCATCGTTTAATGAAAACGTTGATTTTAAGCTAACGATGGTTGACTTGCAAAATTCAAATGACGACATGGTATTCGCCTTCGAAATATGTATGGGGAAAAACTGTCCTCCAACGGTTCTCGGATTCTTTAATGAATTTAAAGCTAAAATTTCTGCGGCCTAGATCTGCGGCTTCAGCAAATTTATAATGATGGCCTTATTACTGTACAGTTGTAAAATGTCGATGCTTTTCTTTCCTTTGTTTGTTAAAATAAAAAGAAAATATATGAAAAAATAGTTTCCTACTACGCTTTAATATTCTGAAAATTCCTTGAGTTTTTAAAAAAATTAATCAGAGGGTTACATATAACTTTTAGGCCCAGCTTTTAGGATGTATATTATATTTAAACTTAGTTTAACGCAGTTTATAACTGGAATACTGCTTCTAAATTCTATTTTATTTTTCGTTTTCGGTTTAACTAAACCAAGTTTAACTGACATCCCAAAAACTCGGTCTTAATGTATTAATCGTATTTAATTCAATATCGTATCTTTTTCGAATTTAAAGACTGAAGTAAACATGTTACAAACTTATTTAAAAAAAAAACTGTTGAACAAAAATTAAAAAAGAATTTGGTTTTGTCTGATTTCGACTTAATCGAATTGATTCAGATGCAAAAGAAGTGTTTCCTTAATATTGCCCTACAAATACTAATAAATTGTTACACAATAGGTTCAGAAATGGGTTCAGTAAAGACATTATAAAAAGCACATTTAAATCACTTTTAAAAATGTATTATATTATATATTATAAAGAGTACTTCTAAATCACTTTAAAAATGCAAACAAAATGTACTCTTATTGATGTGATGAAAATATATACCTAAAAACCATACTTTTATTAACATCATTAGTACTTGTTTCGGTTGTTTTAGCTGAAAATATTAGTTGAAGCGATGGAAAATTAGAAAAGATTTCGGTTTGTTGGGGTCAGTACGTGGGGGCTGTAACTTTGGGGCAACGATGTGGTTGTCTTGCAGGTCACCAAACTGATTTGAGGGAAACACACTTTCTTTAAGTTTAGTTTAAGTTAATTTTATTTATATGGTTGTTTTATTCCTTTCAAACTTTATTTTATTTAAAACCACGTCTTTTCCTTTTGTGTGATAATTTGGTTTTATTTTCTTTTCTATTTACAATTTTAGTTTTAACTTCACTTTAGGGCAAAATTTTATTTTATACAAAATGTTTAATGATTGTTATTTATATTTTTAGTTCACAAACAGTTTTCTTTTAATTTGAACTTTCCTTTCCTCCTTTTCCCCTTTTAATTCACTTTTTCCAATTTAATCCTTCTTTTTGCACTATTTTATAATTTACAATTTAATTTATTTATCTTTTCGATTTGTTGCTGTTGCCGCCGGCCGATCACGAAAAACAAAAAACAAAAAAAAAGGATAGTGCTCTGAAGATGTGGAGTACCGGATTTTTCATGCGAATACCCAGTACCCACACCCTCAGTGCACGATCACAACTACCGTGGCGGCGTTCTATCGCCGGCGCAAACATACCGCCCCCCTTGCACTAATAGTGCAACGAAGCAGTATATTGACCGCAGCAGCAGCAAAAAGTGAGCAAAGAAAAAAAAGGGGAAAAAAAGCATAACAAATACAAAACATAGTTATATATATGTATAATAAAAAGTGATTTTACAATTTATAAATTATAAGGTCTGTTTGTTTACATTCTTGGTAAAAAATAGTAAAAGTACCAAACAATAGCCAAAAAAGGCAATTCTTTCAAGAAATTTAAATAAAAATTAGCAAATATTTCATTGAAATTTAAATAAAACTTAACAAATATTTCGTTGAAACGGATTTTAAGATAAAAAAAAAAACTACTAAACTAGTAAAAACTAGCATGTAAACAAACAGACATATATGCTAAAGATATAGAGCAATAATAAAAAAGATTTTTAATTAATTTTAAGAAGATGCTCGGTGAGCAAAAAAATGTATTACAATCAATGAAAGAAGTTAATTCAAAATTATGTGCTCTATGAGCAAAAAAAAAAAAGTATTAATTCAAAATACGTGCTCTATGAGCAAAAAAAAGTGAAAATATACAATACAAATTGAGTATTAAGAAACAGTTACAGTATAAAAATTAGTTATATACATTTTGTGATTTTAATTTGCGCCACGCACCTTCTTCCTCGCACTAATAATCAAGGTAGTCCGGATCGGTTTCAATCACACCTTCACCAAAATCAGCATCGCCAAAATTCGTCTCTTGTATACAAATTTATAAGGGTTTGCCCTCAGCGGCCCGTTCAAGCTGCTTGGGCAACTGGTTAAGGCAACGTGTTATGCTTCTGACGACAACGTTTGCAGCAATCAAGGCTACGGCAATCTCGAAGCAAATGCGACTGGGCCGAGTTACTAACAGAAAGGCCCTTTTCAGCTTCAAAAAAACGCATACATCGTCGCATGGCGTGTAATCGAGTGCATATGTGGCAACCATAATTCGTGTTGAACCATCTCATATCGCTCATATTGTGCTGCAAGTAAATATAAACGTTAAATTATAAAGGAAAAAGGTGCAAGGAAAAACGTGGAGCAAGGGAACTTAATTCATATTGTGCTGCAAGTAAATATAAACGTTAAATTATAACGGAAAAAGGTGCAAGGAAAAACGTGGAGCAAGGGAACTTAATTTAAAGGAGAACGTGGCAATAAAACCAATTTATGAATTGGCAGTTTGACAACTCCATTCTGAGTTTTAATATCGACAACTCGCACTCGGTCATCTGAGCCGGGATAAACTTTAAATATACGACCTAAACGCCAATCATTGGGGCAAAGTGGTTCATTTCGAAGCACCACAAGGTCGTTTTCTTGCAGATCCATTTGGGGTGCTTTCCATTTGCTGCGCTTATGCAATTCTTTCAGAAACTCGTCCTTCCAACGCCGACATATTTCATGTTGCATTGCCTTTATCTTTCGCCAACGATTGAGAAGACTAACTGCGGATGTGAGTTCTTCGGGTTCAGCCGGAGTAAGCATCGCCGAACCAATTAAAAAATGACCAGGAGTAAGCGCAGACAAATCTTCGATGTTTTCAGACAAAGGGCCAAGTGGACGAGAGTTAAGGCACGATTCTATCGTTGCTAGCAGGGTAGAAAACTCCTCAAATGTATATTTCAGTTGACCAGCCATTTTTTTGAAGTGCGTCTTAAAACTTTTGACTCCTGCTTCCCATAGTCCACCCATGTGTGGAGCTGCAGCGGGAATAAAGTGCCACAGTAAACGCTGAGGTTCATATTTTAAAACAGCGCGATCGCGAAGCTCTTTTACACATTTTTCGAAGTTTGAGTCAATCTCTTTTGCTGCGCCAACAAAATTTCTGCCGTTGTCGGAGTAAACACAATTCGGGCAACCGCGACGAGCTACAAAACGAGCGAAAGCCGCTAAAAATGCTGGAGTTGATAAATCGCTGACTGCTTCGAGGTTGATTGCCTTGGTAGCGAAACAAACAAAGAGACACACGTAACCTTTACTTATTCTTGAGTAACGGCCGGTGAAACTTTTTATTTCGAAAGGGCCAGCGAAATCGACGCCCGTGTTGGCAAATAGGCAACTCAAAGTTGTTCTTGCGTCGGACAGAGCAGCCATAATTTGACCTTGACGCGTTTTTTTTGTGTAAAATGCATTCCTTGCAGTTATTTACGCAGGTTTTAATTAGATTTTTGACTTTAATAATCCAGCACTCGTGTCGAATCACACTATGGACCAACCGTAAACCGCCATGATGAGTCATTTTGTGGGCAAAATCGACGTACAGGCGAGCTAATCTGCTGCGATAGGCCAAAATTATGGGATATTTTTCAGAGTACGAGAGACTGGACTAAGACGACCATTGGCACGAATAATTTTATTTTTGTCTAAAAAGGGCGTAAGCGTCAACAAAGGGCTACTAGATTCAATTTTCCTATCCTCAGCCAAACAACTATAATCTTTAGGAAAATATATCTGCTGGGACAACGAAAAAAGACGATTCCTTACAAATCTTAACTCCTCAGCAGAGAGCCTAACAGAATGAGTTTTGCGAGTTTTTAAACGAGCATTATTAAAAAAACGAAAAATGTACGCAATCATGTGAACTGCTTTGGGCAAACTGGAAAAGCGATCTAGAATATCTTCATTTTCAGACGATCTAGCAACATGAACCTGGATACTTTTCATTTCCTCTGTCGTTTCATAATCAGAGGGCAACGCCGGCCACGCAGATTTTTTTAATTTGAGCCACTCAGGACCATGCCACCACAGCTTGCAAGATTTTAACTCCGATGGGATCAGCCCCCGGGTTGCTAGATCGGCGGGATTATCCTGAGAAATTACATGGGCCCATTTTTTGTTACCAACTTTTTCCAAAATTGTGGCAACTCTGTTAGCCACAAAGGTTTTCCAACTACATGGAGGTTTTTTCAGCCATGCTAAAACAATCGTTGAATCAGACCAGCGAAGATTCTTTCAAATTGAATTGTGGCATAATACTGTCAACCAATTTTGCTAAAAGCACAGCACCACACAATTCTAAGCGAGGGATTGACGGTTTTTTAATTGGGGCGACTTTTGATTTTGAAGTCAACAGATTTGAAAAAATTTTTTCACCAATTTGAACCCTTGCGTATAAAGCAGCAGCATACGCCAATTCCGATGCGTCACAAAAAGCCATGAAATTCAATATGAGCATTTGGAGAATATTGAATCCAACGTGGAATTGTAATTGTATCGATATCGTTGTATTGCGAAACAAAAGACTGCCAATTTTGTAAAGCCGCTGGCTTAATTTTCCCGTCCCAGTCAATTTTATCGAGCCACATTTGCTGCATCAAAATTTTTGTGGTGATAATTACTGGAGCTAACCAACCAGCGGGATCAAAAAGTCTTGCAATTACAGAAAGAACTTCCCTCTTAGTATAAGCAGATTTGAGCGGAATTTTCTCCGTCGTAAAATAAAAATAATCAGCTGACGCATTCCAGCGAACTCCCAGAGTTTTTGCGTTGCTTTCCTCGTCAAAACATAAGAAATTTTCATTTCACAAATGATCCGCGGGCAACCCATCTAAAATTTCTTTTGAATTTGAAGTCCATTTTCGTAAATCAAATCCAGCTGATTTTAATATTTCAATTAGCTGATTACGGGCCCTTAAAATGACTTCTAAACTGTGCGCACCTACTAAAGCGTCATCTACATACATGCACTCTCGTAGAATTTTAGCACCACATGGAAAATTACGTTCCTCATCATCAGCCAGCTGCAACAACGTTCTGAGAGCCAAAAAAGGAGCGCAATTAACGCCAAAGGTAACAGTTTTCAGGGTTAATTAGAATTTGCCGTTACATTTTTGAAATGTCCGCATTAAAAACGAATTCATAAAATCGCCATTTTAAAATTAAAAAAACTAAATCTTTTTGAAGCGCGGGGCCAACGTGCAAAATGTCATTCAGACTTGTCCCACTGGATGTAATGCTTGAAGCATTAAAGACCACTCTCAGTTTTGTTGTGGTACTTTCAGGCTTAAAAACGCCATGATGTGGCAAATAATAACTCGGGCCAACTACAGGATTCTCAATTTTTTCCATATGTGCCAAAGTTAAATATTCTTTTACAACCTCATCATACAGAGCCTTATTTTCAGGCTTTTTCAGCAAAGATTTTTCGTTTCTAAGAAACTGACTTAGAGCTATATGTCTATTCGGGCCAAGATATGAAAAATCAGCTTTGAAGGGCAAATCAACTACGTATCTCCCTTCTGTATTTCTCAAAGTAGTGGACCGAAAAATCTCCTCACATAACTTATATCCTTCCGAGATTACAGGCTTACGAGAAACTTCTTCAAGCTCCCAAAATTTTGACAATTGATCATCAATCGCGACTTTAGTGAAAAAAGATCTACTAACTGGACGCAGCGGTTTCGTAGGGCCAGTTACAATCCAGCCAAATATTGTTTCCTGAGCTACTAATGAATTAAAAATACCATGCTGAACTCCCTTACACAAAATTGCTGGATATGATTCACCGCCTAAAAGCATATCAATGGGACCGCTTTCATAAAACTTCGGATCAGCAAATTTCAAATTTGGTGGATTCATCATTGCAGTAGGATTAAAACTTTGCGTTGGGGTATCTATTGTTACTTGAGGTACCACTAACGCATCAATTTCAATAGAAAGGTTTGGATTTACTATTGAATACATAGAAAAAGTTGTAATTTTTTCAACTTTACTGACAACTTCACAGCCCAGACCTGTAACATCAGCTGACACAGGCACGGTTGGCAGTTTTAATAATTTTTGAATTTTTCGTGATATAAAACTTTCTTCAGAACATGGGTCAATTAAGGCTCTTACTTTACAACTTGCACCTTTATAAACAATATTAACCCACGCAGTACCAAGCATAACTTTTTTGGCCACAGAGTGATAATGACTTTGAACAACATTAGACGGACTTGTATTCGAAATGGACTGTATTCTAGATTGAGCAGAAGTCGACGGAATGTTATCACGAGCCGCATTATTTCCCTGAGACACATTATTCGATTGGTTTCGTTGGCCTCCCTTTTTTATGAATTCTTTGTGTAAAAGAGTGTGGTGTTTTCTACTGCATTTTGAGCAACCAGTAGAATTCGGACAATCAGCAAACCAGACCAGTTTTCAAACAATTAAAACAATAATTAAATTTCCTCAATGTTTCAGCACGATTTTTGTTATCCATATTTAAAAATTTTCGGCATTTGCTTATCGGATGATTTTCTCTACATAATTTGCATTGAGCAATATCAACTTTAGTGTGATGTGTTTTAAATTGTTTGGGTTTATTGGTACTTGTATTATTCATTTGACCAAAAGTTTGGGAACTACTGGCACGTATTTTACCAACACTTTCAAGAGCTTGATATATGTCGGTCAAAAATTCATTAAATTCACTCCATTTAGGAATTTCCTTTTTATTTTTCACGGATTGTTCCCAAAGATTTAAAGACAACACCGGGAGCCTAATTGAGCAATGAAATACAAACAGTGGTTCCCTCCGCCTCAACATCAATTTTGTATAATTTCAAAATCGACATAATATTGTTCACCCCTCTTTGGAGCCCTTTAATTTCAGTTGCAGACTCCCCTTGACATAGAGGCAAAGCATATAAGGCTGTCATCTGTTCGTTGAACAATACACGCCTATTTTCATATTGGGTTCTTAAATTCTCCCAAGCCACTTCAAAATTTTCTGCAGTAATGCTAATATTTGCATTTACTGCGCGTGCATCGCCAGTGGTTTTTTGAAAAAGGCAACACAATTTAGCAACAGGATCTAATCGCTCATTATTAATGTAAATCGCAGTAAACAAATCCCTAAAGGTGGGCCACTGCGAATAAGTACCATCGAAAACTTCGACTTCACACGCTTGTATTGGTAGTGAAGTCCCATGTTTGGGAACCACTATACTAGATTCTGAAGATTCTTCTCTAGTTAACTTTCGTTTTGCCTTTGCAATTAAATTTATGCATCTAACGTTAATTTTATAAATTTGGTTGTATTTTGTGTGAACCGCCACCATTTCTTTTTTCTTCTCCAGCGGTTCACTAGAACAACTTTCGTACAAACTTTTATATTTCGCCCACAATTTATTCAATTCAGTTTTTTCAAATTCTAGGGCCTCCAACGTATACGAAGAAAAATCTTCATCTTTGAGCCGAGATTCGAATCTGACAATTTTATCAGCTGCTTCGTTAAATTTGTATAAGTTCGACATTTTGTTGGCCTTTTATTTACGTTGTAGTGAAATTGTAGTTGAAATTAATAAAAATAGCCCAAATTTACAAACTTGGTAAAACTATGCAAGTTTTGTTAAAGAAAAACAATCTATAGTAAAAGGGCCAACAAACTTGGTAAAATAACGAAAGTGTTATTAAGCGAACGAGGTTTTCAATTAAGATGCAAAAACTTGGTAAAATGGTGCAAGTTTTGTTAAAAACCCAATCTTCAGTAGAAGAGCAACAAACTTGGTTAAATGTTGAAAGTTTTAATTTAACGAATGAAGTTGTAGTTCGAAAATCCGCAAAACTTGGTAAAATTATGAAAGATTTATTCAGCAATCGAAGTTGTATATAAAAATAGGAAAAAACTTGGTAAATGGTGAAAGCCGTATAAAATTTCCTTTCGCAATCGAAATTAACAGCAAACTTGGTACAAAACAAATGACAAGGACAAAATTGCACCGCAAATTAATCCAAGAACCACAAATCCAATAATAAATTTCCAAAAAAACCAGTAGAAATTTGTAAAAAAATCGACGAGTGGCTTTAAATTTGTGCAAACGTTGATAATTCTTATAAAAAAATTCAAAATGTTCTATAAAAACCAATAGAAAACAGCTTCCACCTTAAGTATTTCCAGTAAATATAATCTCCATGCAGCAACAAATCAAAAAAAACTGGGGTATTAAAAAACTGGAGCCAAAGTACAGCAGTTTAAGACTCGCTGACAAATTTTGTATTCCAAAATATTTAAAGAGCAACAAAAATTTAAACGTATTCTCCAAAAATTTGATGAATTGTTTTAATATTTTCAAAAACCAATGCGTTGAAACGAGAATTTTTGACTTTTATATGTTCCTATCAAGAGTCGCAATAAATCCAATAAAATTCCAAATTCCCATTTCAAAGACTCAATCAGAGCAACAAATCTTGATGGATGGGCAAAATTTTACCAAAAAAGACGAAGATCCAATATGAATTTTAAAGGATTGTAAAAATTTTAACTGGGCAAAAAAATTTGAAACAACATAAACAATTGAAAAAAGGTCGTAAATATGGCTGCAATTTTTTTGTTGAATTGTGAAGAAAACGTAAAAAAAGATGGCTCCTTGATATTTGCGCCAGTAGAATCGAGGATAAAAAAAGATGGCTACTAAACAGCAAAAATGGCGCGAATTTTTATAAAAAGGGCGACAAAAAACGGCGGTGTAAAGAGAAATGTCGAGGCGAAATGGACGTAACCTCAAACTTGAGCCACAAATTTCCAAATATAAAAATTTCACGTACGTACCTTTTACTCCTTGCTGGTTTCTTTTGGAGAAGGACCAAATGTTGGGGTCAGTACGTGGGGGCTGTAACTTTGGGGCTACGATGTGGTTGTCTTGCAGGTCACCAAACTGATTTGAGGGAAACACACTTTCTTTAAGCCCGACTAAAAAAGTTTTCATATAATCTTATATGATTTGATATAATTATAAATGTTTATATATGTGGCTTTATATGACCATATACATTTATATTAACACTTTGGTTTTATAAATATGTTTGATATGACGTTATATATAATCATATGCGATTTGGTCTCCAGGCATATATTAAGAGATCTGCAAATATAGTTTATACATAATTATATATAATGGCGTATAAGCTTTTCTAAACAATCTTATATCAAAATATATAACAAAGTTAATATAAAATTGTATTAGTTTTATGTATAAATTTATCCGACATGATATCTAATTATACAAAATTTTATAAAGTTTAATTGCACTATAAAAATTTAAAAAAAACTCCGAAATTGTGGA
The DNA here is from genome assembly GCA_949987735.1 of Leucophora obtusa. NCBI lineage: Eukaryota > Metazoa > Arthropoda > Insecta > Diptera > Anthomyiidae > Leucophora > Leucophora obtusa. The sequence continues at coordinate 87,731,836 of OX465296.1, forward strand.
TCTGGTTTTGAATTTTGCATTTTGACATATAAATAAATGTTTATAATTGAATTTAACATATATTTTCCAAATAGTTAGCGAAATACTCTTTATTAAACTCAAAATTATTTTAAAGAAATAAATAAAGGAATTTTTTTTTTTTTTTTTTTCATTGTGGAATTAAAGGTCGAAATAATTATTTTTACTTTTAAATTTAAAAATTAGACAAACATATGTTGAAATAAATATGGTTTAAGTTCATTTATTTTTCCGTAAAAAAAATTAATTGTGAAAGTTAATTTTTTATCATGTTGGTTTTTAATTTTTATTTTAAAAAATAAAATTTTTTATTATGAATTAATATAATAAGTACTTTTTTCAAAAACTGTTTTTTTTTTTTCTTCATCAGGATACTCTCCTGACAAATACTTCACAGAATTTTTGCTTTCAAAAAACCTCTACACTTTCAGGAATGAAAAGAGGATCGTTTCGGGGATTTTCCAGGTCCCCTACATCAGTTTTCTTTAGAAAGTGGTGGCGTAATCCCCGAAACGATCGCCTTTTCATTCCTGAAAGTGTAGAGGTTTTTTGAAAGCAAAAACTCTGTGAAGTATTTGTCAGGAGAGTATCCTGATGAAGAAAAATAGCAGTTTTAAAAAAAAAGTACTTATTATATTAATTCATAATAAGGAAATTGGCCTCGAACTGAGTTAATAAATTTCTAATTAGTTAATTTTTTATTTTATAAGAAAGATAAAAACTCTAATCTAGAAAAAGTTGTTCCGACAAATTTTTGTAATGTTTTATTTTGTCACCTATTTCCAAGTTTATTAGCAAAAATTGTTCTAAACATTAAGCATTAGATTTAATATGAATGAAATAAGTGATCTCAATAATATTTACTAAAATTTTTTTGAAAATCTTCATCAAATTATATGTATTTATATATAATTTGATGCAGTTAGATAGACCCATTTTTCGGATCAAATTGTATCAGGCGAGATAACATGCTTATCTCGCTTGATATAATTATATATTCCAATATTCGGATCAAATTAGATATGGATGTATATATTGGTTTATATATGGTGATATATGATTATATAACATCTTTTTTAGTCGGGAGTTTAGTTTAAGTTAATTTTATTTATATGGTTGTTTTATTCCTTTCAAACTTTATTTTATTTAAAACCACGTCTTTTCCTTTTGTGTGATAATTTGGTTTTATTTTCTTTTCTATTTACAATTTTAGTTTTAACTTCACTTTAGGGCAAAATTTTATTTTATACAAAATGTTTAATGATTGTTATTTATATTTTTAGTTCACAAACAGTTTTCTTTTAATTTGAACTTTCCTTTTCTCCTTTTCCCCTTTTAATTCACTTTTTCCAATTTAATCCTTCTTTTTTCACTATTTTATAATTTACAATTTAATTTATTTATCTTTTCGATTTGTTGCTGTTGCCGCCGGCCGATCACGAAAAACAAAAAACAAAAAAAATGATAGTGCTCTGAAGATGTAGAGTACCGGGTTTTTCATGCGAATACCCAGTACCATAGCTGTTTATTTGAAATAAAAGTATCGATTAAAAATAAATTTTTTTTGTAATTGTATTTTTTTTCGTTAAATTCAATTAGATTTAAACTATTTTATATTTATAAAAAGAAATTTCAATTAAATTCTGTTCCTTAAAAAAATAATTATGAAATGGAAAATTTTTATTGTTATTTTAAATTTATCTTTTTTAAATAAAAAAAATAATACTTTTAATTGACATAGTTCGAATACAAATTAAATATTTTTTATTTTTATTTTATTTTTTTATTTTCAAATAAAATTCTAAAATTTTTTATTCTAGTTTCATAAAAATTAAATAATTTTAATAAAAATAATATTCGGCAAATAAAATAATAAATTAAATTATTTATTTGAGTTTCATAAAAATAAAATATTTTTTCTAAAATTTTTATTTGTACCTGAAAATTTCTAATAAATTTAATTCATATTTTTATTTGAACTAGAAAAACATGAAATAGATTTGTTGCTGTGTTTTATTTGAATCGGAAATATTTAGAATATATGTTTTAATTGATACAAAAATGTTTCAACTACTTTTGTTGCTAGGATTTAATTGATACAAAATGTTTCAATTATTTTTTTTTAATTTAACCAGAAAATTTACAATTTTTGTTAATTTCTTGGCTTTATATTTTTATAGGTATTTAACCATTTTGTTAATTTGTGTAAAAGTGAGTAATAAGAAAAAATAAGATGGCGTTTTAAAATGTTCTTAAAGTTACGGATTGGATATACATATATGTACATTAGACTGGCCCTTAAAATAGCGATTTGTCGACTTTCGTCATCTTGAAAAGAAAATTGACTATCAAGTTGCGTGCAGCATACACTCATAAAAAAAAGTTTGCAGAAAAGTATGTTAAACGCGTTCTGATTAAATTGAACTAATTGTTCTGTTATTTTCTTTAAAAAAGCCCGTACAAATAGGTAAAAATTCTGCTAAAATAACAGGAAATAATACATGTATTTGCGCCAGCACAATTTTGACCTATTTGTACAGGATTTTTTTTATTAGTGTACGTCACAGACTCAAGTTCAACTAAATTTGACAAGCAGTATGTGTGATACCGGACAGTGACACCAACGACCAACTATTGGGTTTGGAGGAACTCTTCTTATACCAGACGGATGAGGAGGATATTCGTATGATATCCTCCCAGCCGGTGGTCAGTGAGTCCAACAATCCCAAGAAAATGATCGTTGGAGGCACCGAAGAGAGCAAATCCACTGGCAGTCCTCTGCCGGCAGATGACTCGAAAAGAGTGGCAGGCTACAAGCGCTCTATCCGGTATTTGAAGCAGCTGGCTCGTCGAGATCCATCTGCCTTAACTGCCAGAGAAAAGCGATTGAGGCGGAAACATGAATTCCATGTGCGGAAGTATGAATCCATGGCGAAGAATACTTCCGTAGTGGAATCCAGGCCACACACAAAGGCGCAAGATCAGAGCAAAGCCATGGGAAAACCGCATAAAACCGGATCCCATGGCCACTCTGAGGCGCGGCGAACGGACTCCAAGGTTCCTGCGGAGTCCGGGAAGCGTTCGACCAACCAAACCGAAGCACCCTCAACGCGACCGTCCACCTCACGTGGCAATGTTGGGGGTACGAAGTTTGGCGGTGATCCTGGCGACAAAGCCGGACCTGACGGCGGAAAATCCGAAGTGCGGGCCGTACCGTCCTCATCAAAAGGAAGTACGGCTATCTCCAAGGACAAAGCCTTCAGGCCCGGTGGAAAGCGACAGAGGTCAGGTGAGACGCAGGTGTCAGAGGGTAAGCGGTTGAAACCATCGGCTAGCTTTCCATCTGCACCTGAGCTACAGGTAGCCATTGTGGACCGGAGTCATCCTGAAGGTAGGATGGCAACGGACAGATGGCTGGTGTTGGAGGAACGAATACTGAGGGCACTAGTTGACGCACTCGCACACAGTGAAGATGATTCCTTCACTGCGTTCGATGGCGCCAAGTGGCAGAAAGGTGTCAAGATAGTGGGTTGTGGCAATGAGAAAGCGTTGAACTTTCTCAAAAGCACAATCCAGGATCTTGACGAGCTTTGGCCGGGTATGAATGTCGATATCGTTCCCATTGATCAGGTCCCTTTTCAGACGACCGTGAAGGTGTGGGTTCCTCCTCCAGTAATAGAGGATGAAGCCATTCTGACACTACTGAAACGTCAGAACAAAGGACTTGGTTCAGATGATTGGAGAATCATCAGGGGACGAGCGAGGGACAAAGGAGACGGAAAGGACCTCTGGCTAAAAGTCGGCTCGGAGTCTTTGCGCCTCCTGCGCCTCTCCAACGGATCGGTGAAGTTTGGGTTGAACCATCTTAAGATGATTCTACCCAAGGAGGATACCAGCAATGCGTCCTAGATGCATCAAGGTGGTGCAGATAAACCTGCATCACTGCGAGGCAGCGACCGATGAATTGCTGCGTTTCATGGAGACGGAGAGGATGGACGTAGCCCTGATCCAGGAACCTTGGCTTTCTGGCAACAGGGTTCGGGGACTTGGATCACGCAACTTCATGCTTTTCTCTCCGCTGTGTGAAGGTAAGATCAGAAGCTGTATATTGTATAGGAAGGGCATTAATCTTTTTCTTATGTCTCATTACAGCAATGGGGACCTAACGGTGGCGGCACTTGAGCGCAGGGGCATGCCCACTCTGCTCCTTGCCTCGATGTATCTCCCGTATGAGGAAGACAACCCTCCATCACAGGCAGTCCGTAATCTGGTCGAGGTGGGCATAACCAAGGGCCATGATCTGGTGATGGGGGGTGATGCCAATGCTCATCACTCTTTATGGGGCAGCACTGACATCAATGACCGAGGTGAGTCACTGTTTGATTACCTAATGTCCACTAATCTGATTATATGTAATAGGGGCAATAGGCCAACATTCTATAATAGGATTAGGGAAGAGGTTATTGATATAACCATGGTATCGAATACCGACTCTGTTGAAGTCCAAGACTGGAGAGTTTCACAAGAATGTTCATTCTCTGATCATTATAGGATTCTCTTCAGCGTTGATCTTTCTGTTAGGGAAATGATTCCATATAGGAATCCTAGGAAGACAAACTGGGCCAGATTTCGTAGTCTTGTTCAGACGATACCGGGCCCAGAACGGGACACCCCGGTCAGTGTGCGAGACGTGGAAGGTTCAGTTCGTCTATTGACGGATAATCTTAGGGAAGCATTTCTGAACTCGTGTCCTGAGCGCTTGCCACCGAGAAAAATTCACCAACCATGGTGGACTCCGGAGCTTAGGAAACTTAGGACGGAGAGCAGAAAACTCTTCAATAAGGCGAAGAAGGAGAACAGACCTGAGGACTGGGAGCGGTACCGTCTCAGTTTTAATGCCTTTAAGAAGGCGACTCGAAGGGCAAAAAGGGAATCGTGGTCTAAATTCTGTGGGGAAGTGGAGGGCACTACGGAGGCAGCGAGGCTTCGTAAGGTTCTTTCTAAGGCACCCAGTGCACCAGGATCCCTTATGAGGCCTGATGGTACTTTCACGGAGGGTAATAGGGAAACCATTGAGCTCCTGATGGAGACTCACTTTCCGGGTTGCAGAGAGGATGTGATGTCCAATGTCCCGTTGGACGCACTCTCATCGACTGCAATTCAGATAGGTGAGCACATCTGGTCAATGGTAGACGAACGCAAAATTGCTTGGGCGATACGGTCTTTTAAGCCCTACAAATCAGCAGGGCCGGATGGTATTTTCCCGGCACTTTTGCGGGAGTCCCTGGACATTATCATGCCATGGCTGCTGCGTATTTTTACTGGCAGCCTGGCATCGGGGTATATACCCTCTGGGTGGAGAGAGGTCAGGGTGGTCTTCATCCCGAAAGCGGGGAGGATAAACCACAGCACCGCCAGGGACTACAGGCCGATTAGTCTCTCGTCGTTTTTATTGAAAACGCTGGAGAGACTGGTGGACGTTCATGTGAGGAGCATCCTCTCTGCAGACAATTTCAGCAGAGCCCAACACGCGTACCTCAAGGGAAGGTCGGTGGAAACGGCTCTGAGTGAGGTTGTCGGCACAATTGAGGATGCTCTTCACGACCGTGAGTATGTGTTGGCGTCCTTCCTGGATGTAGAAGGGGCTTTCAACAACGTGAGTATATCATCGATCACTAGTGCCTTGGAGGGTATTGGCACTGACCCGCAGATAACCCTGTGGACGGGCAATATGCTCAGGAGTAGGGCTATAAACTCGGACATAGGCGGTGATGGGGCGCGGAAGGTGGTCACAAGGGGTACTCCACAAGGGGGGGTCATTTCTCCTCTTCTGTGGAATCTTGTGATCAATGGAATCCTTGACTCATTGGGGAGAACGGGGACGAAGGTTGTGGCATACGCCGATGATCAGGGGGAAATTTCTCCAGACGGTCAGTGATCTCATGGAGTCGGCGCTTACGATGCTATCCAGGTGGGCAAGGGAGAACGGTCTGGGAGTCAATCCATCTAAAACCGAACTTGTTTTGTTCACAAGGAAGTACAAACCGGAGAGATTTGATCTCCCTAGATTGGACGGAGTTACTCTTCAACTCTCGGGGGAGGCAAAGTATCTGGGTGTCATTCTTGACTCTAAACTTTCCTGGAAGAGGAATACCGAGGAGAGAATGAGAAAAGCCTTATGTGCTTTTTACACCTGTAGAAGGACCTTTGGGAAGAGATGGGGTCTACAGCCGTATATCATTCACTGGATGTATGCGGCGATTATCAGACCAATCTTGGGGCACTGGTGTGGTGGAGGGCGGTGGACACGGGTTCATATCTCTCCACTCTCGCAAAGGTGCAACGACTGGCTTGTCTGGGTATTACGGGGGCGGCTCGTTCTACACCCCAGGCAAGTTTGGAGGTGATGCTTGGCATCCCACCACTGGATATTTATATAAGGGGCACGGCGGCAAAGGCAGCTCTCAGACTCAGGGAGATGCAGGAGCTGAGGCAACGCACTTGGGGGCACAGTGCCATTCTGCATGGGATTGGTGGCGCACTACTGGATCGTGAAACGGACTCTATTGTACCGGTCACGAATTTCCAGAGGACTTTTGAGGTGATTGTACCGACCAGGGAAGACTGGGCAGCCGACTCCGTTATTCGGAGTGGTGATATCTCAGTGTTCACGGACGGTTCAAAGACGGACATGGGGACAGGGTCGGGAGTTTACTCCGGCGAACTGGACCTTCGAATCTCCATACGACTCTCGGACGATTGTAGCGTGTTCCAGGCGGAAGTGTATGCAATTGACATGGCCGCACGGATGATAATGGAACGGGATTTGGATCCACCGTCCATTAGCATCTTTGCGGACAGTCTTGCTGCTTTGAAAGCCCTGGAATCCGATACTGTCAGATCGGGGTGTGTGCGGCACTGTATTGAATCCCTCGACCGTATTCGTCGACACTCGGTAAGGCTGGCGTGGGTCCCTGGACACGCTGGGATTGCGGGGAACGAGCGGGCTGACGAGTGTGCGAGGAATGGCTCCGAGTCGGTTGAGGACCCTATACAGACGGAGGTCCTGGTTCCTCTGGTGGAGCTATTCGGTGTGATAGGGGATATATCGGATAGGGAGACGAGGACAAGGTGGACAACCTTGACCAATTGTAGGATATCTCGGACCCTATGGCCACTGCCAGATCCGGGGAGGACAAAGATTCTTCTTGGATTTGGCAAGCGGACGGTCGGGATGCTTGTAGGGGTTCTAACGGGACACTGCGCGATAGGCCGAATGGCTGCGCGTTGGGGTTACGACCAAGCGGACTACTGCAGGGGCTGTGGGGACGAGGAGGAGGAGGAGACAGTACATCATCTGCTTTGTGAATGTCCGGGACTGAAGGAACGGCGACTCAGATATCTGGGGTGCAGGTTCTTCGACGACCTGGACAGTCTACGCGATGTTTCTCTGTCTGGTCTTGCGAACTTCTTAAGGGGATCGGGATGGTTCTAGATTTCTCGGGTCGTGGTATTTCTTTCCATGCGGGGGAAACTAAGGGAATCACAATGGGCCCTATGGCCTCCGAGTGAACTCGCCGTTCTGGCGGGCTCCCATTCAACCTAAACCTAAAACCTAAATGTGTGATCAACTTGAAAAAAAAATCTTGAACGTGTAAATCTAGTGTTATCTCTATATATAAAAGAATAACGTGACTGACTGACTGACTGACTGACTGACTCAACATCGCCCAGCCCAAACCGCTGAAGCTAGGAAGTTGAAATTTGGTATATAGGTTCCTCTTTCGGGGTAGACGTCCGCTAAGACGGGATTTTTGGAAATTCCTACCGGAACGGGCAAAAAGGGGGAAAGTGTCCCCCTTGACGGCCTGCCAAAACCCCTTTGGCTAGAAAGCTGAAATTTAAGATATGTGTTCCTTGGAAAGTTAGCCCCTAAACTTTTCTGGAAAGTACTTTCTAGAATTTTGGACAGGGACGTTGTAAAACTGGGGGGAAAAAGGCCCCCCTTGACGGCCTGCCCAAACCGCTGGAGGTAGGAAGTTGAAATTTGGAATAAAGGTTCCTCCACTATCGTAGACATCCGCCAAGACGGGAGTTTTGGAAATTTTTACAGGGACGGGCAAAAAGGGGAAAAAGTCTCCCCCTTGAGGGCCTGCTCAAACTGCTGGAGCTATGAAGTTGAAATTTGGTATGTAGATTCCTCGACCGGTGTAGACGACCGTTGAGATGGCATTTTTGGAAATTCTTCTCGGGAGGGGCAAAAAGGGGACAAAAAAAGTATCTTTTTCCAAAAAAGTACCTTTTCCCAAAAAAAGTACCTTTTTTCAAAAAAAGTACCTTTTTCCAAAAAAAAGTACCTTTTTCCAAAAAAAAGTACCTTTTCCCGAAAAAAGTACCTTTTTCCAAAAAAAAGTACCTTTATCCAAAAAAAGTACCTTTTTCCAAAAAAAGTACCTTTTTCCAAAAAAAGTACCTTTTTCCAAAAAAAGTACCTTTTTCCAAAAAAAAGTACCTTTTCCCGAAAAAAGTACCTTTTTCCAAAAAAAGTACCTTTTTCCAAAAAAAATTCCTTTTTCCAAAAAAAGTACCTTTTTCCAAAAAAAGTACCTTTTTCCAAAAAAAGTACCTTTTTCCAAAAAATGTACCTTTTTCTAAAAAAATGTACCTTTTCCAAAAAAAAAGTACCTTTTCCCATGATTATACATTTTTCCAAAAAAATAACTTTTTCAAAAAAAGTACCTTTTCCAAAAAAAGTACCTTTTCCCAAAAAAAGTACGTTTTTCTAAAAAAATTTTCCTTTTCCCAAAAAACATACATTTTTTCAAAAAAATACCTTTTTCAAAAAAAGTACCATTTCTAAAAAAAAACGCTATAAACGTTAGAAATTAAATTCTGTAAAAATAAATAAAGAAAACAAAATTATTACAAAAATAATAAGTGAATAGTGGTTATTAAATTAATTAAATGCCAGTAAGGCGCTCTCCTCCAAACAACAACAACAATAATGAGCTCAATCCAAGAACAAATGCAAACTCTCCCGCGCAAATAGCATCTCCTTCTAATTTTAATATGTTAAATTCAAATATCCCCCCTCCAACAACACCACTTTCTTGGTCTACACAATGTAAAACTCCAAATACAACAATTTCAAATCAAACGTTTTTCCCTTTACCCTCAACCCCAACTAGTTGCCCAGTAAATACATTAGCTAGCTCTACTACATGCTCAACAGTAACAACCCAATCATCTACAACCACTACTGTGACAACTTCAAACTCATCTCTTATACCGATAATGTCAACATGTAGTTCTCACACACCACGTTAACACAGTAAATACAATAACTAATCCAGAAGCTCTCATAACAAGTGAGCGAGAGATGGTGAGTAGTAATATATCTCTTACCCAGAGTGTAAATAATGCAAATGCACAAATTTCATCAAATGATCAAACCACTCAACAATCGGCAATGGTCGCTTTAAAAGGTGCTATACCCAAACAAATTCAATTAAGAAAACAGGAAAATAAAGTAAATAACATAAAACCTCAAACTGGTATTGATCGTTATATTACAATTACAAAGCGTAAGCTGAGTCCAAATTCATCAAAAATGCAACCCTCACCAAAATTTAAGAAAAAGACAGATCCTGTCAACTTGCCAAATGAAAACCGTTTTTCTATCTTAGAAACTGATGAAAATGAAGATACTCAAACAGAACAAAAGAATGAGCCAATACCACCGCCGATTCTCTTACGTGAACAGAATTCAAACACCCTAGTTAACTCATTATCTCAACTTGTAGGCAAAAACAACTTTTATGTTGTATCATTACGTGTAGGGAACGTACTTGAAACCAAAATAAAAACATACACTGAACATAATTATAGGAAAATCACAACATTTCTTGATTCTGAGGGAAAAAGTTATTACACTTTTCAATTAAAAAGTTCAAAGGGCCTTAGGGTAGTTATTAAAGGAATTGAGAGTAACGTTCCCACACAGGAAATAAAAGAAGCTCTACAGGAACAAGGATATGAAGTAAAATCTATTCAAAACATTATTAATAAAAATAAAAATCCACAGCCCTTATTTAGAGTAGAAATAGCTTTTGACTCAAGTAAAATAAAAAAGAACGAAGTACATCCAATTTATAATTTGCGCTATCTACTTCACAGAAGAATAACTGTGGAAGAGCCCCGGAAACGTAATGGCCTACCCCAATGCCTTAACTGCCAAGAATTTGGCCACACAAAAGGGTATTGTAAATTGCCCTCAGTATGCGTAATATGCGGTGAAGTTCATAAGAGTTCAAATTGCACAATACCAAAATCTGATCCTTCGTTAAAGAAATGTAGCAATTGTGGTGGAAACCACACGGCCAATTATAGAGGATGCCCAGTTTATAGTCAAATTAAAAAAAACGTGTTACAAAAAACGAATAGGAATCAATATCAACCAACCATCTTCCCAAGACTAACCCACAGTATTCCTTACACTACTCCTAGTTCCCAAACAATCAGAACCAATCTCAATAACCCATCCCAAGTACAATCCAGCACATCGACTATTGATGAGAATATTTCATACGCTAGTATCACGCAAGGACCTTCGTCCTCTTCTCACAGAAACCCTCTAGAAGTCTCCATCGAAAATCTTGTAAACACTATGAATAACTTTATTAATAATATGCAGATAATGATGCAAGAAATGCTTAGAAATCAAGGCATGCTTATGCAAGCCATCTTGGAAAAAAAAAATGATCCCATTAAATATTTGTTTCTGGAATGCCAACGGCTTAAGCCAACACAAAAGAGAAGTTGAATCTTTTCTTAAAATACAAGCTATTGACATATTATTTGTCTCTGAGACCCACTTCACCTCTAAAAATTGCTTTAGAATTAACAATTTTTCGACATATGACACTAAACACCCAAGTGACAGAGCATGTGGTGGTACTGCTATTATAATTAGTAATAGAGTGAGACACTTCCCATTGCAAGAGTATAAAACCGATCACATACAAGCTACATCCCTAACTCTGACAGATGTTAACATTACAATTTCGTCTATCTACAGTCCTCCCAGACACAAAATAACTCAACAACAATACACAAGTTTTTTCTCTACACTTGGTCATAAATTCATTGTAGCAGGGGATTTCAATGCAAAACATACGTATTGGGGTTCCCGACTCATCACTCCAAAAGGACGACAACTACTCAATGCAATCAATTCATCAAACCTCGATGTGGTCTCTGGCGGTCAGCCTACTTATTGGCCTTCAGACTTAAATAAAATCCCGGACCTAATTGATTTCGCAATTATTAAAAACATAAAACGAAAACACATTTCGATAGTTTCTTCTCTGGACCTGTCATCTGATCACTCTCCAACTGTTATTAGTTTGGTCACATCCAATCCTAGTTTATTGATGGAAACAAATCACTTTCCCAATAGAAGAACGAACTGGCTCAAATACAAAATGTACATCAGCTCTCATTTACCCCAAGCCCTCTCATTAAAAACCGGTGAAGAAATCCAAGAAGCCATAGATCAGTTTTCAAAAACACTCTCCTCGGCAGTAACAGTGGCTACTCCAAAGACCCAAAACAATAAGAAATGCAATTTTGCCAGCTCAAAAAGAGTTGAAGATCTCGTAATAGAAAAAAGAAATATTCGTAGACAGTGGCAACAAACAAGATCCCCTGCTCTTAAAAGTAAACTGAAACAATGTCAAAGAAATTTAAATCGTGTTCTGAAAGAAAATAAGGAGTCCTCCCTTAAATTCTACCTACAAAATTTAGAACCAACACAAAATTCAGACTATAATTTGTGGAAGGCTACCTTCCTCTTTCGGGGTAGACGTCCGCTAAGACGGGATTTTTGGAAATTCCTACCGGAACGGGCAAAAAGGGGGAAAGTGTCCCCCTTGACGGCCTGCCAAAACCCCTTTGGCTAGAAAGCTGAAATTTAAGATATGTGTTCCTTGGAAAGTTAGCCCCTAAACTTTTCTGGAAAGTACTTTCTAGAATTTTGGACAGGGACGTTGTAAAACTGGGGGGAAAAAGGCCCCCCTTGACGGCCTGCCCAAACCGCTGGAGGTAGGAAGTTGAAATTTGGAATAAAGGTTCCTCCACTATCGTAGACATCCGCCAAGACGGGAGTTTTGGAAATTTTTACAGGGACGGGCAAAAAGGGGAAAAAGTCTCCCCCTTGAGGGCCTGCTCAAACTGCTGGAGCTATGAAGTTGAAATTTGGTATGTAAATTCCTCGACCGGTGTAGACGACCGTTGAGATGGCATTTTTGGAAATTCTTCTCGGGAGGGGCAAAAAGGGGACAAAAAAAGTATCTTTTTCCAAAAAAGTACCTTTTCCCAAAAAAAGTACCTTTTTTCAAAAAAAGTACCTTTTTCCAAAAAAAAGTACCTTTTTCCAAAAAAAAGTACCTTTTCCCGAAAAAAGTACCTTTTTCCAAAAAAAAGTACCTTTTTCCAAAAAAAGTACCTTTTTCCAAAAAAAGTACCTTTTTCCAAAAAAAGTACCTTTTTCCAAAAAAAGTACCTTTTTCCAAAAAAAAGTACCTTTTCCCGAAAAAAGTACCTTTTTCCAAAAAAAGTACCTTTTTCCAAAAAAAATTCCTTTTTCCAAAAAAAGTACCTTTTTCCAAAAAAAGTACCTTTTTCCAAAAAAAGTACCTTTTTCCAAAAAATGTACCTTTTTCTAAAAAAATGTACCTTTTCCAAAAAAAAAGTACCTTTTCCCATGATTATACATTTTTCCAAAAAAATAACTTTTTCAAAAAAAGTACCTTTTCCAAAAAAAGTACCTTTTCCCAAAAAAAGTACGTTTTTCTAAAAAAATTTTCCTTTTCCCAAAAAACATACATTTTTTCAAAAAAATACCTTTTTCAAAAAAAGTACCATTTCTAAAAAAAAACGCTATAAACGTTAGAAATTAAATTCTGTAAAAATAAATAAAGAAAACAAAATTATTACAAAAATAATAAGTGAATAGTGGTTATTAAATTAATTAAATGCCAGTAAGGCGCTCTCCTCCAAACAACAACAACAATAATGAGCTCAATCCAAGAACAAATGCAAACTCTCCCGCGCAAATAGCATCTCCTTCTAATTTTAATATGTTAAATTCAAATATCCCCCCTCCAACAACACCACTTTCTTGGTCTACACAATGTAAAACTCCAAATACAACAATTTCAAATCAAACGTTTTTCCCTTTACCCTCAACCCCAACTAGTTGCCCAGTAAATACATTAGCTAGCTCTACTACATGCTCAACAGTAACAACCCAATCATCTACAACCACTACTGTGACAACTTCAAACTCATCTCTTATACCGATAATGTCAACATGTAGTTCTCACACACCACGTTAACACAGTAAATACAATAACTAATCCAGAAGCTCTCATAACAAGTGAGCGAGAGATGGTGAGTAGTAATATATCTCTTACCCAGAGTGTAAATAATGCAAATGCACAAATTTCATCAAATGATCAAACCACTCAACAATCGGCAATGGTCGCTTTAAAAGGTGCTATACCCAAACAAATTCAATTAAGAAAACAGGAAAATAAAGTAAATAACATAAAACCTCAAACTGGTATTGATCGTTATATTACAATTACAAAGCGTAAGCTGAGTCCAAATTCATCAAAAATGCAACCCTCACCAAAATTTAAGAAAAAGACAGATCCTGTCAACTTGCCAAATGAAAACCGTTTTTCTATCTTAGAAACTGATGAAAATGAAGATACTCAAACAGAACAAAAGAATGAGCCAATACCACCGCCGATTCTCTTACGTGAACAGAATTCAAACACCCTAGTTAACTCATTATCTCAACTTGTAGGCAAAAACAACTTTTATGTTGTATCATTACGTGTAGGGAACGTACTTGAAACCAAAATAAAAACATACACTGAACATAATTATAGGAAAATCACAACATTTCTTGATTCTGAGGGAAAAAGTTATTACACTTTTCAATTAAAAAGTTCAAAGGGCCTTAGGGTAGTTATTAAAGGAATTGAGAGTAACGTTCCCACACAGGAAATAAAAGAAGCTCTACAGGAACAAGGATATGAAGTAAAATCTATTCAAAACATTATTAATAAAAATAAAAATCCACAGCCCTTATTTAGAGTAGAAATAGCTTTTGACTCAAGTAAAATAAAAAAGAACGAAGTACATCCAATTTATAATTTGCGCTATCTACTTCACAGAAGAATAACTGTGGAAGAGCCCCGGAAACGTAATGGCCTACCCCAATGCCTTAACTGCCAAGAATTTGGCCACACAAAAGGGTATTGTAAATTGCCCTCAGTATGCGTAATATGCGGTGAAGTTCATAAGAGTTCAAATTGCACAATACCAAAATCTGATCCTTCGTTAAAGAAATGTAGCAATTGTGGTGGAAACCACACGGCCAATTATAGAGGATGCCCAGTTTATAGTCAAATTAAAAAAAACGTGTTACAAAAAACGAATAGGAATCAATATCAACCAACCATCTTCCCAAGACTAACCCACAGTATTCCTTACACTACTCCTAGTTCCCAAACAATCAGAACCAATCTCAATAACCCATCCCAAGTACAATCCAGCACATCGACTATTGATGAGAATATTTCATACGCTAGTATCACGCAAGGACCTTCGTCCTCTTCTCACAGAAACCCTCTAGAAGTCTCCATCGAAAATCTTGTAAACACTATGAATAACTTTATTAATAATATGCAGATAATGATGCAAGAAATGCTTAGAAATCAAGGCATGCTTATGCAAGCCATCTTGGAAAAAAAAATGATCCCATTAAATATTTGTTTCTGGAATGCCAACGGCTTAAGCCAACACAAAAGAGAAGTTGAATCTTTTCTTAAAATACAAGCTATTGACATATTATTTGTCTCTGAGACCCACTTCACCTCTAAAAATTGCTTTAGAATTAACAATTTTTCGACATATGACACTAAACACCCAAGTGACAGAGCATGTGGTGGTACTGCTATTATAATTAGTAATAGAGTGAGACACTTCCCATTGCAAGAGTATAAAACCGATCACATACAAGCTACATCCCTAACTCTGACAGATGTTAACATTACAATTTCGTCTATCTACAGTCCTCCCAGACACAAAATAACTCAACAACAATACACAAGTTTTTTCTCTACACTTGGTCATAAATTCATTGTAGCAGGGGATTTCAATGCAAAACATACGTATTGGGGTTCCCGACTCATCACTCCAAAAGGACGACAACTACTCAATGCAATCAATTCATCAAACCTCGATGTGGTCTCTGGCGGTCAGCCTACTTATTGGCCTTCAGACTTAAATAAAATCCCGGACCTAATTGATTTCGCAATTATTAAAAACATAAAACGAAAACACATTTCGATAGTTTCTTCTCTGGACCTGTCATCTGATCACTCTCCAACTGTTATTAGTTTGGTCACATCCAATCCTAGTTTATTGATGGAAACAAATCACTTTCCCAATAGAAGAACGAACTGGCTCAAATACAAAATGTACATCAGCTCTCATTTACCCCAAGCCCTCTCATTAAAAACCGGTGAAGAAATCCAAGAAGCCATAGATCAGTTTTCAAAAACACTCTCCTCGGCAGTAACAGTGGCTACTCCAAAGACCCAAAACAATAAGAAATGCAATTTTGCCAGCTCAAAAAGAGTTGAAGATCTCGTAATAGAAAAAAGAAATATTCGTAGACAGTGGCAACAAACAAGATCCCCTGCTCTTAAAAGTAAACTGAAACAATGTCAAAGAAATTTAAATCGTGTTCTGAAAGAAAATAAGGAGTCCTCCCTTAAATTCTACCTACAAAATTTAGAACCAACACAAAATTCAGACTATAATTTGTGGAAGGCTACCTTCCTCTTTCGGGGTAGACGTCCGCTAAGACGGGATTTTTGGAAATTCCTACCGGAACGGGCAAAAAGGGGGAAAGTGTCCCCCTTGACGGCCTGCCAAAACCCCTTTGGCTAGAAAGCTGAAATTTAAGATATGTGTTCCTTGGAAAGTTAGCCCCTAAACTTTTCTGGAAAGTACTTTCTAGAATTTTGGACAGGGACGTTGTAAAACTGGGGGGAAAAAGGCCCCCCTTGACGGCCTGCCCAAACCGCTGGAGGTAGGAAGTTGAAATTTGGAATAAAGGTTCCTCCACTATCGTAGACATCCGCCAAGACGGGAGTTTTGGAAATTTTTACAGGGACGGGCAAAAAGGGGAAAAAGTCTCCCCCTTGAGGGCCTGCTCAAACTGCTGGAGCTATGAAGTTGAAATTTGGTATGTAGATTCCTCGACCGGTGTAGACGACCGTTGAGATGGCATTTTTGGAAATTCTTCTCGGGAGGGGCAAAAAGGGGACAAAAAAAGTATCTTTTTCCAAAAAAGTACCTTTTCCCAAAAAAAGTACCTTTTTTCAAAAAAAGTACCTTTTTCCAAAAAAAAGTACCTTTTTCCAAAAAAAAGTACCTTTTCCCGAAAAAAGTACCTTTTTCCAAAAAAAAGTACCTTTTTCCAAAAAAAGTACCTTTTTCCAAAAAAAGTACCTTTTTCCAAAAAAAGTACCTTTTTCCAAAAAAAGTACCTTTTTCCAAAAAAAAGTACCTTTTCCCGAAAAAAGTACCTTTTTCCAAAAAAAGTACCTTTTTCCAAAAAAAATTCCTTTTTCCAAAAAAAGTACCTTTTTCCAAAAAAAGTACCTTTTTCCAAAAAAAGTACCTTTTTCCAAAAAATGTACCTTTTTCTAAAAAAATGTACCTTTTCCAAAAAAAAAGTACCTTTTCCCATGATTATACATTTTTCCAAAAAAATAACTTTTTCAAAAAAAGTACCTTTTCCAAAAAAAGTACCTTTTCCCAAAAAAAGTACGTTTTTCTAAAAAAATTTTCCTTTTCCCAAAAAACATACATTTTTTCAAAAAAATACCTTTTTCAAAAAAAGTACCATTTCTAAAAAAAAACGCTATAAACGTTAGAAATTAAATTCTGTAAAAATAAATAAAGAAAACAAAATTATTACAAAAATAATAAGTGAATAGTGGTTATTAAATTAATTAAATGCCAGTAAGGCGCTCTCCTCCAAACAACAACAACAATAATGAGCTCAATCCAAGAACAAATGCAAACTCTCCCGCGCAAATAGCATCTCCTTCTAATTTTAATATGTTAAATTCAAATATCCCCCCTCCAACAACACCACTTTCTTGGTCTACACAATGTAAAACTCCAAATACAACAATTTCAAATCAAACGTTTTTCCCTTTACCCTCAACCCCAACTAGTTGCCCAGTAAATACATTAGCTAGCTCTACTACATGCTCAACAGTAACAACCCAATCATCTACAACCACTACTGTGACAACTTCAAACTCATCTCTTATACCGATAATGTCAACATGTAGTTCTCACACACCACGTTAACACAGTAAATACAATAACTAATCCAGAAGCTCTCATAACAAGTGAGCGAGAGATGGTGAGTAGTAATATATCTCTTACCCAGAGTGTAAATAATGCAAATGCACAAATTTCATCAAATGATCAAACCACTCAACAATCGGCAATGGTCGCTTTAAAAGGTGCTATACCCAAACAAATTCAATTAAGAAAACAGGAAAATAAAGTAAATAACATAAAACCTCAAACTGGTATTGATCGTTATATTACAATTACAAAGCGTAAGCTGAGTCCAAATTCATCAAAAATGCAACCCTCACCAAAATTTAAGAAAAAGACAGATCCTGTCAACTTGCCAAATGAAAACCGTTTTTCTATCTTAGAAACTGATGAAAATGAAGATACTCAAACAGAACAAAAGAATGAGCCAATACCACCGCCGATTCTCTTACGTGAACAGAATTCAAACACCCTAGTTAACTCATTATCTCAACTTGTAGGCAAAAACAACTTTTATGTTGTATCATTACGTGTAGGGAACGTACTTGAAACCAAAATAAAAACATACACTGAACATAATTATAGGAAAATCACAACATTTCTTGATTCTGAGGGAAAAAGTTATTACACTTTTCAATTAAAAAGTTCAAAGGGCCTTAGGGTAGTTATTAAAGGAATTGAGAGTAACGTTCCCACACAGGAAATAAAAGAAGCTCTACAGGAACAAGGATATGAAGTAAAATCTATTCAAAACATTATTAATAAAAATAAAAATCCACAGCCCTTATTTAGAGTAGAAATAGCTTTTGACTCAAGTAAAATAAAAAAGAACGAAGTACATCCAATTTATAATTTGCGCTATCTACTTCACAGAAGAATAACTGTGGAAGAGCCCCGGAAACGTAATGGCCTACCCCAATGCCTTAACTGCCAAGAATTTGGCCACACAAAAGGGTATTGTAAATTGCCCCCAGTATGCGTAATATGCGGTGAAGTTCATAAGAGTTCAAATTGCACAATACCAAAATCTGATCCTTCGTTAAAGAAATGTAGCAATTGTGGTGGAAACCACACGGCCAATTATAGAGGATGCCCAGTTTATAGTCAAATTAAAAAAAACGTGTTACAAAAAACGAATAGGAATCAATATCAACCAACCATCTTCCCAAGACTAACCCACAGTATTCCTTACACTACTCCTAGTTCCCAAACAATCAGAACCAATCTCAATAACCCATCCCAAGTACAA
Organism: Leucophora obtusa; assembly: GCA_949987735.1. Lineage (NCBI taxonomy): Eukaryota > Metazoa > Arthropoda > Insecta > Diptera > Anthomyiidae > Leucophora > Leucophora obtusa. Next base: position 87,750,545 of record OX465296.1, read on the forward strand.
TCCAGCACATCGACTATTGATGAGAATATTTCATACGATAGTATCACGCAAGGACCTTCTTCCTCTTCTCACAGAAACCCTCTAGAAGTCTCCATCGAAAATCTTGTAAACACTATGAATAACTTTATTAATAATATGCAGATAATGATGCAAGAAATGCTTAGAAATCAAGGCATGCTTATGCAAGCCATCTTGGAAAAAAAAAATGATCCCATTAAATATTTGTTTCTGGAATGCCAACGGCTTAAGCCAACACAAAAGAGAAGTTGAATCTTTTCTTAAAATACAAGCTATTGACATATTATTAGTCTCTGAGACCCACTTCACCTCTAAAAATTGCTTTAGAATTAACAATTTTTCGACATATGACACTAAACACCCAAGTGACAGAGCATGTGGTGGTACTGCTATTATAATTAGTAATAGAGTGAGACACTTCCCATTGCAAGAGTATAAAACCGATCACATACAAGCTACATCCCTAACTCTGACAGATGTTAACATTACAATTTCGTCTATCTACAGTCCTCCCAGACACAAAATAACTCAACAACAATACACAAGTTTTTTCTCTACACTTGGTCATAAATTCATTGTAGCAGGGGATTTCAATGCAAAACATACGTATTGGGGTTCCCGACTCATCACTCCAAAAGGACGACAACTACTCAATGCAATCAATTCATCAAACCTCGATGTGGTCTCTGGCGGTCAGCCTACTTATTGGCCTTCAGACTTAAATAAAATCCCGGACCTAATTGATTTCGCAATTATTAAAAACATAAAACGAAAACACATTTCGATAGTTTCTTCTCTGGACCTGTCATCTGATCACTCTCCAACTGTTATTAGTTTGGTCACATCCAATCCTAGTTTATTGATGGAAACAAATCACTTTCCCAATAGAAGAACGAACTGGCTCAAATACAAAATGTACATCAGCTCTCATTTACCCCAAGCCCTCTCATTAAAAACCGGTGAAGAAATCCAAGAAGCCATAGATCAGTTTTCAAAAACACTCTCCTCGGCAGTAACAGTGGCTACTCCAAAGACCCAAAACAATAAGAAATGCAATTTTGCCAGCTCAAAAAGAGTTGAAGATCTCGTAATAGAAAAAAGAAATATTCGTAGACAGTGGCAACAAACAAGATCCCCTGCTCTTAAAAGTAAACTGAAACAATGTCAAAGAAATTTAAATCGTGTTCTGAAAGAAAATAAGGAGTCCTCCCTTAAATTCTACCTACAAAATTTAGAACCAACACAAAATTCAGACTATAATTTGTGGAAGGCTTCAAAAAAAATAAAACATCCCACAAATTATGAAGCACCCATACGCAACGAAAATGGAACATGGGCTAAAAGCAGCATTGAGAAGGCTGAAACTTTTGCTGATCATTTAGAAAAAGTTTTTACTCCCAACGATACAATCTCATCAATAAATCTTCCACATATAAACGATACAATTTCCTCACCTATAAAAATCCGATTCTCTACTCTAAAAGAAAACGTAAAAAGCCTCGATGTAAAAAAGTCTCCAGGCCCGGACAGGATTACTCCAAAAATGGTTTGTGAGTTACCAGATGGCGCGCTTAAAATTGTTTTGTTTATTTTCAATGCTATACTACGTACTGGTGTATTCCCTACTTCTTGGAAAATTTCGGAAATAATAATGGTTCCCAAGCCTGGAAAAAACGCAAGTCTTGCAACATCATATAGGCCAATTAGTTTATTATCGGTGCTATCAAAACTCTTCGAAAAAATCCTTTACAACGTATTATCATCCCACATAGAGGTACATAAATTAATTCCCATGCATCAATTTGGTTTTAGAAAAAAACATAGCACGATAGAACAAGTTCACCGCATTGTTACTCTCATTAGGATGACATTTGAAGCCAAACAATATTGCTCCGCTCTATTTATAGACATTTCTCAAGCATTCGACAGAGTATGGCATGACGGTCTTATACATAAAATAATAACTCTGTTGCCATCCAATACCCACAAACTACTAAAAGGTTATCTTTCACAAAGATCGTTCATAGTAAAATCTAAAAATTGTCAATCATCAAGTAGGAAAATTTGTGCTGGAGTTCCCCAAGGTAGTATACTGGGTCCATTGCTTTATATTCTCTACACCGCAGATATGCCAACTCATCCACTTACTCACACTTTCACATTTGCTGATGACACGGCGTTTATGAGCGTCCACCAAAATCCCAAAATGGCGAATTTCCAATTGCAGTCTCACATTTATAATGTAGAAAAATGGCTCGACGAATGGAAAATAAAAGTAAATGCTTCAAAATGTGTTCACGTAACCTTTACTCTTAAAAGGGAAAATTGCTCCAATCTTATCATTAATAACACTGTAGTACCACATCAAAATCATGTTAAGTATCTCGGAATTCACCTAGATCGACGTCTTACTTGGGCACATCATATAGATTCTAAAATAACTCAAATTAATCTAAAACTTGCTCAGTTAAACTGGCTTCTTAATAAATACTCTACTCTTCGTTTGGACTTTAAAGTGATTATATATAAAGTCATAATAAAACCCATTTGGACATACGGTATTCAACTCTGGGGAACAGCCTCAGCCTCGAACATAGACAAATTACAAAGAAGACAATCGAAATTATTAAGATTTATCACTGGTGCCCCATGGTTCATACGTAATTCTAATATACACAAAGATCTCAATATCCCTGTAGTCCGCGACGAAATTAAAACGCATAGTATCAAATACGTGTCTAAACTAACCGCTCATCCTAACCGCTTAGCTCAAAATTTACTTACATATCCAGGGCATCAGCGTCTAAGAAGATTAGACACCCTGGACATTGCTCGAAGCTAACATATACATACACTCCTGCTCACAAAAATTGGCTTGACTGCGCTGGCAGTTAACCATTAAGAAAATAGATTTAAGATTTGTTCACTTATTGTAAATTCCTTAAGAGAAAGATTCAATAAAACAGAAAATTTGAAAAAAAAAAAAAAAATTTCTAAAAAAAAGTACCTTTTCCCAAAAAAAAGTACCTTTTCCCAAAAAAAAGTACCTTTTTCTAAAAAAATTTTCCTTTTCCAAAAGAAGTACCTTTTCCAAAAAAGTACCTTTTTCCAAAAAACATACATTTTTCCAAAAAAAAACACGTTTTTAAAAAAAATACCTTTTCCAAAAAAAGTACAAATAAAGTACTTTGTAAAAACAAAGTATCTTTTTCCAAAAAATTTCGTTTTTCCAAAAAGTACCATTTAAAATAATATATAATTTCAAAAAAACTACTTTTTTTCCTCCCCCCACGGATATCTCCACTAAAACAAGGTTTCTTGATATTCGGCATAGACGTGCGCTAAGACGGGATTTTTGGAAATTCCTACCGGAACGGGCAAAAAGGGGAAAAGTCTCCCCATAAACAGTCTCACAAATTGGAAAAGTGCCTGCCCAAACCACTGGAGGTAAGAAGTTGAAATTTGGTATAAAGGTTCCTCCACTGTAGTAGACATCGACTAAGTTTGTATTTTTGGAATTCCCTACAGGATATCCCAAAAGGAAACTCGGTATGTGAGTTCCTCCTTCTGTGTAGGCGTCCGCTTAGACGGAATTTTTGAAATTCCTATCGGGAGGGGAAATAAGGTAAAAGTCTCCTCCTGACGGCTTGCCCAATCCCTTTTGGCCAACCTAAAATTTTAAATATGTATTCCTTGGAGTAGGACTAACTCACCGGCAACGTAATTTTTCTATTTTGGAACAGGAACATAGTAAAAATGGTGGTTGAAAGGGAAAAATGTCCCCACTAACGGCCTGCCCAAACCGCTTAGGCAATGCAGTTGAAATTTGGTATGAATGTTCCTCATCCATCGCAGATAGCCGCGAAGATGGAATTTTTGTAAATTTCTAAAGGGAGGGGCAAAAAGAAGAAAAGCCTCACCTTGGGGGCCGGTAAAAACCCCTTCCGCTAGAAACCTGAAGCTTAAAATGTGGGTCCCTGGAGTGAGGGCTAACTTATTAGAAAGATAATTTTTTGAATTTTGGACAGGGTCGTTATAAAATGGGGGCTCAAAAAGGGAAAGTTGCCCCTTAACGACCTGTCCAAACTGCTGGAACTAGGAAGCCGAAATTCGGTACTTAAGTTCCTCTCAGCCTGCTCAAACTGCTGGAACTAGAAAGCTGGAATTCCCTGTCGATGGATTTTCGGAAATTCCTACCGAGAGGGGCACAAATAGTAAAAGTTGGCTAGAAACCTGAAATGTAAAACATATGTTACTTGGAGTATGTGCTCACTTACCGAGAAGGTGCTTTTTGGACAGGGACATTGCAAAAATGGGGATTAATGAAGCGAAAAGTTCCGCTTAAAGGCCTGCCCAAACCGCTGGAGGTAGGAAGTTGAAATTTGGTATTAAAGTTCCTCCTCTATTGTAGACATCCGCTAAGATGAGATTTTTGGAAATTTCTACAGGTAGGGTCAAAAACAGGAAAATTCTCCCCCTTAACGGCCTGGCCAAACTGCTGGAACAAGGGATCTTAAATTGGGTTCCTTCTCCAACGTTGACGTCCCCTAAGATGGTATTTTTGGAAATTCATACCGGGAGGGGTAAAAAGGGAAAAAACTTCCCCCTTGACGGCCTGGCCAAACTGCTGGATATAGAGACCTAAAATTATGTATGTAGTAGGTTCCTCCTCCAACGCAGACGTCCTCTAAGATGGAATTTTTGGAAATTCCTACCGGGAGGGGTAAAAACGGAATAATTCTCCCCCTTGATGGCCTAACCGAACCCTTCGGCTAGAAACCTGTAATATATAATATGTTTTCCTTGGAGTATGGGCTAACTTATCGACAAGGCATTTCTAGGGCTTTGGACAGGAACGTGGTAAAAATGGAACAAGTGTATATGAAACACTAAAATTAAGAAACTAAATAGGAAACGAGTGGGATTGAAACACTACAAGTGGAATGAAATGGATATAAACGTTGAACGAGTGGAATTGAAATTATAGACAATGCAAATGGATTGGAAGAGGGAATTACCTGTTCAAACAATATCAACGGAATATGAAACTTATGTAGCATTGAAACATACTCTCCAAAAAGTTAAACAAATTTTCTGAAAGAGAAAAAACCTTAGAAAAGGAATGGAACTTATATATTCCGATATATAAACTTCATGTAACGAAGCACCGGTGGAAGAAACCGACGCAGTAAATTTTCCAACTGAATTTGTGAATTTACTTGAATTGCCAGATCTACCTTTACATAAACTGGAATTAAAAAAAAAACTTTAAGACACGCTAACAACGTAGCTTTGCCCGCTATTTTTAATATTATAAAATGCTTTTCAACCCCGCTTTACGTTATTTATTTTCATTCAAAACACAAATGAACAAAACTACTTACGGGTCTATCTACCTAAGTTCGCACTTTACCAAATTATCTTGACATACACACGTATATTGCAAATTATTATGGATTCATTACTAACAATACACTCTCATGAGCAAAAGTGATCAAATATTTATTTATTTTAAACCCATTGTTGTGCAGAATTATTTATTTGTGGTGGCTGGGTGAAGGCTTTAAATAAAAAACTTTAAATAAAAAACTTTAAATAAAAAAACGAATTTAATAAAAATTGTGGGGAGGGCTTAGCCCTCCCCCCCCTTAACCTTTAAGGCACGCTAACAACGTAGCGGGCTGCGCCCGCTAGTATGATACATATATGTATGTATATCGCCACTAATATTGTTACGTGTAAGTAATAAAATAATCGGATTATCCGTTTCGTGCCTACATCCGTTTTAGCTACAAAAATCTATGAAAAGCTAAAAAATTTAACCTAAAATGGCTCTGGATATCAAAATAATAGCACGATCCATTTAGCACTTACACACAATAATATTATTACTGATATATACCGATTACGCAGGACTGCAACTAATTATTACTCGAACTGCGGATGTGCATTCAAAAAATATGAAATTTTAAGTTCTTCACGCATAGACATGAAGAGATTATTATTGTAAAATCTTCTTTATTACTGAAGGCACACTAATCAACTTGACCTCGTTTTTTTTATTTACATTGATGCTTTTTTTCAATTACATTGATGCTGAAAGCGCAAAAATTAAAAATCTCTGAAATTGCTCATTATTTAAAAAACATAGTTACATATTTTAGAGACCTACCATTTGTTCCTAATTGATGGCACCTATTTTTTTTCCACAAGTGTTAGATTTTCTAACATCATAGTTATTATCCGCTAAAGGTTTTAGGCGATTTCCTTTTGTGCTGAAAAAGTTATACCCAAGAGAGTTGAAAAACTTTTAAAAGTTACAAGCAAAATTAGGGCAAATTAGGGTGGTTTTTAATTGAGTAGAGCACAAAATATTAAAATTTAAGATGTTCGCCTGATTAAATTCGTTGCCCCGAAAATGCTGATACCATCAAAAATATTATATGTGACCTTCTCCGAGAAAAGGGACCTAGTGTGTGAAAATAAAGTTTTGAGAGGAACGCATTTAAAGTTAAATTAAAAATAAAATTTTAATGTTTTTCTCATTTTTATCGAAACCCGTTTTTTGAAACACTAGGTCCCTTTTCTCGGAGAAGGTCACATTAATTGTTATTAAAATGGTTTAAATCCTGAGTTACACGGAATCGTACGGTTCCGTATATTTTCTCACATGTACATTACACTCTAAAAAATATTTGTAAATTTACTACTATAAAACGGGTAAAATTTTGTTTAATTTTACGAAAATTCGGTAAATATAAACAAAAAATGCGTAAACTCTTTTTGTACACGCTTTCATATGCAATAATACGCACACAAAGTATTTTTAGACATTATGTGCTATTAAATAAACACATTGTGCCTAAAATTACTATTGTTTTGTTAAATAAAATTTTTACGCACAAAGTTGGTAAATATACTATCCAATAATAGTAATAAATACTCTGACATTTCAAATTGGAAAAAATTGAAAAAAAATTATAAATAATAAAAAGAAAAAGGGAAAACGGATTATTTTTTGTGATTTACAACATTTCCACAAACACATTAGAGTCTGGAAATAGCAACATAAGCAAGAAATTGTTTTTGGTAATTATTATTAACGCATGTGGTAGTCTAAACCTCATTTCAAAATTGAAAACGCCGTAAGAGAGACACGGCCTACGCAGGAACTACTGGGTGCAATAACTCCTGCTCAACAAAATGCCTTCTTTGAAAGGGAGGCAGTAACCGTCAACAATAACGGGAGAAAACGCCTTAAGAGAGATATGGCCTACGCAGGAACAACTGAGTGCAATGACTCCTGCTTAACAAAATGCTTTCTTTGCAAGTTAGGCAGTACTCAATGAATACTGCATTTGTTGAGTAGGAGTCATTGCACTCAGTTGTTCCTGCGTAGGCCATATCTCTCTTAAGGCGTTTTCTCCCATTATTGTTGACGGTTACTTCTCCCCTTTCAAAGAAGGCATTTTGTTGAGCAGGAGTCATCGCACCCATTCAATAGTTATAACAAATTTTTATATGAATTTTATACAAATGCCTTAAGATCCCAAAACGACTAATTTGGACATAAACGATTATGAGAGAATGACTCGGATATTATTATTAATAAAATACGTACTAAAAATTAATTTGTTATTTTATTTAAAAAAATTTTTGGGTGGTGCTTAAAGTTAGCACATCTGTTGTAAATGTACGCATTATATTTTATTTTTACGCACTTTCTGTGGATTTTTGCGTATTTTTTGTGGATTTTTACGCATTTTATGCGTACATTTACACGTGAAACGTGCTTTTTTACACACAAATTTAGTAAATTAACACACTAATTTCAAAATTTCATTTAATTTTTACGCACTTTCAATGTAAAATTACAAATTAATTGTGCACCAACTTAAACACAATGTGCGTATTTTTTTCAATTACGCACATAGAGTAAATTTACCCAATTTATAGTAGGAGTTCAGTTTCCTACTATAAGTTGGGTAAATTTCAACAGAATTTAATTAGAGTGTACATAAAAAAGCTATACTTTTTAAAAAGAATAAAAAAACCTAACAACAGATCTAATTGAAACATTTCTATTTTAAAAAAAGTTAAGCAAAATTTTTAATTGATACATTTTATGTTGAAATAAATTTTTATTTGATACATTTTATCTTGAAATAAATTTTTATTAGATACATTTTATGTTGAAATAAATTTTTATTTGATACATTTCGTTAGCAAAATAAAATTTTATTTGAACAAAATTTGAGGAAAATATTTTTTTATTTTATTAGATTTTGGTTCAAATAAAATTTCAAAATATTTTATTCGAATTAGATTTGAAAAAAATATATTTTTATTTTGTTTGAAGGCAAATGAAATATTTATTAGAAAATTTTGTTTTATATTTTTACAAATTAAAATATTTTAATTTAATAATAAAATTTTTAAAGAAATAAATTTTAATTGAAATTTTATAAAAAGATGTTTCAATTAAAAAAAGTATTTGAGTTGTGCTCAAATAAAAATAACAATTAAAAAAATATTTATTTCTAACTCATACCAAATAAATATTAAGGTTATTAATATTTTTATTTGAAAACGTTCAATTAATTTAAAAATAATTGTAATTTTTTGGAAACAAATAAAAACTAAAAATTATTTAATTTTTTCCTTAAAATTCAAATAAAAGTAATTGAAGATAGCAACTATGCCCAGTACCCACACCCTCAGTGCACGATCACAACTACCGTGGCGGCGTTCTATCGCCGGCGCAAACACGGTTATAAACACTGAAATAAAAGGTGCTAGCGGGCACAGCCCGCTACGTTGTTAGCGTGCCTTAAAGTTTAGCGGGGTGTGGGGCTGCGCCCCCCACAATGTTTTTTAAATTCGTTTTTTTTATTTAAAGTACAGTTTTTATAATAAAAGCCTTCACCCTGCCACCACAAATAAATAATTCTGCACAACAATGGGTTTAAAATAAATAAATATTTGATCACTTTTTCTCATGAAAGTGGATTGTTAGTAATGAATCCATAATAAATTGCAATATACGTGTGTATGTTAAGATAATTTGGTAAAGTGCGAACTTAGGTAGATAGACCCGTAAGTAGTTTTGTTCATTTGTGTTTTGAATGAAAATAAATAATGAAAGCAGGGTTGGAAAGCATTTTATAATATTAAAAATAGCGGGCAAAGCCCGCTACGTTGTTAGCGTGTCTTAAAGTTTTTTTTTTAATTCCAGTTTATGTAAAGGTAGACCTGGCAATTCAAGTAAATTCACAAATTCAGTTGGAAAATTTACTGCGTCGGTTTCTTCCACCGGTGCTTCGTTACCTGCAGTTTAAATATCAGAATATATAAGTTCCATTAATTTTCTAAGGTTTTTCTCTTTTAGAAAATTTGTGTAACTTTTTGGAGAGTATGTTTCAATGCTACATAAGTTTCATATTCCGTGGATAGTGTTTGAACAGGTAATTAAAAGGGGTTCTTCACCCCTTTTTGTTCCTCCCAGTAAAAATCCCAAATATATATAACCTTGCCTCAATCGCACGCGAAATTTCAAGTACCAAACTCCGGCAGTTTGAGTCATTCAAATTCCATTCCATTTCGTTTAACAATTTTAGTGTTCCAATGCAACTCCTTCCAAGATTCCATTTCGTTCACCATTCCATTGCATTTCGTTGCCATTATCTGTTATTCCAATTCCACTCGTTCCCCGTTTCATTCCATTTCGTTCCCACTGTCTTGTGTATCGATATTGATATCAGTCGCTTCTCTTTCCATTCCATTTCTTTGCACTTGCTCCGTTCCATTCGTCTTTTAACTGCAGTGTTTCAATTCCACTCGTTCCCCATTCTTTGCCATCTCGCTCCTCATTCCATTTCGTTCTATAGTCCATTCCAATTCGTTCCCTCTTCCAATCCATTTCCATTGTCTATAATTTCAAGTCCACTCGTTCAAAGTTTATATCCATTTCGTTCCACTTGTGTAGTGTTTCAATTCCACTCGTTTCTTATTTAGTTTCTTAATTTTAGTGTTCCCACTTGTTCTTTAAGTTTTAGGTTTCTAGCTAAAGACGCTGACGTTAACGGGGGGGGGGGGGCAATTTTCCCCTTTTGAACCACAATTTTTACCACGTTCCTGTCCAAAGTCCTAAAAATGCCTTGTCGATAAGTTGGCCCATACTCCAAGGAAAACATATTATAGATTACAGGTTTCTAGCCGAAGGGTTCGGTTAGGCCATCAAGGGGGAGAATTATTCCGTTTTTACCCCTCCCGGTAGGAATTTCCAAAAATTCCGTCTTAGAAGACGTCTGCGTTGGAGGAGGAATCTACTACATACATAATTTTAGGTCTGTATACCCAGCAGTTTAGCCAGGCCTTCAAGAGGGAAGTTTTTTCTGTTTTTACCCCTCCCGGTATGAATTTCCGAAAATTCCGTCTTAGAGGACGTCTACGTTGGTGAAAGAACCCAAATACCGAATTTAAGCTCCCTAGTTCCAGCAGTTGGGCAGGCCTTTAAGCGGCACTTTTCGCTTCATTAATCCCCATTTTTGCAATGTCCCTGTCCAAAATTCCACAAAGCACCTTCCCGATAAGTGAGCCCATACTCCTAGGAACATATGTTTTACATTTCAGGATTCTAGCCAACTTTTACTATTTGTGCCCCTCTGGGTAGGAATTTCCGAAAATCCATCGACAAGGAATTTCAGCTTCCTAGTTCCAGCAGTTTGAGCCGGCTGTCAAGTGGGACTCTTTTTCTTTTTTTGTCCCTCCCGGTTGGAATTAGGCTGGAAGAGAAACCTAAGTACCCAATTTCAGCTTCCTAGTTCCAGCAGTTTGGACAGGTCGTTAAGGGGCCACTTTCCCTTTTTGAGCCCCTATTTTATAATGACCCTGTCCAAAATTCAAAATACTATCTTTCTAATAAGTTAGCCAGGGACCCACATTTTAAATTTCAGGTTTCTAGCCGAAGAGGTTTTTACAGGCCACCAAGGGGAGGCTTTCTTCTTTTTGCCCCTCCCTTTAGAAATTTACAAAAATTCGATCTACGCGGCTGTCTGCGATGAATGAGGAACATTCATACCAAATTTCAACTTCATTGCGGTTTGGGCAGACCATTATTGGGGACATTTTTCCCTTTCAACCCACATTTTTACTATGTTCCTGTTCCAAAATAGAAAAATTACGTTGCCGGTGAGTTAGTCCTACTCCAGGGAATACATATTTAAAATTTTAGGTTGGCCAGAAGGGCAGGCCGTCAAGGAGAATACTTTTCCCCTTATTTCCCTCCCGATAGGAATTTTTGAAATTCCGTTTAAGCGGACGCCTATACAGAAGGAGGAACTCACATACCGAATTTCGGCTACATAGTTTCAGCAGTTTGGGCAGGCCGTCAAGGGGAAAACATCCCCCTTTTGGGATATCCTGTAAGGAATTCCAAAAATACAAACTTAGTCGATGTCTACCAAAGGTTTAAAATGCTTAATTCTTTCATTCACTTTTAAAAAATTAATGAAATTTGGGTTAAATTTCATTCCCTAATAGCATTCTTATGGAATTAGATCGATAGCTTAATTCCCTATAGCTTAAAATTATATGAATTCATTCTATTTTGATTGAATTCTAACTGAATGAAACCCAATTTATCTGAATTCATTTAATAAAAAAGTGAATGAAAAATTATTTGTTTTCATTTGTATGTAATTGCTGAAATATTAGCATAATACAATGAAAAACGTTTAAAATTCATCTAACAGAAATAAATAGTATCGTATGCTTTGTTACAGCTTGTATGCTTTGGTTTTGATTATATGTTAGTTTCAAACTACACTGCACTAAGTGAATGGTAACAAAATTTCTTCATTCAATTAGTAAAATGATGAATGAACATGCGATTTGAATGATTCAAGTTAGGAATTCATTCAATTCATATTAAAGCTTTGGGAATGAAGCTTATGAATGAATTCTTTACGAATGGTTTAGGGGAATGGTACATGAATCTTTTTAAAATCTGAATTTAATTTTTAGTGAATTAAGCTTAAATTTCGAAGCTCTGATGTCTACTACAGTGGAGGAATCTTTATGCCAAATTTCAACTTCTTATCTCCAGTAGTTTGGGCAGGCAGTTAATGGGGACACTTTTCCAATTTGTGAGACCGTCTATGGGGACGTCTATGCCGAATATATTTGGAAATTCCGGTAGGTATTTCCAAAAATCCCGTCTTAGCGGACGTCTATGCCGAATATCAAGAAACCTTGTTTTAGTGGAGTATCCGTGAGGGGAGGAAAAAAAGTACTTTTTGTGAAATTATATTTTTTTAAATGGAATTTTTTAGAAAAAGCGAAATTTTTTGGAGAAAGAGAAAAATGTATTTTTTTTTGGAAAAAGGTACTTTTTTGGGGAAGGTACTTTTTTTTGGAAAAAGGTAAATTTTTTAAAAAAAAGGTACTTTTTTTTGGAAAAAGGTACTCTTTTTTGGAAAAAGGTACTTTTTTTGGAAAAAGGTACTTTTTTTTGGAAACAGGCGCTTTTTTTGGAAAAATGTACTTTTTTGGAAAAATGTACTTTTTTTGGAAAAAGGTACTTTTTTTGGAAAAAGGTACTTTTTTTTGGAAAAAGGTACTTTTTTTTGGAAAAAGTTACTTTTTTTGGAAAAAGGTACTTTTTGTGGAAAAAGGTACTTTTTGGAAAAATGTACTTTTTTGAAAAAGGTACTTTTTTGGAAAAAGGAACTTTTTTTGGAAAAAGGTCCTTTTTTTGTAAAAAGGCACTTTTTTCGAAAAAGGTACTTTATTCGGAAAAGGTACTTTTTTTGGAAAAAGGTACTTTTTTTTGGAAAAAGGTACTTTTTTTGGAAAAAGGTACTTTTTTTGGAACAATGTACTTTTTTTGGAAAAAGGTATTTTTTTTGGAAAAAGGTACTTTTTTTGGAAAAAGGTACTTTTTTGGAAAAAGGTACTTTTTTGGAAAAAGGTACTTTTTTGGAAAAAGGTACTTTTTTTTGGAAAAAGGTACTTTTTTTGGAAAAAAAGGTATTTTTTTGGAAAAAGGTAGGTACTTTTTTTGGAAAAAGGTACTTTTTTTGGAAAAAGGTACTTTTTTGGAAAAAGGTACTTTTTTTGTCCCCTTTTTGCCCCTCCCGATGAGAAGTTCCCAAAATGCCGTCTCAACGGACGTCTACACCGGTCGAGGAACCTACATACCAAATATCAACTTCATAGCTCCAGCAGTTTGAGCAGGCCGTCAAGGGGGAGACTTTTCCCCTTTTTGCCCCTCCCTGTAAAAATTTCCAAAAAATCCCGTGTTGGTGGATGTCTACGATAATTGAGGAACCTTTATACCAAATTTCAACTTCCTACCACCAGCGGTTTGGGCAGGCCGTCAGGGGTGCTCTTTTCCCCTTTTTAACCCCCATTTTTACAACGTCCCTGTCCAAAATTCTTGAAAGTACTTTCTAGAAAAGTTAGCCCCTACTCCAAGGAACACATATCTAAAATTTCAGCTTTCTAGCCAAAGGGGTTTTGGCAGGCCGTCAAGGGGGAGACTTTCCCCATTTTTGCCCGTTCCGGTAGGAATTTCCAAAAATCACGTCTTAGCGGACGTCTACGCCGAAAGAGGAACCTACATACCAAATTTCAACTTCCTAGCTTCAGCGGTTTGGGCTGGGCGATGTTGAGTCAGTCAGTCATTCAGTCAGTCAGTCAGTCACGTTATTCTTTTAAATATAGAGATAACCACCAGTTGGTAATCCTAACAATGTAATTAATTAAAAAGCGAAAATTTTATAAATTACTAGCGGGCAAGCCCACTAGATTTAACGGTATGCCTTAGGCCTAGTTTTTGGGATATCAGTTACACCGAAAACGAATTTTGTCGTATCGGGCAAGCCCGCTATGTTGTTAGCGTACCTTTAAAATGTAATTTGTTTTGTATAGGAATTAAATATTTTTATGAAAATACAATACAATGGTGCTTACTATAAAAGAGAATTTTAAATTTAGAGTCGACTTTATTTTTAATCATATGGTTTTGTTCATTTTCTAGTCAAGGCATACTGCCACCCAATATTTTAACAAAAGTCGATAAAAGTCCCCTTCGATGCGAATGCTTATTAGGAGCTTATAAAAAAAAATAAATAGTGGTGAAAATTATTATTCAGAGGAAGCCTAGGTTAAAACAAATTTTCTACTTTTAAGTAAAAATAAAATCAAATAGACACACTTAATAATTAACAATATATAACGATGACGATGTGAGGGCTGTGGTGTAATGGTTAGCGCGATGAACTGTTACACATGTGGTTGCGGGTTCGATCCCCAGCTACCGCAACATCAATTTGGAAAAATCATGTGTATGATTTTTCTATCCCTAATCAGTGTCCTCCTTCACTAATCCCATAGCACTTAACCCCAACGAAGTAAAACAATATAACAGGGCTTTGAAATAAACTGCTTTAACAAAGTTCGCCAACTCACCATCAAATGGCGCGCAACAACTGTTCTAAAATTCAACATCCCGCGAAATTATAGTGTTGCCATATTCGAGGCCTTTCATATTTCACCACCTCCTATTTCTTCTTTATCCCCTTTCCAAATAAAGCAACACGCTAAATAACGTTGGATTAGATTAGGTTAATGCTATAAGTGCTGCCTGGTTGTCATAGTAACGCCAAGGCTTGGTTGTCATAGCAACACGAAAATTTTATAAGATAAGATACGATAAGATAAGATAACATTAGGATTAATGATTAATGATTAAGATTAGATAAGTTTGGATTATATTAGGTGGTTGTCATAGTAACGCCAAAGCCTGGTTATCATAGCAACACGAATTTTATATGTAGGGACGCCCTAATCCCCTAAAGGCATGAAAAATACCTTACGACCTATTCTCATACCTACCAAATACACATACAAAATTTCATAAAAATCGGTCGAGCCGTTTCGGAGGAGTTCGACCACAAATACCGTGACACGAGAATTTTATATATATAGAAGTAAACAAATCAGTTTGTACGTTTGAAGAGAACTAACTTTATTAACCCTGCTGTTAGGTTAAAAACTACTTACGAATTTTAGGTTGATGGACCATTTTGGTCCATACCTAATTTTTCAGAAAAATTTCCATTTAGTATTTCGAGAACGTAATACTAACTCTAAAAAATATATTTCTATGCTCAAGAAATATTTTGGGCTACCCAGCAAACAAAGATGATCATTAATGGCTCAGAAATGAGCTCCAAAAACATAAGCATTTTTCCACTTTTTCCTATGAAAGTGGTCCGTCCAAAAGAGCCCCCTGTGTACTCAGAAATGACTCAGAAAAAAAAACGTATAAAATCGAAATTTTCTAAACAAATCTAAATAATTTTGGAATCTTCTTTGAGACCGAAAAATGAACCCTCATTTTAAGACAGCTTTTTAGATTGTAGAGACAACTTTTTGGATTGTTTTCTGAGGGTTCATATTTTCTACCAAAAAAAAGAGTGTTTTCAAAAAAACAATAATCATTTCTATGAGTCATTTAAAAATCTTATTTATGAGCGCTCCGAAATTGCTGGCTGGGTATTCATTAAACGTTGAATATTTATTACTATAGTACTTGTCATAACAATTTTATTTGAAAACTAATTGCAAAACTGTTACAAAACTCAAAATTATATTTGGGGTGCTCCTAATTTTATTTGGTTGTACCATCAAATCAGTAATTTATATATATTACTGCTGCTATTCAGTTATTTGTGTTATTTTTGTGATTCACCTAATTTCATTTAGTCATACATCAACTATTCGCATTAGTTGCACTTCGGCTTAATTTGGACTCTAATGCTATTGCTAAAACTCTAGACGAAAGTGACTCGCATATTTCAATTTCGATGAAAATATCTAATACGAAAATACAGAAACAAGTGATTCTGATACAGAAAATGAAAAAAATGTGCCTGCAGCTGGCACTATGGATCCATTGTATATTGCAAAAAATAATATGCAATGGAGTGCAACTCTATTATCCTCTCCCATTGCAACTACTGCTAAGAATATTATCTCAACACATGGCGACTCTAAATTAGGCTATGTATGGCAGCCTTAGAAAGCGTGTCGTATTGGATTTAACTAAAGGTTTGAAAGGTCAAAATATTGTATCACGGCCGATCATTTCTTTTTATCTTCCGATTTGGCAAAAAAAAACTTTTAGAAAGAAAATTTACATATGTGGGAACAGTTTACTTCCAATGAAATGCCTACATTCGTTTTTTACATTGGCCATAGACATGAGGAACTGTTTTGATAAGGTACCAGAAATCGATGTCAATGCACCGAAAAAGAAGCCTGAGCTTGTATCTTTCTATAATTCGACAAAAGGTTTGCAATTGTTTTGCCATTATTTATTAGTCGATTAATTGTCTTCTCTCTTAGAAGGCGTAGATAACGCCGACCAAATGATTGGTTACTATATTCCTAAATGCAAGAAAAATCGATGGCCGAATGTTGTATTTAAAAAAAATTATAGTTATATCCGCATTGAATGCTTTTATAATTTTTTCTGAAATTGATGTTTCGTGGCACCAAGTGATCCAAATCGTAGGAGACCCGAATTTTTACGACAATTGGCGCTTTCTTTGGCCAAAGAACACATCTAATATACCAAAAGAAAAATTTTCATCGAAGCTATTGGCTGAGGTAAGAGCATCTTCCTCAGGTTCCGTAACTTCTGGAAGTGATACAAGAAACCTACCCTCTAGAAAACGTGGAATGTTGCTGCAAATCCAAATGTGAAAGTAAATGTGTTGTCTGCAGCAAATTTATTTGTAAACTAAACCGCAAAATAATTTGCTCATCGTGTAATGCGAATATGTGAATGAAAAGTAAAAAAATGGACCAAAATGGTCCCTAACATAAGATTTGTAACTGTTTATTTTTCTCCCTTCCATTTTATGTTAGACACTTATTTATTTTGAGAAAAACATTAATTCAGAAAAAAATCACATGAGCTAAAATTTGAAGTCAATATATTGTACCGTTGCAAAGTTAAAGGGAGAAGTAAAACAAAATGGACCAAAATGGTCCTAACCTAACAGCAGGGTTAAACATTTTATTTGGTTTTTATACTTAATTTCTACTTAAATTATTGCTAACATTTTAAAATAAGCGGAAACATAATATTTGCTGAACATTATATTTTGTCAAACTTTAATTAGGTCATTTTATTAATTGCTTATTAGTAATTTTACTTTATATTAAATTTTATTATTTGCTTATACTGTAACTTATTATTTATTGATTTAAATATAAAAAAGGTGTTCATGTTTGTGTCAGCAAAATGTTTGTCTTGTGTTTTATGTTTTGTATGAAATCCCACATTTTAATAGTGTACACTCTTGTAGAAATGACGGATATGGAGGTACTTCTATTTATATAAGTGAAAAGTTTCAATACACTGTAAAATGTTCTGAAAGTATAAATTTTATAAATTTAATTCAGTTGAAACTAAACAATTTTAATTTTAATGGGAAGCCATAAAAATAACTTTAAATACATAATAAAACTACAATTTATTAACGATTTTTATCATAATTAAAAATTATTAATTGATTTTTTAACTAAAAATTTTAATTTGATTTAAATATAGTATATTTTTTTTATTTAATTCCTATAAAAATATTTAATCTAAATGGTGACCATATTTAGTTTTAATTTTAATACCAAATTAATTCATTCACATTTTTTTTTATTATTCTAAATAAATTTGTTATATGTTAAAATTCTGTAAAATGGAATTTTGAATTTTATTTGTTTATTACGAAAGGTAAAGTCGGTGGTATGGGTTAGGTAGGTGATTTGTTTATTTTATTTTTTTTTGTGGGCTGATAACAAAGGATAATAATTTTGTCAGCATGGTGGGTGGGCATTGGCATGAGTAGTTAATGACACCTCTAACTACAAAACCATCCTTAACATTTACTTTTTTTTTTTTTGTCTGTATAAATATCTCATAAAATTTATTTTTTTTGCTACCTAAAATAAAATCCTTTGTAGCTGATTCGGAAAAATTTTTTTTGGGAACTTTATAGACCACACCTGCCGACGAGCATAGCCGGAATTAATAGGTAGCTGTTCCCATGGTAGTAGACCGAACCGGACGAATCGTTACAGTGATATTTGGCGCCCAACGTGGGGCCTCAGTTTCGTTAAACATTTTAATTTATTGTGCATTTACATCTATGAACTGAGGGATTTTGAATCGATTTAATGTGTGGTGATTTTGTTCGGATACCTTCTCTTTCATTTTTATTTTTTTTTGTTTCAGTATTAATTTAATTTGGATTTAATAGTATTATTTTATATGTGATTCTATTACCTTATTTAATTTTATTGAATGCAATTTTTATCAGGGTTTGGGTTCGAATTCGAGAAATTGATTTTCTGGTTAATATCGGTAATGTTCTCATTTGACTCTTACCTTATTTCTGTAATTTTGTTTATTTAATTTTTTCTTCATCTTTAAAATTTTTTTTTGGTTTGATTTTTTAGTTGTTGGATCTAATGTGTCTTGGTTATAATCAAGTACATTCCTACATCAGATGATCGACCGATTTATATTTTTTTTTATATTTGTTTTTGGATCAAATTCATTCTGATTCTGGTCGGATGTTTTCCAGCAAATATGGGACATTGTATATCTCTTGATCTTTCAAGTTTTTGTTGATGATGGGAAGGATAGCATACCATTTTATTTTCTGTTTTAAGTTTTCTTTTATGATTTTCATTTTAGTTTTTTTTTGTTCCAGCTTATCCATACCGTAAGACTTTACTGAGTAGTAATACTATTTTAATATTGATTGATTATACTATTTTTTTAATTAATATATCGTGATTTTGAGGAATATATATTGAAAATTTTTTCACTTACTCTTCAAGATTTTATTTGTCGGAAATTAGTTTTGATTGAAGTTTTTTTTATTTGGCTTAAATTTACAAAATGCCATTGATAAGAAGTTGTGGGGATATTCCATCCGAGGTACAGCAGGAAACAGCTGCTAATTCCACATTTGTTGAAGAACGGGGTGCTGGTGATAATCAGCCAAGGCAGGCTCAATATGAAAGACCCAGGACTCGATTACAGGCTCGTAGGGAGGCCAGTAATCAAGGAAATGTGGATGAAGCTGGGGTTCGTCAGATAGTTCATGACGCTTTGGGAGGCTTTAGGGAAAATGTTAGTGAAATGATAGCTAGTGGGTTTCGCGAACTTCATTTGGAAAATGTAGGACGTAATGAACAAACAGTTGGTGATAATGTTTCTAGGACAGGTCGGAATTTTCGGACTAACGGGTCTCCTGGAAATAGACGTACTTCTCGGGACGATCGTGGCGATGATGAACATATGGAATCAGATAATCGCAGTAATATTTTTCGGGTTGAACGTAATGTTCGAGCGGATCATGGTTTTCGGCATGAGGATGGAAATTTCCAGCGTAATTCAGAGAGAATTTTAAATTTGATTAGAAATTGGAAAATCAATTTTACTGGTGACACTTCGGATTTCACTGTAGACGAATTTATATACCGGGTGAATACCTTAACGAGTGCTAATCTGCATGGGGATTTCGACCTATTGTGTGAACATGCACACATTCTTTTTGAAGGAAGGGCCTTAAAATGGTTTTGGCGTTTTCATCGGAGTAGTCAAGACATGAACTGGAACAGTTTGTGTGTGGCATTGAAACGACAGTTTAAGGATTTTCATACGGATTTTGACATAAAGGACGATATAAGACATCGCAGACAACGACATAACGAGACCTTCGATGAATTTTACGAGGCGATAATGGTTTTATGTGACAGATTAAGAACACCATTATCTGAATATGAATTATGCAAGACCATTCAACGAAATTTGAAACCAGAAGTGAGACATGAATTGCTCCATCTAGACATAACTCGAGTTTCTGAATTACGACGCGCGGTACGACGACACGAGAAATTCGTTAAGGATATGTCAGCTGGTAATTATAAACGCTCGTATCAAAGGACACAGGTTTCGGAAGTGGCTAAAAAGGATATACGGTCGGATATTGAGGACATTGTGGATAATGAAGACACGGAAATATGTGTGGTAGTAAGGACAGGAAAATGCTGGAACTGTGATAAAGTGGGTCACAGTTTTATGGATTGTTTGGAGCCACGAATGGTGTTCTGCTATGGATGCGGATTAAAAAATACATATAGACCACAATGCCTTAAATGTACTCAGGAGCGGGGAAACTTCGTGAAGGATGTTCGTTCAAGAATGGACGGACATCCGAAACATTGAATTCAAAAACCTGTATACCTGTTTTTACTAATCAACCAAATGAGACAAATCTAACTGATGTGACAAAAATTCACCCATTACAGCGACCGTATCATATTCGCCTCGAGGAATATCAGCGTGCTAGGGAAAGAATTTTTCTTAAATCGGATTTAGAAGAAAGAACTACCAGATCGTCAAAAAGAATTCGAGAATTCTATAAAAGAAGAAAACGTTTGAAGAATGTGGTAGTTTCGTCAATAGTAAGTAAGGAACATGATAATAGACCTTATATTTTGCTGAAGGTACGGGGAAATAACCGTTTTGCACTGTTGGACAGTGGAGCCAATGTTAGCGTAATTGGAGGAGATTTGTGTATGGAAATTATCGATTCTGGAGAATTTAAACGTGGTGAAGGTAATGTTAAAACTGCCGATGGTCAACGACAGCGAGTTTTAGGGACGGTAAATTTAGATATTAGTTACAACGGTCAAGAAAAGACGAATGAATTTTTTTTAATTTCTACAATCGAACAGGATTTAATTTGTGGTATGGATTTTTGGGAAAATTTTCAAATGAAAATTGTATCGGTAGACACAATCAACGAAATTGTTTCCGAAGAAGATCCTGATAAGATTCCAATGAATTCTTTTCAAAGACAACAACTACAGAAGATTATCGATTATTTCCAGAATTCGGAACGTGATGGTTTAGGGAGTACGCCTGTATTGGAGCACAAAATTGATACTGGTGCTGCCCAACCAATTAAACAAAGATATTATCCCATATCTCCGGCGAGGGAAAAACTTTTGTGTGGTGAAATCGACCGTATGCTGAAATTAGGTGTCATTGAGGAGTGTCCGACATCACCGTGGTCATCTCCTGGAGTTTTAGTAATAAAACCTGGCAAGGTTAGATTTTGCTTGGACAGTCGTAAATTAAACTCGGTGACGACAAAAGACGCGTATCCGATACCGAACATAGACGGATTAATTTCGAGGCTTCCTCCAGTTTATTATATTTCAAAAGTGGATTTGAAAGATGCCTTTTGGCAAATCAAACTGGACGAAACCTCACGACCAAAAACCGCGTTCACAATCCCTAATCGGCCATTGTACCAATTTACAAGAATGCCGTTTGGATTATGCAATGCACCACAAACAATGTGCCGACTGATGGACCAAGTCATTCCGTACAATTTAAAGACGAACGTTTTCGTTTACCTCGACGACTTATTGATCATTTCAAAGGACTTTGACGAACATGTACAACAACTACAGGAGGTGGCCACTCAACTTCGAAAGGCCAATTTAACCATCAACGTAAAGAAAAGCTGCTTCGCAATTCGACAAGTACAATATTTGGGATATATTGTAGGGGAAGGATCCATGAAAGTTGATCCGGAAAAAGTCAAGGCAATTTCCCAAATTCGAATACCTAAATCTATAAAACAAATCCGACAATTTCTTGGCATGGCTGGATGGTATCGGAGGTTTATTGATGATTATTCTACCGTTACTTTTCCTATAACCGAATTATTATCGAAACGTAAAAATTTCTCATGGTCGGAGGAGGCACAAAAAGCCTTCGAATTAATTAAAGGAAAATTAATCTCAGCGCCAGTTTTAGTGCATGCTAATTTTGACAAACCCTTTATTCTTCAATGCGATGCTAGTACTTTTGGTGTCGGTGCAGTTTTGGCACAATTAGATGATGAAGGAAATGAGAGGCCGATTGCTTTTATGTCTCAAAAATTAAACAAGGCTCAGCGAAATTATTCAATTACTGAACTGGAATGTCTGGCGGTAATATTAGCAATCAAAAAGTTTCGAGCATATATAGAGGGTCAAGCATTTAAAGTTATTACTGACCATGCAAGCCTCAAATGGCTGATGAGACAGAAGAATTTATCGGGAAGATTAGCCAGATGGGCCCTGAAACTACAAGGTTTCGACTTCACAATCGAACATCGAAAAGGGAAAGACAACGTTGTGCCAGACGCACTATCCCGTTCTTTTGAAGAGGATATTACCTTCGCCGAATTGGAATTGGAAGTTTTACCATCAATTGACTTGAATTCTGTCGCTTTTGAAAGTCCGGAATATATGCGTTTAAAAGATGAATATTCAAGAATAGATTTACCTGATTATAAAGTCGTTGACAAATATATATACAAAAGAACCGAATTCTCAACTGGTAAGGATGATGAGTCTGAATCATGGAAGTTGCTTGTTCCAGATCAACTCCGCAAGGATGTAATTTATGCTTTACATGATGTGCCAAACGCTGCTCATGGCGGAATAGCCAAAACCGTTCAACGTATTCGAAAATTTTTCTTTTGGCCTAGACTTGTGACCGATGTTAAAGAATATGTATTAAATTGTAACTACTGTCGAAAGTCTAAAACACCAACATCGTCGCTTAAACCTCCAATGGGGGAAATGGTACAAACCGAACGGCCATTCCAAAGATTGTATATGGATTTAATTGGGCCATTTCCGCGCACGAAACATGGCAATATTGGGATATTTATAATTTTGGACCATTTTACCAAATTTACTTTCTTGAAGCCATTAAGGAAATTTGTAACTAAACCAATGGCAGAGTATTTGAAGAATGAGATATTCACGTGTTATGGTGTGCCTGAAATTATCGTTTCGGATAACGGCAGCCAATTTAAATCAAAAGAATTTAAAGCTCTAATCGATAAATATGGAATACGACACCAGTTTACCGCCGTCCACAGTCCTCAATCTAATGTAAGTGAACGGGTAAATAGATCCATTAATGAAGCGCTTCGTTCATATATACGGAATGACCAACGCCAATGGGATGAATATTTGGCCAGTGTGAATAGTGCAATTCGGAGCAGTGTACACCAAACAACAGGAAGAACACCATATGAACTTGTGTTTGGTCAGAGTATGATACATCACGCACACGACTACCCAATTTTACGGAATTTGGAACTCTTAGCTGAAACAGATAATAGAATAGAAAGACAGGATGAATTTTCAATCCTCAGGGACTCAATTCGGACAAAAATTAGAGAAGCCTATGATCGCAATGTGAAGTATTACAATTTGAGAACGCGAACACGGGAATTTAATATTGGTCAAGTTGTAATACGCCGAAATTTTGTTCAGAGTTCACTGGCTGAACAATTTAATGCGAAATTGGCACCAACTGGCGTAAGAGCATTGGTAAAGAAGAAAATTGGCAAAGTTAATTACGAACTTGAGGATATCAACAGTGGACACATTGGAGTTTTTCATATCAAGGATATTTGGACGTAAATAATTTTAATTTCTGCTCTATTATTTTTATTTATACTTGACTATGTCGTTTTTTTCAGATTAAGTTCTGCAGCAGGCTCTTAATCTGCTTTGTGATGTCGATAAATTTCACTCCTTTTAATTATATATTTGAAATATAATTGTATCTTGGATAAAGTGTGGGCATTTTTACTACGATTATGTTTTGGGTGTATTTTCGAAATTACTTGGAGCAAGTGTATTTTATTATGAAAACGATAGCTTTTCCTTTTAAATTTGTCGAACATCAAAAATTATGGGAAAATTTTCTTTCAAAACTGAATTTGAATATAGTGTGTGGAAATAAAATTATTGTGTTCATTAATTCATATTTTGGTTGCCTGAGAGTTTGACGTGAAATTTTTTTAAATTAAAAGGGCAATATCAAGACAATTTACAAATAATTTTGCTAATTTCATTGTTGTGCATTTTGGTAAGAAATTAAATTAATGGTGTTAGTGTAGTTGTGTTGGTTATAAATTCAAAATTTTTGGTTGTTTCCAGAATCTTTTAAGTTGTTCCGTGTTGGATTGTTTTGGATAATTATTAATCCTGCCATTATAAAAGTTTTTTTTGGAGAATTGAAGCCTTGAATTTTCCTCAACAATACATCATAATCATTAACATCATATTTCATCATCATAAAGGTTGAAAAATTCGGAATTTCTTCAAGAAAAGAGTGCAGTGTCAACCTATAACAAATATTGCTCAGCGGTAACAAATTTTTTTTTTTTTATCGCGTAAATACTGATACAACTGTTTCCATAATTGAATAAATTTTACACATCTTGGTAGAAAATCAACGCTCCACATACAATTGCCTTAGGGCGACCATATTAATTGTTAGGATTGTCAATTTTTTTTGCGCGGTGCATTTATATGGTTATTTAATGATTTCCTTAGTACAATTTTGATATTTCATCTTAAATTTTTAAATAATTGAATTTTATTTTTTTTTTACTTTATCTATGGTGTTCATATTCGTCAATTTTTTTTGTTATTTTGTGTTCATAATTAATACGGTCACCTATTTAGCTTTTATTTAAATAGATTACTGTTACATATATTTGCCATATATATCATTACACTCTACATACATACATATACAAATTTCTTATAAAAGATAACTTTTTTTTTTTAGTTTTCTTTTAAGAAAAGTATACATAAACACATATTCATATAAATCATACATTCATATACTCACTGGTGTGGATCCTATTATTATGAAAGGAAGTAAACTCTCTGACTAATAATATAATCCACACACACACTACATATCCTTACACACATTCAACCCTTTTAATTAGTTAAATAAAGTAACTTACGCAGGTAATCTTCAGTCCGGCGCCTGACATCGATGGATTGTGATAATGTAAGTTTTGTTTTATTTTCTTTTTTTTAAATAAATAATATATTTTAACACACTCAAAAATTCATATCCATTTAACAAGTTCTTTGTTTTAAATTTTTTTTTTTAAATTAAAACATGAATATAAGTTAGATATGGGCATTTCCATCATGTCGAACGGGACCGTCGTACACCTTTAAAGTGAAAAAAAGTCAAAATAAAACGGATTTTTATTTTGACAATAGGCTTTACTTATATCTTTTTATTAGCCGAGGTGAGGTTGATTTTTAGCAATTTTTCGTTTTCAAGATAATTGTAAAAAAACAAGGCATTCGCACGAGACAAAAACAGAAGTGGTTTTCGCGGCTAGCAATTAAAATGTCGATTTCAGCGAAACCTGAAGCAATATTTCAATGTGATTAATTTTACACTGTTGTGCATTGATGTCCTTTAAAAATGGTTGTAATTTTACCCAAAAACGATTCATATTATTTTTTTAATTTAATTTTATTCACTGTCGCATGTGACATGTCGCACGGGACATTTTTTTCCATCATGAGATTTATGTTGTTTCTGTTGCTCTTTTTACGAAATTATATATAAACAAGCTTAGTAAAAATGTTTTTAAATCGACAGAAGTATTCAAGGTATTTATTTTAATATAATAACCAAAAACAAACTTAAAAGAAATATGTAGTATGAATTAACCCAGCAAAATTGTGGGATGGAAAGAACCCATTGTAGAACAACTTGTACGTGCATGCAACCTGTTATAATTTATGTTCTATCATCGGTGATTTTTGTTTGAGTTTGTCCCAAAAGCAACAGGTTCTTTTCCTCCAAACTAGAACAGGTTACTTTGGAACCGGTTCTAGAACCAGTTATAGAACTGGTTCCGCGACAGTGAAACCTTCCATTTTGACTCCCAGGAATCAGTTCTAGAACCTGTTCCACGTAACTGGTGGTAAAAACACCTGTTCTAGAACACATTCAGAGGAAACCAGTTCAAAAAACTTTTGCTGGGAAGTATTTATTTATATGAAAATATAAAACACAGTTTTTTTTTGCTTTTACTTCTTGACCATGGTGCATGCCAATTTTAAAAAAATTTAAAAGTATGTATTTATATAAATAAATCATTTACATAAGAAAAAAAAATTTAAAATTTTTAAATTTCACCCTTACGATGTCGCACGTGACCAACTGTGTATAAGTACCAAGATCACAATTCTTCTTATTTTTCAGGTAGGTTTTTTTTATTTTAATTGTATAAAAAATCTCTGTTTGTAATCAATATTTGATGAGCTTTCTGCGTGTACTTTCGACGCACTGATAACAAATGTTGTTTTTCAATGTCGCACGGGACATCGAAATATGCGACAATGCAAATCAAAAACTTACAGTTATTTTCAATCGCATTGTTTATTATGCATTCTTTTATGACTCTTTGTACCTTTAGAAATATTTTAGAAAGCAAAAGTCAATGCATAACGTCTCTGTTTAAAAACTTTTATCAAAACAAAATGTGCAATAGAAATATCCAAATAAGAAAAGATGCGCTTGTGCGACTTTGCATTCGAATACCTCGAAATGGGTTATGAATAAATGCGAAATCTTTTTACGTTATTTAAATTTGATTGTTTCCCTATGAAAATATGATAAAACAAAGTGTTTTCAAGAACTTTTAATATTTTAGTCTCGGTGGACCTTTCGGTGGAAATGCCCATATAGATTTTTTATTTTCGTTAATTATTAACTTTAAATTAGATTATTTTGCAACTAGGGTTGCCATCAATTGAAAATTTTAATATTTTAAGGTATTCATGTTTTGATTTTAGGAATTAACTAAAATATCAAGTGAATTAAAAATAACTTTAAATACATAATAAAACTACAATTTATTAACGATTTTTATCATAATTAAAAATTATTAATTGATTTTTTAACTAAAAATTTTAATTTGATTTAAATATAGTATATTTTTTTTATTTAATTCCTATAAAAATATTTAATCTAAATGGTGACCATATTTAGTTTTAATTTTTATACCAAATTAATTCATTCACATTTTTTTTATTATTCTAAATAAATTTGTTATATGTTAAAATTCTGTAAAATGGAATTTTGAATTTTATTTGTTTATTACGAAAGGTAAAGTCGGTGGTATGGGTTAGGTAGGTGATTTTTTTTATTTTATTTTTTTTTGTGGGCTGATAACAAAGGATAATAATTTTGTCAGCATGGTGGGTGGGCATTGGCATGAGTAGTTAATGACACCTCTAACTACAAAACCATCCTCAACATTTACTTTTTTTTTTTTTTGTCTGTATAAATATCTCTTAAAATTTATTTTTTTTGCTACCTAAAATAAAATCCTTTGTAGCTGATTCGGAAAAATTTTTTTTTGGGAACTTTATAGACCACACCCGCCGACGAGCATAGCCGGAATTAATAGGTAGCTGTTCCCATGGTAGTAGACCGAACCGGACGAATCGTTACATACTATAAGAGATGGTCAAATAAGGTTACTGGTTAAAGATGTTCAACCTTATAGAACACTTGTTTCATTCTTAAATGAGAAAAAAATTTTATTCCATACATATCAGTTGAAACAAGAAAGAGCCTATAGAGCTGTAATAAAAAATTTGCACCCTTCTACACAAAAAGAAGAAATCAAATACGCCATAGAATCTTATGGTCACAAAGTTCGAAATGTTTCAAATATACATAGTAGAATATCGAAAGAACCCCTTCCAATGTTCTATATTGATTTAGAACCAAACCCAAATAACAAAAAAATATTTGAAATCACCAAGATTAATAATGCTATTGTCAACATTGTCCCACCAAAGAAAACAAATGATATTGTACAATGCCATCGATGCCAAGAATATGGCCACACAAAAACCTACTGCAGGAAACAAGTTAACTGCGTCAAATGTGGATTAGGTCATTTAACGGCCAATTGCACTAAAGATAGTGATACCCCTCCTCGATGTGTAAATTGTTTAAAAAGCCACCCAGCTAGCTATAAAGGCTGTGAAATTTAAAAGCAACTTTTAAAAAGAAAATTAAAAAACAATATCGTTAATAGACGTAATTATGCTGGGTTTAATTTTAATAACGAAGATTATCCCCATTTAAACAACAATGCAGATAATGCAAACTTTAGTGAAAATATTAATAACAACTTTTCTTATTCTGATGCTTTAAGAAATAACCAACATACTTCTCAGCAAAATTCTTTTGAAAAGCTTGAAACCTTAATACAAAATCAAATTGAGTTAACAAACAAGCTTTTAAGCATGATGACAGTATTAGTAGCAAAACTATGCAACTAAATTTTAATATTGCAATATGGAATGCTAACGGGCTTTCCAATCACACACAGGAACTGGAGTTATTTCTTAAATTACATTATATTGATATTTTATTAGTGTCAGAAACGCATTTTACCAGCAGAACTTTTTTTAAAATAAAAGGATATGAACTGATAACGGCAAACCATCCAGATGATAGAGCTCATGCTGGTGCTGCAATACTGATTAAATCAACAATAAAATTTGAAACTGTTGATGAAATAAGTAAATCTTATCTGCAAGCTGCTTGTAAAGTTAAATGCGATTCACACAGCATAACTTTCTCTGCCATCTATTTTCCCCCTAGATTTTCAGTTAAATGCCAAGAATTTCAAAGCTTTTTTAATAGTTTGGGGCCAAGATTTTTCGCTGCGGGTGACTACAATGCAAAACATTCATGGTGGGGGTCAAGATTAATAAATCCTAAGGGAAGCGAACTGCACAAGTGCATAATTAACAATAAATACTCAGTTTTATCAACAGGCAACCCAACGTATTGGCCAACGGATCCAAGAAAGATTCCTGATCTGCTTGATTTTGCCGTCTACTCTGGAATTTCTAGTCAATTGTTAAATATAACTGATGTGGATGAACTCAGTTCTGACCACACTCCCGTTATAGTTTGTTTTAACCTAATCTTGCAGTCAAAGACACAAAAACAAAAAATTCTTACGGCCAAAACTGATATTAAATCGTTTGAAACTTGGATTGAACGAAATGTGAATCTTAATTAGATGACGCTATTGAAACCTTTAATCATTTAATTCATGAAGGTGGTTTTCTCTCAACTCCAAATTTACCAACAATCCATAGACAGAACCAAGTTTTTATAACGTCAGAAATCAGAGACATGTTAAGAAATAAAAGAAGACTTAGAAAAGTTTGGCAAAACAGCAGGAATCCAAATGATAAGCGGATCTTTAATAAAGCGGCTAAAGATCTTAAAATAGCTCTATTTAAAATGAAAAATATACATCTTGGAAACTTTCTTAGTAATCTAAATCCGATAAATAGTAGGAACGATGAGTTTAGCTTGTGGAAGGCAACAAGATACATAAAAAGACCTACTAAAAGAAATATACTAATAAAAGATTTAAACGGTGTATGGTGTAAAACAAATAAATCTAAGGCTGAAACATTTGCTCTTCATCTTCAAACGACGTTCCAGCCTCATACATATAACAACCCTTATGCTGATGAAATACTTGAGTATTTAGATAGCCCTTGTCCGGTCGATTGGCCTATCAAACATATTCCTCCTCGTGAAGTAGAAGAAGAGATAAAAAATCGTAATTGTAAAAAATTTCCTGGTTACGACAGCATATATGGCAAAGTCAAAGCCCTGCCCAAGAGGGGTATACTATTTCTCACATTGTTGTATAACTCTATATTGAGATTAAATTACTTTCCCTCACAATGGAAGTGTGCAGAGATTGTAATGGTAAATAAACCAAACAAACAAGAGAATATTGTAACATCCTACAGACCAATAAGTTTACTGGTTGTATTCTCCAAAATATTCGAAAGAATATTATTGAAAAGATTATTACCATTTTTAGAAAAATTTAATATTATACCTGAATATCAATTTGGTTTTAGACACAAGCATGGTACTCCAGAGCCATCGTATCGTTGCTTTTATAAGAGATACATTGGAAACTAAAAAATATTGCTCAGGTGTATTTCTGGATGTACAACAAGCGTTTGATAAAGTTTGGCACAGTGGGTTATACTACAAATTAAAAAAAACTACTTCCAACTCCATTTTACTTACTGCTAAAGTCATATTTAACTGACAGACAGTTTTACGTTAAAGTTAATGGTGAATTCTCCGAAATCTATGACATTAAAGCAGGCGTTCCACAAGGCAGTGTCTTAGGACCAATTCTTTACACTATTTTCACATCAGATATGTCAGTAACCGAAAACGTACTTGTTGCAACATATGCAGACGACACTGCAGTTCTAGCTTCTGACGTATATCCAAACAATGCGTCAAATTTAGTGCAAAGGCAACTTAATACAATAGAAGCTTGGTTAAACAAATGGAATATTAAAGTCAATAATGAAAAATGATTACATATCACTTTCTCGTTAAGACATGGAAATTGTAGCAATGTGTATATGAATAATATAGAAATTCCTCAAAGTGACTCCGTTAAATACTTAGGATTGCGTATCGACAGAAGATTGACATGGAAAACGCATATCAAAGTAAAAAAGCAGCAATTAAATATCAAAACAAAACGACTCTTCTGGTTGTTGGGCCCAAATTCGCAGTTAAACTTGGAAAACAAAGTTTTAATTTATAAAACCATTCTAAAGCCTGTCTGGACATTTGGAATACAGCTTTGGGGAACAGCCAGTAATTCCAACATTGAAATCTTACAAAGATATCAGTCAAAAACACTAAGGTCAATTGTAAATGCTCCATGGTTTATATCAAATAAATCTATTCATGACGATCTCCATATTCCAAAGATTATAGATGAAGTCAGAAGATACAGTGAGAACTATTTAGAAAGGTTAGGTTACCACATTAATCCGTTAGCTATAGCTCTACTCGATGACACAGAGGAAGTAAGAAGACTTAAAAGGTTCCATATCCTGGATCTGCCATTCCGCAGCTAATCATTTATTCTCAAGAATATATGTACAAGTTTGTAAATATTGTTTAAAAGTTATACTATCTTTTTGATTATATGTATATTGTTGTTCTCAATGGAGTTCAACAATTAATGTTATTTTTATTGTTATAAGATTTACTTGTTATCCTCAAATGGATAGATTGTAAATAAAGAGAAGAGATAAAAAAAAAAAATTTTTGCTTTGAATTTCAACAAACTAGTTTTTTGATATGGCAACAGCGTTTGTTAAAATTTTCTTTGAATTTCAGCAAATGTGTTTGTTGGCTATTTAATTGAAATAAATTCAACCATCAAGTAACAAACATGGTGTTTGTATTTACAAACTCAATTATAGGCGCAATTCCAATTAAAAGTTTAATTGTATTTAGAAAAAGTTTAATTCTATTTACAAGCTATTTTTATCTGTGTATGCACAGTCTGCTATGCAGTTTTTTTTGTTAGTCAAGTAAAAACACACCAAAAAGCAGAAAGCCGAAAAAATTTTACTGCTTAACCCCCAGTCTAGATTAGCAATAAATATGTTGACATACATATATTGCAGCAAATGTCAAAATTATGTTATCTTCAGTGTAGACCCTTCAATTGCGTACATATTTATTTTTATTTATTTTCGTTTATTGGTATCCTGATAATACAAGAATTACATCTTTATCATTTAAATTATAAGTCATAATGAATTAATATAATCTATAACAAGAATAATATTGAAATAAATTAATAATGAAATAAAATTTTCAAATGAAAAAGAATAAAATTAGTGAAAAGAATTTATTTAATTAATTATTTTTTTTTTGTTTTTTAAGGAAAGTTTAATAAAAAAACAAAATATAAAATATATACAAATCACAAATATAACACTATGCGTTCAAATGCATTTTAAGAAATTTTCTAAACAAATTTGTATTGCTCATCCGTTGTATCATCGTTAGTAATGAGATCCATAAGCTTATAGAGTACATAAAGAATTGTCTCTCTGAAAAAGTAGTTTTCCTTTTAATGCTAAAAATTGAAAAATTACGCTCAGATTGTGTAAATCTTAGATTACTATAAAGATTTAACGGCTGACGACTGTATATGATTTTATGAAGCATGACTAGTGTTCTGAAATCAATGCGTTTATCGACAGTGATTTCATACAATTTAAAGCTCAAATCTTCAAAGACCGAAAACATATCTGGCTATATTATTGAATAAGACATTAAGTTTTCTATTAGTAACCGGGTCTGTCTTACAATAAAGCTCTGCACCATAAAGAAGATGTGGCATAATAATGGTCTTGGCTATAATCATTCTTGTATTAACTGGTAGTAAATTCTGTGTTTACCATAATCCTCTTAGAATGCCATAGGCCTTACCAATTGTTATATTCAAATGTGTGTCCCATGTCAAAGACCTCTTAAACACAATAACTAGATTTTAAGTCCAATCCACGAACTCAATTGTATTCCGGCCAAGAACTACCCTGTCCAAGTCCACTGTCCTAAGTTGTCTACGTCCCATTCTGCCTTGCCCTATGGAATGGACCAAATACAAATCATAATTCAGATTACCAATGCCATCGTTCACGTCCTCTGGACGACACACTGTTAGCAGTTGGACATCGTCCTCATACATATGCACTTCACTATAGCGTAATATCGTGGGTAGATCATTGATATAGATTGAAAATAGAAGTGGGCCCAACACTGATCCCTGTGGTACGCCCGTTGAAATGGAAATAAATTCAGACATAACATTATCGTGAACTACTGCCTGCGACCTGTCACTGAGATATGATGATATGAGTGATAAACTTGTTGCCGAGAATCCAAACATATATTTCAATTTACACAACAGTACTCCGTGATTAACCAAATCAAATGCCTTAGTATGATCCAGAACAGTGAGCAGCACGATTTTTCCAGAATCAATTTCTGATCTTATAAGTTCAGTTACTTCCAACAGAGCAGTAACACAGCTTCTACTTTTCCTGAAGCCTGATTGTTTATCACTAATAAGTCCAAATTCATTCAAGTAGGACAGAATCTGTTCATGGACTATTACTTCAAATGCCTTTGACAAGTACGACAATATTGATATGGGTCTAAATTCAGAATTGCCCTTAGAGATAGGAGTAATCTTGGTCCTTTTCCAACTTAAAGGGAAAACCGATTTCGTGAGTGTGGTGTTAAATATGAACGTAATATATTTCAAAATCATAGGTAATAAAATTTTAAAAAATCGAGGTTGAATATCATCTATTCCAGCTGCAATAGATTTAACAGAGTGAAAAGCCTTCAATATATCTGTCTCAGTTACACATGAGAAAGTGAATCGATCTGAGTGACTCATATTGTATTCATGTTCTGGTGATGCCTTCGGTGCGTTCTCAAATATACCAGTAAATTTTATGTTCAAAACATTTACATCAACATTCATTCCAACTCCATCCTTATTTTTCCCTGCTTCAATTTCATTGATTAATTTCCATTTATTTTTATTACAATTTGATGATGAAAATTTATTGGCGTAATACTGTTTTTGCATGAGAAATTAAATTTCTAATTCTACCTTTCAATACCCTGTACCAGGGATGATAAATGTGATTTTCAAAATAGTACCAACCAGCTTAAAAAATAGTACTTTTTCGACCTCTATAGTACCAAAAGTTTTTTTCATATAATTTTTTTATCATTATAAATTGACAAATAAAAACTCATCTTATATCTAGCTCATACAGCAATGGAAAATCGTAAAAATTTTAGTTAAAACTACTAAAAATGAGTTAAAAATTATCTTGCATGAAAAAATGCAATCAGATTACTTTTGTAAAATGTTAGTATGATAAGAACAGCAAAAACCAAACTGTTAAATACATATACAAAATTTTAGTTATATTTGAATAAATAAATAACAACTTAACCTGCTAAAATCAGCAATAAATAATAATTAGTAGACTAAAAAATCATAAATTTTAAAATCTTGAAAACTTTTTAGCAATTTTTAAAACGAATAAAAATGTAGTATGAAATCATTAGTTTACTATTTTTAGCAACCATTTCCGTTGATTTAGCAGGATAGACTGCTATTTCCATTCAACTAAATTTAACCTAAAAATAACAAAAATATTTTAGATACAACAGTTTATTTTTGCTAGTTTTAGTCTACTAATATTAATATTTTGTGCAGATTTTAAAATATAACTTGTTATTTTCAATAAACTGAAAGGTAACTTAAACATAACTAAAATTTTGTAAATTTAATAGTTTAATTTTGCTGTTCTTATCTTATCTGCTAATCTCAGCAGTTTCTTTTGTAAGGCCATTTTTACCTAATTTTTAGTACCTTTTTCTGCTATTTTTACAGGTTATTTCTGTGAGTATAGGGTTCAGAATTTAAAGTCCCTGAAAACTGTATTCAACTTCGTTTTAAAGCGAACATTATTTTAAAGGTATTTACGGATCTATTCCACCTTATGAATGTCATAAGAATATTTTCGAATGAACAATTTGATTGACAATCGAATCAAATTAATTTAATGCTTGGATTAGGTGGATTAAGAATTCACTCGATTCTTCGAAATAGGGTTTAGGTATTTAATCATTCAGAATTGAAAATCGAATAAGTGAATTCTTTAGGAGCTCGTTTCAAAAAACACAAAAATTTCTAGATATCTTAATTCTCCTAATTTTTAATATTATTTTTTGTATACGTATTTTAATAAAAAATGCGACAAAAAAACATTTTTTATGTGTTTAACTTGAGTTTTCAATAGTAACATCTAATATTTCATTATAAGGATTTTTTATTAAAAACTCCGATATTTGATGTTATCGCTATAAACGCAACAATATGTATGAAAATTAAAAAATCACAAAAAGTTTAAAAGTAGGAAAATGTGTAAATAGTACTAAATGAGTCAGAGGTGTACCATAGTACTTTTGAGGTTCCAATAGTACCACAAAAAGTACTATAGTACTAACTTTATCATCCCTGCCCTGTACTGATGCCAAAAATCAGTCGTTCTGTATCTCTTCCACCTTTCGAAAATAAGGTTTCGTCGATAGATTTGTTCCTCTAAATCACGATTGAACCAAGAGCAACTTTTGTTCTTAATCCGTTTCTGCCTAAGTAGAACATGAATATTATAAAGTAAAGTAATATTTTCCTCAATAAAATTCACTTGACTATCAGTATCCACCATGCAAAATATAGAACCCCAATTAATTATACAAATATCATGGGATAATTTCCCATTGTCAATATTCTTGAAATCTCTATACGTAAAGGTAGTTGGCATAACATCTGCATATGTATGGTAATCATAAATTAGAAAAAGTAAATCATGTTTCGAAAAATTAGAGACAGACATTTGGTCGTAAAATAGTCTCTGGCTCATTTCATCTATATATATGTGATCTATTAACGTACTACTTCTCCCGGTAAAGTGTGTTGGAGTGGTCATATTGACAGGGTATAGACCAAGACTTGTTATAGGTATGAGCAAAGAGTCATCCGTCATCAGATTACTATTAAAGTCACCGATTAATATAACATTTGTGTAACCAATAGTCAAGTTCTCCAATAAAGAAGCCAATGGTCCCAAGTCGACATATCTGTCAGGTCTATATATTGTTCCAACAAGTAATTTGTTCGAACCGTTACCAATTTCAACAAAAAAACATTCGGACCTTCCAGTATTCGCAGACAGATGCAAGACTGAACATTTAAACGTTTTCTTAAGATACATGGCTACACCATCCGCATGACCCGTTCTATCCTTCCTATACAAACTATAGCCACCCGAGTAAAAAAAATTGATCTCGCGCAATATCTAATCATATCCAATTTGATATTGTTTAAGATCTGCTGTAATATCTAGCTGATCCAATTAGATCTCAAAATTGGGTGTATCCAATCATATCGTATTAGATCCCATTGTATATATGGGGATAAACTAAGATCAAGTTCTATCTCAAAATTGGGGGGTCCAGTGATATCTTTGGGGATAAACCTAGATCTATTTTGATCCGAAAATTGTCGGATCCAGCTATATATTTGCGGATATTTTTAGATCTAATTTGATCCGAAAAATGGCGGATCCAATTAGATCCAGCTATATATTTGGGGATAAACTTAGATCTAATTTGATCTCAATTTTGACAGATCAAATTAGATCCCGCAATCTATTTGTGGATAAACGTATATCTAATTTGATCCGAAAAAGTGGCAGATCGAATTAGATCTAGCTATATATTTGGGGATAAAAATAGATCTAATTTGATCCGAAAAATGGCACATCGAATTAGATCCACCAATATATTTGTGGATAAACTTAGATATAAATTGATCTGGAAAATGGCAGATCGAAAAAATGGGTTAATCTAATTATATAAAATTAGATTTAATACAAAAAGTTACGTTTTAATTGATACCATTAGACAAAAATATCACAATAAACCATGAAATGATACAGTATCGTTAACGAATTCATATTAAGTATCATATTTGCTATCGTTTATGATACAAAAATATGAACTCGTAATGATATCATAATTTTCTAAAATAACGATAAATTTTCTGAAAAAATCATATTTGCTTGTTCTAATTTAATCGTTAAAGATATCATATATACTTCTTTATTTCGATATTGTCAATGATATCATATTTTCATAGAATGGTGATAAAATAACGACAAAAATTTTGCAATATGACTGCCAGATATCGCTCAGATTGCATTAAATGTCCATTCTATTGAAATTATTTCTTGATTATCATTATGTCACATCCAATTTTATATAATTAGATAAACTTGTTTTTCGGATCGTATTTCATCATATTAGATCCAAGGTGGATCTAAATTACTGCAGTACGATCCACCATTTTTCGAATAAAATTTTATTTTGGCCGGTATCAAAAAAAGATATGATTGTATGTTGTACTTCATTAATTTTTTTAATAGGGTATCCACAGAAATGACGGATAAAAATAGATCCCGCATTATATTTGGGTACTATGTAAGATCTTCATTTATTTGAGATTAAATAAGATCCCAGCAATATATTGCCAACTGTTCAAAAAATAATACACTGACAGAGCACTGATTTTTTAAAAATTACAATATTTTGTTAACATAAGCTTTAAACTCAGAAGGTCTCGAGTTCGATACCGTTCACGGCTATGCATTTTCTTTTTTTATAAAATGAATTTCTTTTTATAAAATTATAATTTTTTTTTTCTATAAATTTTTTTATAAAATGATATTTTTTTTTATTAAATTGAATTTTTTTAATAAAATATTTTTTTTTTTTTTTAAAGAGAAGCAACACAGGAAATTCTTCCTATTAATTAATGTGTTGCTTCCTTTGGAAAGGGGATAGAGAAGAAGTGAAAGGTAGTGAAAGATGAAGAGCTTCAAATATGGCAACACTGTAATTACGCGAGATGTTGAATTTTAGAACAGTTGTTGCGCGCCATCTGATGGTGAGTTGGCGAACTTTGTTGAAGCTTTTTAGTTCATAGCCCTGTTATATTATTTTACTTCGGTAGGGTTAAGTGCTATGGGAACACCGAAGGAGGACACTGCGATGTGTATGAGGGATAGAAAAGCTGATACATATTACTATTTTTCATAAATTGATGTTGCCTTGGTTGGGGCTCGAACCCGCAACCTCACGTGTAACAGTCCAACGCGCTAACCATATATGATAATATATGGTTTAAATGGGACCATATATGGTAATATATTGTTAAATAACACCATATGTAAATATATATGGCACTATATATAGTGGCATATATTATCACATCTGGAACTGTATTAAACATTTTGATCATGAGGTACCATATATCAGAGTTCGTATTTGCACACCATGAAGTATTCATTTTTATTCTTTCTTGTATCAACGTACACAAAAGAAAAACTAAGAATTTGTTTCTTTCTTATTTATGTTCATTTCTTTTACATTACCTATCTCATTTTCATAATGGTGTTAGTGAGTGTGTGGTGGCTTTGTTTATTTTCATGATTTGAAAAACGAAATGTAAACTATTTGCTCTCGTTTTGAATATGAAGCGAAGAAGTTTTTTTCTTTTCTTTTCATGAAAAGAAAGAAATAAGAATTAAAAATGATAATGAAGGTTCAAACGATACTCTTCTTTAATAGTCTCATGAAAGAAATGTGAATGAGAAAAAAATTAAACATTCAAAAGATACTTCTCATGAGACTTATGGTGATACTTTTATTATATTTTTTATTTTCACAATTCTTTGAAGAAACCTTCGCGAAGAAAATATTT
The DNA here is from genome assembly GCA_949987735.1 of Leucophora obtusa. Classification (NCBI taxonomy): domain Eukaryota; kingdom Metazoa; phylum Arthropoda; class Insecta; order Diptera; family Anthomyiidae; genus Leucophora; species Leucophora obtusa. Next base: position 87,788,794 of record OX465296.1, read on the forward strand.
GATATTTTTATAACACTAGGTTAGTGTGTAAAAATGAAATTTTAAAATAATGATTTTATTGCTGCTTTGTGTATAATTTGCAAAATTTTATAGCATTTGAAGATACTACACTCAATAAAAACGTCAGTAATGGGTACTGAAAACGTTGCTGTTATTATGGCAAATTTAATTACTTTGAGCCTTGCGGTATTTTTTTTGCTAATTTTACCAACGCATACGTATGTACTGTTTTGTAGTACAATGAAATTATTACAAAAATTTTGCTACAATTGATGTAAATTCTAATGTAAAATTTATTTGCTAAAACTAGCAACAAATTTTATTAATGTTAGTATCACTCAAGGTTGCCAACGCTTGAACTGAAGAAGTGGCTAGATTACGGAGAAAAAATGGATAGAAATGGCTAAAATTGGAAAATAATGCTAAAACCTAATAATTTTAAAATAAATCAGTGATAATAAAGAGTTTTAACACGACTTTCATAAAAGTGGCCTTTAAATTTTAATGTTTTCCGAATTTCTAAAATATGTTCATTAAAATTTTACAAAAAATATGATTTTAAATCGAATGTAAAAATTACATGTGTCTGTAAACCCAAATAAATGTTTCAAAAATTGAAAATTTTGCACTAAAATTTTTAAAATCATAAAAATTCAAGCATTTTTGTTATCTTCATTTAAGTATTCCAAGAAAAAATTCTTCACATATTTGTTTTTTTGCACACATTCCGTTACTGTACTTGTTTACGTTTAGAAGACGCAAACAGTTTTCAAATAGATACACACATTACAACAATAGCAATAATGCATAATGATTGGAAAAACCAAAAAATGCAATTATTTTCCGCGAATTTTGTTGCATTTGGGTTTTTTATGAATGGTATGGAATGTGAAAGGGTTAAGAAAGCCTTTAGTTCTAAAGCGATTGTTTGTAACGCAACAAATGACCGCATATTTGCATATCGTCACCTTAAATGCAAACGGACGTAACTACACAAAAAATTCGAAATCGAGTTTTTTATTGATTATTCGTTTTATCAAACTACATGTTCACACAAAATTTTAGGCTTCTACGATTAAAAATGGCGACTTTATTAAAGAAATTTAAACGGACGTAACTACAAGTGCATGTATTTCTTAATGCAAAAAGACGTAACTACACTCTTGAATGAAAAACACATGTAGTGTGTAAGCTTGTGTCAGCGTTGCCACAATGGGAATTCAAAATCTACAAATTTTTGGTTATATTTTAGTACAATACAAATGACAATTTACCCTGCTTAATTCAGAAAAACCTTCTGTGAATATTAGTAGACAAAAAACAGCAACAAAATGCTGTTATATCTCTAAATTTTAGTTATATTTAAGTTAAACTTAGTTGAATGAAAGTAACAATTTTCCAGTTAAAATAACAAAAAAAAATAAAAATAATTGCTTAACAATAGTAGAGTCCTAATTTCAGTGAGTTAAATCGTTATTCATATTAAAAAAATCTACATATGCTATGAAAACTAAAAAATTTATGATGTTTTCAGTCGACTAAAACTAAGCAAAAGTTGTTGCTGATTTTAGCAGGGTGAATTGTTGTTTTCAGTTAACTAAAACATAGCTAGAATTTTATTCTTGCTGTTTTAATCTTACTAATATTTAGCAAACCAATTCTGCTAGTTTTGGCAGTTTCTTCTGCAGGACCTCTTTTATAGAGTTTTTCTTATATTTTTTTAAATTTTAACGTTTTCACTACCGACTTTTTGTTTGCGGATATTACCGTTATTTTGACTTCAGATTCTTGTTAAGGGTCCTCAAATTAGAAAAAATATGTAACATGTTTGCCCCCTCCCCCTCCTATCCACCAAAAATGACGTTCGAAAATCGATTTTTTGGAACTTCTCATCCCCGTTTTGCCCCTTAAACATTCGAATAGCCAAAAATCCTTTGGTTGATTTTATTTTCGTCATAAAACGAAGCAAATTTCAATTGTCTATCTTCATTAGTTTATGAGAAAAACCAAAACCCCATTTTCAGGGAGATTATGATGTATTAAAAAAATTAGACTTCATTAACAAATACCACGACTATATCGCTATGTTGAACTGCTTATACATATAATGATTTCTCTTTGAAGGCCAAGAGCCACATCATACAAAAACTTATTGAAGAGAACTTTTTTGGTTATTACAACTCTCCCATTTTTAGAGTCGTTATTTTCTGCTAAATTAGAGGCGTTAAAGATATATATTTTGAAAGAGAATAGTCCTTTGGGAACTTAAAAAGTTCTCTAATAAGAATAAATTATGATTTCAAAATATGAAGGATATAAAAATTATAATATAATTTATGCGCGCTTAGAAATATTTTACTGATTAAAGCCTATTATCTTGTTCACTATATCCAAAAAATTCCGTTATTTCCCCCGAGTCTGTTAAATTTTTCAATAAAATTCTTTTTATTTCCTACAAAATAGCACATTTGAAAATCTATAATTTTTAATGGAGATTGGTAGACGGTTTCACAAATTTAAGAAAATATTAAAGGACTATACAGAGAAAAGAGATTGAGCTATCGACATTAGGGTTTGGGATTTCCCGGACTTTTTTATTTCCCGGGAAACGGGAATGAAAAAATTAATTTCCCGGGATTCCCGGGAATCCCGGGAAATGTTTTTTCACAAAATTGTTAATGAAAACCACCTATATAAATAATTTTTGTTCAAAAAAAACACTATTTCAGTACAAATGCAGTCTGTGTAGTGAGAATTCAAAGTAAAAAATATCAGAATGTTGAACATTTGATTTCACATAAATTAATCGCAGCACTGCCAAATGAATTGCATGATTCCAGCAGAAAGCACCTACTACTGGACTGTCGGAAACAAACCGTTTCATCACACTTGGCCCATTAGATATGGTGGCCACAATGTTATTTTCCAAAGACAATTAAAACTCTTCTAGTCTTATTTCTACAATTCTTCTTATTTCATCAGCATTACATCTTCCTGATATATAAACCAACCCCAGGTTATAAAATGAATTATTTACGTTTATACTTATGTTCAAATATCTCTTTTGTGATATTCTTGTCCATTCATCTAATATTATAGTAAATCTCCTATTGTTAGAAATATTGCTCAATATTTCTTTTATCATGATATCTTTTACATGGATGTAGTAATTTAATATAATGTTCTTTACATCGGTTTCTTTTTTTGCAATGCCAGGTTTTTATTATAAAAACTTTCTCGAATAATTTGGATACCATTTTAGGAAATGTTTGCCCTACCATAAAACCTTTAATGCCTATTCAGCTTACACTTTTTTCTTCGGGTACTTTGCTAATTTTAGCTTGTTGTTGTTTTCTTCAAGAGAAGTTGCATGACCATCAATTTTTTTTTTTTTTTGTGAACCAAATTTAGATGTCGGATAACCAAATTTAGATACCACCGGTAACCATTAGTCTTTTCTTTTCACATTTATTAATGAAAACGTTACTTATAAAATTATTGACCCTTAATATAAAGGAGTATTTTAAATTTAAAGTCGACTTTGTTTTTAATCAAAGTTTAACTAAAGTCGACTTTACCTAAATTATACATTTGAAAAATTTAGATAGTAAGAGCGATTATTTGTAAAAAACAAAGCTTTTTTCATATTTCTTTTAAACATTTTACCAAGTTTTTAGGCTTTACTACTTAAATTTTGAATAAGTTATGCGAAAAATCTTTATTAGTTGAAATGCTCCTAATTACTTGGCAAAGATTTTATTTGTGTGTCAAAAGGGAATATCTTTTAAAAGATTTTAACAATGAAATTTTTGTTTTGGTATTTGAAATGTTTTTTATGACTAAAATTAAAAAATCCTATTCGAAACAAAAACAATTTAAAAAATTTAATATTTTTAAAATTTCCCGTTTTCCCGGGAAAAATATATTATTTTCCCGGGAATTCCCGGCAAACTTTTCCCGGGATTTCCCGCCCGGGAATTCCCGAACCCCAAACCCTAATCGACATATTTGTTTGTGGCAACAAAAATTCGGTGAATACAATAGAATTTCGGTTGAAACAATATATTTAAATTATGTCAGGAATACATTTGAGTGCAACAGCCAATAATTCGGCTACTGCCACCAAACCATTCAGTTGGCAAGAAATTCGGTTGTCACAATGAATTGGTTTTCTCTGTGTATAATAAATTACAGCAGAACTTCTAATTTTTTTTTAATGAATTATCTGAAAAATCAAATTCACTTCATTTGAATTGGAACTGTCGGAGTTAGTTTTACTTTATTCAACTACCTAAAAAATCTGAAAATATCATTTATCCAATTCATGCATTGAATTCTTTTTTAATTGTGTAAGTCTTCTTGTTTCAGAAAAAAGCGAGTCAAAAGCACGTAACTAACTTAAAAACTTAAATATATGAAAATAAAACAAAAGTTGTTAAAAAATAAATAAATCTCTATACCATAAGTAAAATTTGAAAAAACTGCAAAGAATACTTTATTATTATTGATTTTATAACGTTTTTTGCTTCTCCTGTAAGAAAATAAAAGTGTAGTTACGTCCGTTTGCATTTAAGGTGACGATATGTATGTTTACCCTGTAGTTTTTTTATTATTGCAAAACACTAACGGCGGTCTCATACTGCATGTTTAACTTTACACTTAACTATAAACAAAAGAAAAGGTCAAAAAATGTACACAAAACAACAAAAAATTTTTGGGTTAACTATTAACTAAAGTTTAAACCTGAAGTATGAGACCCACCGTAAATAAAAGCCTAAAAAATAAATTTAAAAAACCATGGATTGTAATCGAAACGAATGCGGTTATCGTTAGGGTAACGATATTTTAGGTTATTTCGGTAACGGTATTTTAAGGGTAACGCTATTTCGTTTATTTCGGTATCGGTATTTTAAGGATAACGGTATTTGAATTATTTCGGTAACGGTATTTTAAAGATAACGATATTTGGGTTATTTCGGTAACGGTATTTTAAGGTTAACGGTATTTCAGTTATATCGGTAACGGTTTTTAAGGATTAACGGTAGTCAGTCATTTCGATGCCTCCCGTACTTTTTTTTACAAAAAACAAACGAGATTAAAAACAGAACCAATTAATCAACTTAATCTACAAAAAATACTCAATAACCACGTAAAAGTACCAAAAGCAGAAAATTTAAAATAATGGTATTTTAGGGATAACGGTATTTCATTTGTTTCGGTAACGGTATTTTAATGGTATTGATATTTCATTTATTTCGGTATCGGTATTTTAAGGATAACGGTATTTCTGTTATTTCGGTAATGGTATTTGAAGGATAACGGTATTCCGGGTATTTCGGTAACGGTATTGTAGGGTTTAACGGTAGTCACTTGAAAGGGTTTTGAATCGATAACGGTATTTTAGCGGTACTGCCTGCCAGCCCTGAAAAAAACTACTGTCATCCATAAAGGCTTTCTTTAACTTGTATTAATTATTTCTTTACAAAAAATTATAATTCTATACATTTTTGTTATCACTTTACAATTTTTATTAAGTTAGAATTCCTATTATAACAAAAATATCAAATATTTCCTTCACGAAGATTTCTTGAAAGAATTGTGAAAAAATATATGTATCATAAACTGTATCATGAAAAGTCTCGTGAGAAAGTCTCATGAGAGTCTCATTTCAACATTCTTTGACTTTTCTTCATTCACAGTTTTTTCTTTTCATAAGTAGTATTATATCAACCTTCATTCATTTTATTTTCATTTTTTTTTTCTTTCTTTTCAAGTTGTTTAAGTTTCTTATTTCATATCATGAACGAGAAGGGAAGGCATCAGTTACTCACTAACACTATCATGAAAATGAGATGTGTGTTGTAAAAGAAATGAAATATGAAAATAAAAAGAAACATACCACATTTGTTCTTTCATGAACGTTGATACAAGAAAGCCAAACACAAATAATCTTGTTCATGAAAATGAAAAAACAAAATTCACCAAATACGTACTCTGCCATATATGACCAAATATAGTTTAAATGGCATTATATATAGTAATATATGGTTTAAATGGCACGATATATGGTAATATATTGTATAAATGACACCATATATCAATATATATAGCACTATATATAGTAGCATATATTATCATATCTGGAACTGTATTAAATATTTTGTTCATAAGGTACCATATATGACCATATATTGTTTAAATGCCACCATATATGATAATATATAGTTTAAATGGCACCATATATGATAACATCTAGTTTAACTAGCGCCATATATAGTTATATATTGTTTAAATGATAAAATATATAATTATATATTGCTAAAATGCAACCATATATATTAAGATATAGCTCTATATATAACTATGTATGCAATAAGATCAGCCATGCTATGTAATATATAAT